>CM061051.1:20033571-20281047 GCA_030762985.1 Adelphocoris suturalis
CTGTGATTTGAGTTAGTGTAATTCAATCATATTTTAGCAATCAGGCCCCAGGTTTATTCAGTGACGTCCATGACACCCCATCTCCCCTCTCTCACCTTCCCACAAAACATCCCCTATGGGTTAGATTGGAAAACTTGAAGTAGTCTGCGATTCAAGTATGAGTATTTCAAACATTTCTTACCAATCAGCTCCACTTTATTTAGTGATGTCCAAGATAACCCCATTTCACCCCCCCCCCCCCCCCACCAAAAAACCCTAATGGTCGGGTTTGAAAATTTCAAGTACCTAGTCTGCGATTCAAGTTGGAGTTACGCGAACATATTTCAACAATCACGTCTCTATTTAATTTACTGATGTCCATAATACCCCATTTCACCCTCCTTGTCTTCCAAAACACCCCCTGTGAGTCTGATTTGGAAAATTTTAAGTAGCTTTTGGTTCAAGTTCGACAATCAAATCTCCAGTTTGTTCAATGATGACAAAGATAGCTGGAAAACGAAAGAAAAAATATTCGATTAAATTTTATGTAATTTTGGGCTTTGGCATTTTTTGACCAATTAAAACTAAATAAAACAACTTTATTTTATATCAAGGTTATTGGAAATTCAACGGTATTTCCATTGGTGTCCTTAGTTTTGAGTGGACAGGGATTCTAAGGGGAGTTAAGGCCGTTTTAATGTCATAAGACACAAAATACGAGAAAAATATTAGAAATTGAATAACTCGAAAACCAAGCGCTTAAAAAGAAATCTCTATGAGTAACGTTCGAAATTAGTGGCATTATCACTGTACATTACTGAAGGTCGAGAAGCCATTATGGACGCTTCAGTGAACCAACCAAATCAAGGCACACAGCACGGTATGCTGCACACGTGAATATACAAACCTTATCTCCATCATTTAGATAAAAAGGGCAGGCAAAATAAGTTCTACTAATTTCAAATACACGAGCATCTGGTAGAGGAGGAGTTTCTACTTCGAGTGACCTAGAAATATGAGCAATTTAATGTGCCTAAAAAGTGCTAGCCAACAAACTCGTCTCTTCATTTGGAATGTTTGATGTTTTTGTGCAAGAACGGAATTTTTATCCCAATCCTAGAGTTATATATATATTCGTATATAGATATGAAAAAGTGCAAGCTTCAGGAGTCGTTACAGAAACCTCAAAACGAATTTCTATATTGAAAGTTTTGGAAAAATTCAATTTAAATTTTTTTTTTTTTTTTTTTGACCCATTGGAATAGCAATTTTTTTTTCGCAATCATTCATGAAATTTCAGCATATTTTTTTTAAATCTCGATCCGATGGAATAACAAATACACTTGGTGTCCCAGATGACAAAGATCAACCCCCCCCTCCCCCACCACTAACTTCTTTATTCAATGGGTTAGAAGATAATTTCAATGGTAACTGCTAGTATTTTTTCCCGTAGATCTCAAAATATACATTTTTGTGCACGTGCGAAGTGCGCACTAACATTGGTATTTTAAATTAAAACCTCAATTTTAATTCAGATTCAAATTCTACGTGATATTCCATGAAAAGATGACCAATGGCCTGATTTTTTGGGTGCGCAAAAACGCAACTCCGCTGAAAACGTGCGCAAATGAGGAGAAACCGAAGTTTAGGTCAGAATTACTCTTTTTCCTCCACATTTTCACACAGCGCAAAGCGTATTAAAATCTCTTTTTTCATTGTTTTCCCAAGTTGGTGTTGCAAATATGTATCAGTAAATGTACATCACCTGATTCAGCGGGAAAGAATTCCCCAAAATCAGGTGCATCACCTGAAGCATTCGAATGTCTTTTAAAAAAGAAGAAGAAAAGGATACAATTTCCGCTGTAAGTGTGTGCGAATTATGAAATTCCGAGTTTTTTGAAATATTCTATTATAATAATATTCAATTGCCACCGGTGAATTGGGGGGTATTATTTCACGCTGAATCAAGTTGAGATGTTCATTCATTTATATTACATAAAACCACTACTCTGGGAAAACACCGAATAAAGTCCCAGTCATGCAGCATGATGGTATGAGCGAATTTTCGTAAAATATCTTACTATATCATGTAAAATTGTTTTGAAAATTTGAGCACTTTGAGGAAAAAGAAATTTTAACTACCCAATAATTTTATGGCTAAAAACACTTTCAATAATGAACTGTGATTCAAAAAATATTTGGAATTTATAGGTTTTTTTCAGTTTTGACAAATATTAATGAAATTCAAGTACATCATTCACCATAAATTTGTTCCAATATTTTTTAATGTTCAAATTTATCGTATAAACTTCTTCTCACTCAAATTCTGCTTAGAAAAAATATATAAATTCTACAATTTTTAGCCGTTTTTTTACCGTTTTTTTTATATTTTTTAGATTTAAACAATTTAATGTGCTCAAAAAAATCCTGAACTTTCGTTTGGAAAGCTTGATTTTTTTGTGCAAGTGCGGAATTTCTATAGCATTCACAGATTTAATTCAACCTTTTAGAGATTGGCTGTAAAGATCTTCTAATGCCAAATAAAGAAAAAAAAAAAAAAAAATTCGACCTTTTACAAATCCAATTCAACCTTTTACAAAGTCAATTCAACCTTTTACAAATTCATTTCAACCTTTTACAAATTCATTTCAACCCATAACAAATTCATTTCAACTCTCCACCGGAAGGGGTGGATATGGAAAGTAGCTGAATAACAAATACACTGGGTGTCCCAGATGACAAAGTAGCTGTATGGAAAGTAAGTATGGAAAGTAGCTGATTGATTAGGAGGAAATTAAAGTAGTAGGCTACATGAGGTGGGAAAGTAAGTAGCTACGTACATACTACCTAACTACGTGACCTCAGCGCCTTGCCAATTCAATATCTACTGTATGGTCAGAATCGCTTCTGTTTGCAATGCTGACAATCACTTATGTTTGCATGCCCTTGAAAGCGATAACTTTTACATTAGTCGCTCTGAATCGCTGTTTACGATTTTTTTCTCTCCATAACCTGAAGTAATTATTAGTGTTAGCGATTCCGATTCAGAATCTTTTGTTGTTAGAGGAAGACGTAGGAGACTTGTGATATCACAAGTAGCTATCTACTTCCCCACCTCATGTAGCCAACTTCTTCTAACTTTCCTCCCAATCAATCAGCTACTTTCCAAATCCACCCCTTCCGGTGGAGAGTTGAAATGAATTTGTAAAAGGTTGAATTGAATTTGTAAAAGGTTGAATTGAATTTGTAAAAGGTTGAATTGAATTTGTAAAAGGTTGAATTGAATTTGTAAAAGGTTGAATTAAATTTGTAAAAGGTTGAAATAAATCTGTAAAAGATTGAATTAAATCTGTAAATGCTATATCTCAATCCTAAGTTATCGTCTGGAAGACCCACACACACACACACACACACACACACTCTATATATATATACATATATATATAAGCCATACATGGAAAAGCAGTAAACTCTAGGATTCGTTTCAGAATGTCTCAAAACGAATTTCAATTAAGAAAATTTTCAAAAATTTGGGTTTAAACATTTTTGGCGCCATTGCAATAGCTTCATTTTTACTAAAATTTACTAGGTAAAACCAAATTTCAGTACGCTTTGCGCTTTAAGGAAATTAGTAAGGTTCAGCTATGGTCGATTTTCGGTGTTTTCCCAAGTTAGTGTTGCAAATATCAATGAATGAACATCATTACGTGATTCAGCGTAAAAAAATACCCCAAAATCGTGTATAACATGTGGCAATTTATTCCTTCAAAAACTTTATTTTTCAATTTGCCCACTTTTAGGACGGAATCGCGCCCGTTTTCGCTCTCTAAAAAATTGAGTGATGAGTAATTTATCTCATGAAATTTTACGTAGAATTCGAATCTGTAATAAAAATTGCGGGTTCCTATTTAAAATAACAAATTTAGTGCTGTACTACTGAAAATTTAATCACAATTGCCAATCTCTTGACTTGGGGCCTATTTCTTCAGGAGATTTTAGTTGGGTCCCAACACAAATACTTCGAGGACCCAGATTTTGGGTTTGATATACTTTGAGAATCACTCATCAAATCTAAAATCGTTATTTTCAGAAATCGGAAAATGTCGCAGCGTCCGAATACTTCGTTGGATTCGCCTGTGAAAAACCGATTGAGGGAGAAATTACGACAGGTGAGTACAACTTTAAGTAGTTAAAAATTGTATTTTACCGATATAAAATGTTAATAGTTGCGTGAGCCGTGTATTCAACTTTCGCTGGATTGTCAATAATTGAAAGGAAAAATTTCCAGTCATGCAGCATGATCCTACGAGCGAATTTTGTCAATTGTCATTATGATGTGACATTGTTTTAAAACTTGACCACATTCAGCGCAAAGAAATTGTGAACTACCAATTTTATGGCGAAAACCCCGTTCTAAATAATATTCTGTAATTCAAAAAAGATTTTGTGGTTTAAGTTTTTTTTTTGCAATTTCTATCGATTTGTAGCAAATATTAATGAAATTAAGGTACCTACATTTTTCCGCATAATTTTCATACATTTTTTTCATTATCTAGTTACCTACTCGTTGATAAACGTCTTTTGACTATAATCTAGCTAAAAACATAAATTCAACGATTTTTAACCATTTTTGGTTGATAGATGAGCACCTTTTTGAAATTTGAGCAATTTAATGCGCTCAAGAATTGCTGGCCAACGTACTCATCCTGTCATTTAGAAAGCTTGATTTTTGGTGTAAGAAAGGAATTTTTATCTAAACGCTAAGAAGAGTCATCATCTGAAGGATATATACAAAAGTAAACTAGAATTCGCTTCAGAATGCATCAAAATCGATTTCAATTATGAAAATTTTAGAAAATTTTGATTCTAAAATTTCTACAAAAATTCGCTAAATGATATTTATTCCTTCTATATGACAATAAAAGCCATAAAATAATGAAACAATAATAAATAATATAAGTTGGAACAAATGTTACCGGAACTACCCAACTCTTAGGAACTCCGTTCTGTAATAAGTGGAGGAATCGGCCCAAGATAGTACCCTGTGAGGTGCTTATCAACCTACGGATGTTACCTATGCATAGATGACATACCTTTTGTTAACAACTTTATTGAACTTAGGAACAAAATAATTGTCGTGTCAACAGTTTTATTTAATTATTACTGTGCTACCACCTGTGCTTAATATTCTAAATTAATTGAAAATGTGAATGCTCGAAAATATGTTATAACCTAAAACCCGTATTCTCCATGTCGTTTTGCGATTAAGATACTGAAAAGATATTTTTCATATATAGAACCACTGAAGACAAAAGGCACAGTTACGTTGTTAAGCATAAACCTAAGAAGAAAATTGGCAAACTGAAGTATAAATGCCGTGCAGTACATTTTAACTTGCTACGCGGGATTGGGATGACGCACTGTGTAGTCGTGCGGAACACGTTCTGTGTCATTTTCTAGGCATAACTGACTGAAATCATATGAATGTTTGTGAAAATTCATTACAGAAGACTTGATTTTTAGCTGGTTACTTGAGAAATCTGGAACCACCGAGAAAAGCTCAGCAGTAGAAAATATGTTGATATAAACGCAATTCTTTTTAGGGCCGCTTTGGGCTGTTTGAAGTGGTTTCATGGCAGATGGATACCCCTCCCCAAGCCAAGATGCCAAAACTCATTTCGTTTTGAACAAAGAACTTATACAGAATGAGGAGAAACTTGAGTGATCAGTTTGATTCAAAATGAGGTCATCATGAAAATTTTTCAAAAACATTTTTATAGCAATTTCGGATTGATTTTATTTGCAATACGAAAAAACAATGGGTACTTCCCGCTTTTGGAAACTAATCAAGAGCACGTAGCAACAACCAGAACCTATAATAAAAGGTACTTATTTATATATAAATATACAGACGGACACTGGTTTTAGAAGTCAATAATGAGAAACAATAAATAGGTACGTACGATTTTCATCTCAAACATTCTTTTTAAATAGGTAAGAAAAAGTGGACATTTTTCATTTTGGAGGGGAATTTTTTTTTCGACTTCTTGCACGAACACAACGCTTCCCTGCCTTCGGTTGTGAGGAAGCAAAAGTGAACCATGGCAAATTATAAGTCTCTACAATGATGATAATAATAATAATAATGTATAAATATACAGGGTGGGGCAAAAGATATGAATCGGTTTTGAAAAGCTATAGAAAGAAAACTGCTCTAGTTATAGAAATGAACCTTTTTTTCTTTGAATCAGTAGGTTATCCCGTTTTGTAAACGGGAGGTGATTTCGGAAACTTTCCACTGCTCTTCGGCACATCTGTATTTCCTCCGTGATTCTCATCTTGAGCTCTTCCAGAGTGTGAGGACTATGTTCAAACACTTTTTCGTTTAGGTAGCCAAAAAGAAAAAAGTCGCAAATTCTCAAATCGGCTCGCCGACCACCCCACATCACCTATGAGAGAGACCAGTCGTGCGGGGAACATTTGCCTCACTGGAGCTGCATGCGCTGTTGAAACCAGAGGTCTCCCAAATGAGTTTCCTCACTTCCGAATCCTCAAATCCTCCTTAGATATTGATTTGACATGCCTAAACAACTGTACGTTTACGTGCACAGCGTCTTGGCGACTGTTCAATCGCAACTCTTACTCTGTTCACATTTCCGGGTGTTCTCTCACTGTTGGAGGTCTTCCAGTTGTTTTGGGAATTGCTGTGGAAACTGTGGATTCCAATACACGAGCCCAACATCGGATAGCATTAACCTGAGGAACGTTTTCAGCAGGGGGCACAATGAAGCTCTCTGCGTGGCGATGACAGACCAGCCGTTTTCAAAAAAGTCCAGTCATGCAGCATGACCACATGAGCGAATTTTTGAAGAATATTACCGATTTTTACAACCAGCGAACGGCATTATTTCGATTTTTGACTGATTTTTTTATGATTTTGAGAGACAACTTTGAAATTTTTGAAAACTTGATACATATTCTTATAGGAAATTTTACGCTGATTCCGAATATACCACATGTTAGTATGCTGAAATTTTTGAAAAAATGATTTCGCACGACAAATCGCAAAAAACAGGCTATTTTGAAATTTTTGACTACATTTTTGAAAATTTCAACCCGAAGATGTAATCCGATCAAGCTGGCCAACGAACTTGAACTTTCGTTTTGTGCCCTTAACATTTTAAAATTTGTTTGAAGTTTCTAGCACAATTCTACGGACAGTTATCGTCTGGAATGACACATACATACATACATACATACATATATACATACATATATACATACATATATACATACATACATACATAAAAAAATGCGTTAAACTTCAGAATATGATTCAGAATAGCCTGAAACGGATTTCTGCATAATTGTTTTTCAAAAATTCACATTCTACAAATTTTGAGGCGAGAGCAATAGCTTAATTTTCTTCAAAAATTCGCTAAAACTGCGCACTGCAAATCCACGGTGCTCCTCAGTCCAAACCATAGTGTCTACTGAAAATACTGAAAATGGGGCGACGTGACGGTTCCAATGAGAACCCTCCCATCATTCATTCATTTTCATATATATTCAGATTCATATATTTTGCCCTATCCTGTACAATATAAAAATTATCTCTGAAACGGCGAATATCTGCCTTATTTTCGTGATTTTGCCTATTAGGGATGTACATGCCTACTATGATCAACACTTGGCTGTATCTGATATATTGTCTGACAATTAGAACTTAGAAAACATAATTCATTCAAGATGCTCTGAGATGTGAAAGTAAAAGTTTTTGAAAATAATTGCTTCCAAGAAGGTGCTGCTCATCCGCTCAACAAAACAAGGATGTGCGGTGGGCAAGGATCAAAGAAAGTCCAGTCATGCAGCATGACCCCATGAGCGAATTTTTGAAGAAATCTTCGACATTTCAGTCGCTATTTACAACTAGCGAACGGCATTATTTCGATTTTTGACTGATTTTTCAACTTTGAAATGTTTGAAAACTTGATACATATTCTTTTAGGAAATTTTACGCTGATTCCGAATATACCACATGTTAGTATGCTGAAAAAATTATTTCGCACAACGAATCGCAAAAAACAGGCTATTTTGAAATTGTTGACTACATTTTTGAACATTTCAACCCGAAGATGTAATCCGATCATGCTGGCCAACGAACTTGAACTTTCGTTTTGTGTCCTTAACATTTTAAAATTTGTTTGAAGTTTCTAGCACAATTCTACGGACAGTTATCATCTGGAATGACACATACATACATACAATATATACATACATACATTAAAAAATGCGTTAAACTTCAGAATATGATTCAGAATAGCCTGTAACGGATTTCTGCATTAATGTATTACAAAAATTCACATTCTACAAATTTTGAGGCGAGAGCAATAGCTTAATTTTCTTCAAAAATTCGCTATAAGACACCAGTGCCGCCCAGAATCACGTTTACCCTTCTGATTATTCTATTTCCGCCTCTAATTATCAAGGATTGTTTTTTCTGATTGGTATTGACTACTGGTATTGAATAGTTTCCAAATACGGTATGTAGGGGATAGTCGGGTAAGAGTGAGCGGGCGACTAAGACTGTGCATGTGTAACTTTTTTTTTAAATTAAAATATATGTAACCTTAAGTCAACTTTTGAGTTTTAAATATTTTCTAGTGGTCAACAATTAGTTAAGGAGTCTTATGATGTATTTCTTGTTTTTCTATTACCAAAATACACTGACTTATAAAAAATCTAAACTTAAGTGCGCACTCTTACCCGACTCTCCCCTACGCGATTTTTTAAATTAAAACCAATTTGTAAATGCAATTAAAAAACAAAGGTATTGTTTAATTTTTTTTTAAATGTCCCATGAAGCCAAAATCTAATATTTGATACGAACTCGAAAATATATTGGAAAATGAAAATTGATCCATCAATCGTTGAAATAATTTGCAGAATTTTTTTTTTTTTTTTTTTTTTTTTTTTTTTTTTTTTAAATCTTCCCTCTCTCTTCTCCTCTATCTCACAACAACTGTCACCTTAAATCTCCATCTACAATAATACCCAGGTACCTATAGCACTAGGCAGGGTCTTTGCGAGCTTTTTTGGCGCCCGGGGCAAGATTTCGTTAATGCCTTACAAAGTATATCGCAATTGTTGGAGTAATAAACACTGCGCATGCGCGAAACTAATATTATTTGACCACAGGCAAAACTTCGAGTCTGATGAATCGATTTTGATGAACTTTTCAGGGATTTTGCGGGTTAGCTTCTAGACGGTCTCCAATAAATTTCATTGCGGTCGCATGAAGCGCAAACCTTAATTTCTTATAACCTCGATTTCTTATCATCTATTGGATCGATTTCGTTCAAACTCGGGGAGTATCTTGTAAATATGTGATTTTTAGTGAATTGTTATTTTAGCAGAGTCAGTTATTTTTATAAGTGAAATTAGCACAACTATCTTTGATAGGTTTTAGAGGCGAAGTAATTTTATTTGTTGACAACACAACATAATAATCAACATGTGAATATAACACATTTAACTAAATAAATTTATATTGGAGTGTCAGTTTGTATAAACAACACGTCCCCTCAAACTGGCAACTCCAAGTTCACTTGTGAAAAAATGATGTTTTGCTCCAGGCAACCCTTTTGTCAACACATCAGCAATCATGGATTCGGTTGACAGATAATGAAGGTGCATTGTGTGATATGAACATTGTCTTAGGAATTGATAAGGGATGTTGTTGTGTTTCGTGTCCAAATGCTGTGTCTGATTCTTGGTTAGATAGTTTGCTTCTGGGCTGTTCATTGCATCTGTCACGGATTTGTCCGCAACTTTTTGCATTTATTTGAAAACGATTCTCAATGTCCACATCCTCATCCGCCAATGTACAATTCTGCGGTTGAACTGGCTTATAAAATTTCCGTGGTCTACCAGGATTTCCAGACCGAATGATCCGAGGCCTTCCCCTCCCTCGGCTGGAAACTACTGGCTGCTCATCGTTGGTAGTGGATGTTATCGGGCCAGGTTCTTCATCAGCTGTGTCATATTCATCAGCGTCTTCTAAATTTTGTTGTAGATTATCTCCTTGTCCGTTTCTTGAATTTGTCTTCTTCAGTGGTATTGTAATTGATTTACTTTCAGTTGCTTCTTTCTTCAATTTCGTTTCGAATTCTTCATATTGATTTTCTTTCTGAAATTCATTCAGGAACCTTACATCTCTTGTTTCAGTTATTCTTCTTTCTTCTTCCAAAAATATTCTGTACGCTTTACATCTTTCCGAATAACCAAGAAAAATACACGATTTCCCTCGTGGCTGAAATTTTCCTTTGGTTGGTGATTTATCAAGAGCAACGCCCTTGCAACCAAATGTTCTAAAATGGGTTAGAATAGGGGGTTTACCTGTCCACATTTCAAATGGTGTTTTTCCATCCAAACTTCTTGAAGGACACCTGTTCCGAACATGATTTGCAGTAAAAATGGCTTCTGCCCAGAATGATGGTGGCAGTCCTGACTGGATCAGCATACATCTCGCAGTTTCAACAAGCGACCGGTTTTTTCGTTCTGCTATACCGTTTTGTTCTGGAGTGTGTGTCACAGTCAATCTTCTGCCTATTCCTGCTTTATCTAAAAATTCATCAAACGCTTTATTTCTATATTCGCTTCCATTATCTGATTGTAAAAATTTTATACGACCCCCTTTTTGATTTTCAACTAAATTTTTATATTTTATAAATTCATTTAGAACGTCACTTTTGTTTTTCACAAATCTTACTTCACACCAACGTGTGTGGTCATCAATAAATGTTAAAAAATAATTTGAACCTTTCTTGGATGATGTTTGCATAGGTCCACAAATGTCTGTATGAATGATTTCCAGAATTTTAGAAGTTCTAAAAGATTTTGTTGGAAATGGCTTCTGTGCCATTTTCCCCATGGCACATACTTTGCAGGTAGATAGTTGTCCACTAAATTCAACTCCTAGTGCCCTACGGTGATTTACGATTTCTCTCATACTTCCTTCATTCAGGTGACCTAAACGTTGATGCCATTCTTCGATATTATTAATGTTTCTTTTTTGTGAAATTACACGGCAATTCTCGATACCTCGTTCTTCAACATAATATAAATTATTTTTACGTTTTGCGGTCAGTATTATTCTGCCTTCATCATTTTGAACTACAGCTTCGTTTTTCGTAAATACTACGGCATGCCCTTTATCAGTTATTTTACTCACTGACATGAGGTTTGTACGTAAGTCAGGTACATGTAGTGTATTATTTAGTGTCATAATTTTTACGTTTTCATCTCTAGTTATAGCTATTTTAACTGTACCTTTACCTTGAATTTTTGTCGATTCATTATTTGCGAGGTTTACTTTTCCATCAGAAATGGGTTCTCGAGACGTGAACGCTTCATCCTCGTTGCACATGTGGGAGCTGCATCCACTGTCCAAGCACCATACTCTGGAGTTGGTTTTCAAAGCGAATTCTTCAGTGAATAAGCTGTTGTCCCTTTCTTCTACTTTTCTTGCCTTTGGTCTGTAATAGCAGGAAGATGGTTTATGACCTCGCCTACTACAGTACGGGCAATTTCGGTTATCGATTTGCGGCCTATAAGCAGTCCATTCCCTATTCTGATAGTTTTGTTTTTCGTGGTTTTGTCGTTTTTCTGTATGTAATCTATTTTGATAGTTTTCTTTACCTTTAGAAGAATGTAGTCTGTAATTATTATTACCCCTCGCTGTCATTGCCTCTAAATTCCAACTATTATCTATTCTAGCATCCCCTTGTTCTGTTATTTTTATCTTCAATATTTCAGGATCTGGCAGTTCATCTCGCGATTCAATGGCGCATCTGAAGTTGTTATAACTATCTGGGAGGCTATAAAGAAGTATTACAGATAACATATCAGGGTGTATTGTAACTTCCATCATTTTTAATTTATCTACTGCGTCAAAAAACTTAGCAAGATGATCCCTAACATTGCCATCCTCTTTCATTCGATATAAAATTAATTGTTTTAATAAGGTGGCTTTTCTAGCAGGACCTTTGGATTGGTAAATACTTTCTAATTTCAACCATAATTCTCTAGATGTTATACAATCTTTTACTTGTTTAATCTCCGAAGGTGATATTGCTAAAATTATGTCCGCTCGTGCCTTCAAGTCGGTGTCATCCCATTCTTCTGCTGCTTTGATGGTGTCTTGATTTCCTTCAGTGACGACTGGACGTTTTTTTCTTCCATTGACATATCCGAGCACATCATTCTTGACAAGCAGGGCTTCCATTTGGACTTTCCAAGTGTCAAAGTTGTCTTTATTTAGCGTTTCAATTTTCACGCTCATGGTTGGTACTTGATTTATATTTGTACCTATTTATTTTTTACTACTTTTCAGTGGAAGCTCGCTAGGAGCATAACCTCTTGTAAATATGTGATTTTTAGTGAATTGTTATTTTAGCAGAGTCAGTTATTTTTATAAGTGAAATTAGCACAACTATCTTTGATAGATTTTAGAGGCGAAGTAATTTTATTTGTTGACAACACAACATAATAATCAACATGTGAATATAACACATTTAACTAAATAAATTTATATTGGAGTGTCAGTTTGTATAAACAACAGAGTAGATGGTATATGTTCCAGCAAAATTTCTCATGAATTACATTGCGATTGTTGCAGCAGTAATTAAGAGTATAGCGCATGCGCGAAACTAAAATTTATCTACACAGACAAAACTCAGTGACTAATGGACCGATTTTTATGAAATTTTCAGGGATCGTGCGGTTTAGCTCCTAGACGGTCCCCTGTACATTTTATTACCGTTGGATTAATAGTAGTCTGTGCGCATGCGCAAACGTTAATTTCTCATAACGTCGATTTTTTTTCATCTGTTGGCCCGATTTCGTTCAAACACGAGAGGTTGTTGGATCCAGGGTGATGACCTTTGTATTTCATCGCGTTCGCTTGAATAATAGGTAACTATTGCGCATGCGCAAATCCAATATTGGATGACACTCCGAGGATAATGAATCGATTTTGATGAAATTTTCAACTATTGTGTGGGTTAACCTTTAAACAATTCAAAATCACATGTATATGGGTGTATATTAGGGTGGTTCAAAAAAAAAAAAAAAAAGTTCTGGGATTTCTTGTCCCCATTGTGTTTTTGCTTCCTCGGTATGTCAGGATGACCCTCCTAAATTTTTAGCGAAAAATATTAATCCTAACCACTTTACCTGGGTCGATTTTGGCCAATTATCGACCGCTATCGTAAACCAACCTCTAAATTGGTGCCGAGGTGATGATTTGAAGAACGGATTTCAATTTTTTTTGGTCAATTTATGGGTTTTCGCATGCGCTGAACACGGTGAACTTATTTATTTTACGCTCCGTCCACTAGTTATCCGGTAAACTGGCAGAGGGCACTGCTTGAAGATATGTAAAAATCGAAAATTTCACCGAATATAATATGCTTTGGCATGTTCTGAACATGATCCCGTTTTTCACTATACTTTTCCGCCGATGATTGCTTCGTTTATCGGCTACAAACCTCAAATTTACTGTAGGGTAATAGACAAATTCACCCTAATTTCACCGGAAATTATGTCGCGTTGATAATTTAAGGTCCCGAAATACCTTGTGCCGACAAAATTGGGTATTTTCCAAGACACTCGGTACAGAGCCGTTGGTAATTTGGCAAGGACTTTAACCGGCATTGTACTTATTCGCCAAATATAGCGGCAAAATGGAGAAAATAGCTAAAATTTTCCCATTCTTCTGTAAAATTCCTTAGTTTCCATCGGTTTACATGGGTCAAATTCGTAGTTCTGAATTGTCTGAACTGTGATTGGATCGTTGAATAAAAAATCATGAAATATAATTGAAAATAATATAATATAATTTCAGTTTCACTTGCTTGCGTACTTGTTTCAAAATTTAGGAGGGTCATCCTGACATACCGAAGAAGAAAAAACACAATGGGGACAAGAAATCCCAGAACTTTTTTTTTTTTTTTTTTTTAACTACCCTAGTGTATATGTATATGTAAAAAAACATGAATTATAGCCCTAATGTGCATTCTAGCATGTATACACCTGAATTATATATACAGTTATATTTTGCATTCAATCATTTCGACTCGGAGTTCGTTCTTCAACTAATTCTAGTCCATGTTACAATGTGTGAGGAAGCTATACTGCCCACCCAACTTGGCAGACGTTTTTATCTTTGCCGCTGCCGTGGCGCCTCCCTGGCCGACGCGCACAGTGTTTCAATCCCTGGGGTTCCAATCCTTGGTAGAAAAAAGTCCGAAACCACGAAAATCGAAATGCATATTGCGGTTCTGTAACCCTATCTAATAGCGGAAACTAATAGGAATTAGACGAATAGACAGAATAAAATCATTTTTTAGGCTTAAAAGTTTCACTGATGAAGTTATCTAAAAATAATAAAAGGGTTATTTTGGTCTAATGGATGGTTATTTTGTATTAATTTAATTAAAACCCACAGTATCCCTATATTCAATATCAAGTTATATTCACAAACTAGGAACGTATACAGACCGTTCTTTACTCGGCTTTCATTTTACAAGGCCATTTTGAAATAAAAACTCACTGCTTCATATTATGCATATTGCTTCCGTAAATCGGAGAAAAATCAATATTTCCGAAGGTATGCGGAATAAACGGGTTGAAAACTCAAATTCAGCATCAAATTCTGTAAATAATGCTTCTAGTTTTGAAAATTGGCGAACTGGTACCTACTAATACTAAGTAGATGAGATGACTCGGTGGGTGTTTCAATGAATTCGGGTTGAAAGACCAGTCCAGTCGTTGGGCGTAGATGTATATTGGGAGCTACATTGCAAATTGAGAATTTCCAATAGTACTAAATGGTTTTATTGAAAAAATAAGTAATAAACACAGTTATAACATATTTGTTGCGAATCGCTTGAGGTATGTAAAATATAAAAATTCTAAAATGCATCAATCAGTCTTTAATTTACTCTCATCGTCTGCTTCTTCCAGCGGAAAGTCAGGGATCCTAGAAAATCCATCCGATATCTTGATACGGTTGACGTATCTTGCATAAAGTTGGTATACATGTGCATTAGACTGACAAGGAAAAAAACGAAAGTTCGAATTTTTGAGGGGCTCAAAGCTCAGATTTACGATCATTCTTTCGAGGTTTTTGGTTGAGAAGAACTGATGTTTTTCCATTCGATGGACAATCAGAGGTCTCTTTTTTTCTTTTTTTGCACATTTTCGTGACGTGCTCATAATCTTTAATGGTGTAGAGACTCTGGTGGTGTTTCAGTTCACTCTCAATCTCACAAAAATCGGTATCATTTGAAAGAAAGCTGTGACCTGTGGTTCAGGAAACTTATGAGATATCGTTTACAGTGAAGTGTGTTCGAAACGGAAGTTAGTGAAAAACGTTGTCTATTTCCACGAAAAATAAAGAGTTACACTGTTAAATCGATTTCGACGGTTAGGCCATCATCAGTAACAAACAATAACTGATGATGGCCTAACCGTCGAAATCGATTCAAGAGTGTAACTCTTTATTTTTCGTGGAAATAGACAACGTTTTTCACTAACTTCTGTTTTGAAAAGGGTTTCCACAACTCCGTCGCGAGTGATTTAGTTCGTAAATGTGTTCGGATAGCACTGCTTTTAGCATGAGCACCATTTTAATATTGAGGTTCTGTTCGCCGCATGAGTCACTCCACAGGATGAGATGTTTCACGTTTTCCTTCAAGATATGCTGAATATAGTTCAAGAGACAGAAGCCAACTTCTTGTGCACCTCTCACAGCCTCGCTTTCAGCCCGAACATTGCACCAGCTTTCATCTTTGGATCCAGAGTGTATACCTAAGTTGTTTACTCATGACTACCGTTTATATTAGACAATGTTAGTGGGAATCCTTGGAAGAAGAAGGGATTTTCGCAGGTCGAAGGTGGTCGTTTCAAGTGTTGGATCTGTTCTCGCCTTTGCCAGATCAGTTTTCATTGCTCGCTCTAGAGGTTTCTATGTTTCATGATGATGTCTCCTTTCTTCTACAATTGCAACTTTCTGTTCTTCTGTTGTGGCATTTGATTTATTAACCTCAAACTACATTTATTACATTGTAGTTTGGGCCTGTTGTGCTGGTGATGTTTTCATCTTTTCACAGTACAAATCGTACAAGCAAGCGTTGGACAGTCATTTCTGATTAAAAAAAACACTGCCTCACTTTGCTCAAGAGAGTAGTGAGATGTATACTTCGGGATAATTCGAATCTGTTCCACTAGAAACTCCACGTCTCTCGAAGGCAACTTATTTCTACCTCCATCCACGAAGGAAGTTTTCTCCTCCTTTTTAGTCTACAATTGTTTCTTCTGATCTCAACTTTTTTAGAATCGTATCAATTCTCTTGGGAGTTGTGAAAATTTTCTTAGAAGTCCGTTATCAATTTTTTAGAAGGTTTTTTGGTATTATCACCTTTAAAAAAGATTTCAATCGGCTTGGATCTTTATTCCCAAACACGCGTCTTCTCCAAACCTATCCAGCGATGCCAAAAACTCAATATCTCAAAAATTTTGGGTTGGATCCAAATTGCATATCTACGTCCAAATTAGAAATGAACTATTTTTTATTGTTTGTGCAGGAGAGGTGATGTGATAAAGGATTAAAGCTTGGCACCCACGCATGAAATCACCATATTGTCCAGAACAACCAGGCTTTTTAAGCAGTTCCCTGAATCTGGATGTTGAGGACCAATATTGCTAATTTCCCAACTAACACTAATAGCCTGCATTGGGTTGATATTAATTTTGGTACTGTTTTTTCGTGTGTCTCCCCTCCTCTATAGTCTAAGAAGGTTCCATGTTGGGTATTCAGTTACAGGAAATTTCCTCCTGTATTCAGTTTCTAAGTGTTTGTAAGAAAGACTTCAACGCGCAGTGTGGCAAGTTTGTAAATGTACCACAAACGTCGGAACAAGGAGGTAGAAACGTTTTTAAAGTCCTGTACCTCATTGGGATTCCAGAAGATGCTGGATTATTGAAACGAGTGCATGATATATTTGTAAACACTATATCCTAATGAAGACAAATTGGAAAAGGATAATCCGAAATTGGCAGCAGCAGTCCCCCGTGGAAAAATACATATAACACAGAAAGGAACAAAAGGATTACTATAGATCTCACAAGATCATACATAACTTTAATTCTACCAAAAATGATATTAAGACAATTAAGTAATGAAATCATGAGTAATACGTAGTTGGTTCATTGATTTTGGTTTACTATTTTCAATAATGAACCTTTTTAATCGACCAAGAAAAAAAAAGTTTAACCCCTCCTCAAAATTTGTTAGTTTACGTTTCAAGATGCGTAGAATCCAAAGATCGAATGCAAAATAATCCGTCCATCCGCTGAACGGCATCCAAAGCTTTTTCCCTAAATTACTAGACCAAAGTTTATGAAATTTGGCACAAAAATTATACATCGGCCGGGAAGTGCCAGTAACATTGGCATCAATTTTTATCATCCCTAAAGGGTAGATTAAGGGCTAACATATTCAAAAATCGAGATCTCAAAAACTTTCAAAATAACAGTGATGATTTTTTGCTTGACAATGATAAATATAATCCCAAACAATCGATTAAATCTATCCGCAATACTGTAAGTTAAACCGTTCGTTTTCTATAAGGCCTAGAACTTCAAAAAAACCTTCGGACTTCAAGGCGTTAAGTCCCACCTGAATAAATAGGCATACGAATAAGTACAGTATGTTCCTCAAAACATGCATCACACCACTGAGGAACACGATTTCGTCACAGGTTTTATGAGGGGGTGCTTGCGTTAGTTTGCCTACCTTTTGTATAGTGTCCAAATTTTGGGTTCGATAAAGGGCGCCGCAAAATCGCTGTTCAAGGGGAAAAAATCACAACACATTTGAAACATTTTTATTAGCACTATTCCATAAATTATAAATATGCATAGATACAAAAATTCATTGAAGTCAGCTTAATTACATGGAGTGGACGAATTCGTATTCGTGAAACATTGTTTTTAGTTATTGTAACAGTTGAGTAGAACTGACAGAACAATTTTAACATGAAGTGTGTTCTTTGATTCTATTTTTGTCACAGTTTATCAAGGACTGATTCAAATCTTTGTTTTTTGGGTAACATAATGTACAATCAACCTGAATTCTGTCACACCTAGGACGTCAATGCGTATCGATGAATTTCAAAATTACTTAAATATCCATGTTCAAACAATATACGTTAAACCAATGTCATTTCATTCTGAGGGACTATAGAGACACATGGATAAACTACCTCTATAGGTATCTAAGAATGGCGAACTTTCATGTGTTGAAATTTCAGAATTTTGACCTCAGATTCGGATTCAGCGCACTTGAAAACCCCAATTTAGCAATTTTCAGCTAAAAATACCGTTTAGTTTGGCTAATAAACGGGTAGGAAGATTGCGCGTGACGTAGTAGTGCAAGGGAGCTGAGGGTTCCCCAGGCAGGCGGGGGCCGTGACGTCATCGTGCAAATGAATTTCAAGAGCCTTATTACTGATCAAGTACCCATCATGTAGCACCTTTTTGGAAATCTCTCACAAAGATCTCGCTATTGAGCGAATACAATTTTTTTTTAAATTGTCAAAATTGCCATTGCTAACTCAATACACTTCGTGGAAATGATATTTTACAATTCTCGCTCTTAAAATAAATATGATTATTGTGCTATTAAAATATTGTTAACTATTATCTTTTTTCTTACTAACCTATTATCTAATTCTTCAAGATTCTTTACTGAATATGCATTTCTTTGAATAAGACCATTCTTTTCGAGCCGACTCAAGACTTTATTTAATGCAATATCATAATCTTTCTTATTTTTCCAAAAATTAAAATGTCGTCGCTAACATTGAGGCGTCCTTCAATTCTTAAAATCACTTGACGAATGAGGTTTTGAAATTTTTCAGAAGCCGAATTTATGCCAAAATTTAATCTTTTGTAGCGGAAAATCCCAATATGTGTTGCAAAAGTAGTTATATCCTTAGAGTCAGAACTAAGTTTGATTTGGTGAAATCCTTTATGCAAGTTAATTATACTATATTGTTGAGCCCTTTTCGAAAGAAATTATTTCATCCATAGTAGGAGTAGGAAACCTTTCCCTGAGGATATCCTTATTTGAGGCTCTCATATCCCCACAAATTCGCAATGATTGATCTTTCTTGGGGAAAACCACGGTAGGTGACACCCAACTGGTGGGCCCGTGGACTTTTTCGATGATATCATCAGAAATTAGCTTCTGAATCGCAACCTCGACCCTCTTAAGGAGTTGGTGAGAGATTCTTCTTAAATGGGCCACAACTAGAGTCACTTGAATATCAATGTGAGTTGAAAATTTTTTAGTTTTCCTATTCCAGTGAAAACACTAGGGTATTTGATAAGAGGTGAAAGAGAATCGAGCGTTACATTGAGGGCAAGTGACACTTTACCAAGATCCTTGGCTGTGGCACAGATAAGGAGAGCATCACCCGATTCTACCAGATAAATGTTTGCTTTTGCTAAATAAATTTTCCGCAGACTTCAACAGGCCGATTTTGGTATGCTTTCAATGAGCAAGAAGTTTGTTTCAATATGGGAGCGTCAATTTTCTCATAGATGTCCCTATCGATTAAATTGACGGAACAACCTGTGTCTACTATAAATTCTATTTTGTGTCCTACCGACTGCGCCAAAATGATGTATTTTAAATCATAATACAAAGAACAATATTATGTAAATTATAAAACACTTTTATATTCAATTGCAATCCAAACAATCCAATTACAATAATCTCCCGCACGTCATTCCTAGATTACAGTTTTCTTACACCATAGCTGGTATAACTAATGGAGTATTGGCAACTAAGTACCTAGGTACTACAGCAATCTGTTAAGTAAGTTCATACACAGCGTTTGAGAATGGGAATTGTGTATTAAAAACCGTTTATTAGATGTTTATTGGAAAAGTTTATTTGAAAACACATCTTCAAATACGATTTGAAAACAAAAAATTTATATATTTAAATACAATTTCGTACAGAGAGAATCCTGATAGGGATAAAGACAATTCTAATCCCCGTTTCATCCCCTTCTAGATCATTCTGCAGAACTGTTATGTGACAGAGTGTGTGTCACTCAGAGGTAGGTAGGAGGTACCTAGGCCGCTGTACTGCAGGTCGAGAACTTTGAATACGCATTATGGCACCACAATGTACTCGTGACGCACGAGTAAGAATAGATATATTCTTCTAATAAGAGTTGCTAGCAACGGAGAATTGTGTCTGAAGGATATAGCAGTATCACTCTGCTAGGTAGATTTACTTGCTCTCGTGCTAACTGGTAGCGTTTTGGTGAAGAGATGGCCAAGGGTCTCTGGGCCTTCCACTACCCAGAGATCACAAACCGGCTCTGGCTGGAAAGGGCAGTAGCTATAGTTGAAAAAAAGCTGACGCGAGTGGCCTCTATTTCCTGGTCCTGGTCTTGAGGAATAGAATGTAGCGAAGGTGAGTTCAGGCTAGAGTTCAGAAACGGGATGGATGACAAGCTAGTACACCAGAGCTTTGGTGAGCTGGAGGCGTTTTGTAAATGAAGTGGGACAGGGGAGGCCATGTGGCAGGCCCTATTGGGTGGTAAGGAGAAACCCTGCGGCTCACAACTTAGCCTCTTTGAGGGGGTGGTAACCATCGGAATGAGATTATGTGGTAATGGACCTCTTTATGCTCGGTTTCTGGAAAATTCTCGCGACTTAATGGGTGAGCAGTTGTCAGTGAGCAAACTGGTTGATTTAAGTAGCGAAAGTGACAGTGGTAAAGTAAATGTTTGTGATTGAAGATTTAGTGATTAGTTTTAAGAGTGGAATGATTCCAGGACTTGATAGGATTGAGGTAGATATGCAGAAGAGGACTTGGCCATTGGTCTACCCTTGGTATTGCTCCATATTCCGCTCTTCTCTGGATCTAGGGATCATTCCTGTGAGTTGGAAGGTTGATAAAGTGTGCGTTCTTCTCAAAGGAACTCATCATCACCCAACTGACCCGAAGTCATTAAGGCCCTTGTCTTCGGTCTTCGTGCCAGGCAAGGTGCTTGAAAAGCTTGTCCGTGAGCTAGAATCTATACTAAATGCTCTAGGCATCAGTACGGATTTACGGCAGGAAGATCCACGGTGGCCACTTTGCGTAGGGCATAGGAGTTGGTGGGGATGTCTGAACACAAGTATGAATTGGGAATGTTTGTTGACATCTTTGACAATGAGTGGTGGCCTGCCGTGCTGAGAGAGTTGTTGTTAAGAGGGGTTTCTGCTCGAGCCTGAAACATCTTATGTGTCTTTTTTACAGATAAATGGATCGAGTATAGGGAGTATAGTCGAGTATGGGTTTGTTGTCAGGAAGGAGTTGACCAAGGGATATCCACAGAGCTCTGTTCTTGGCCCGAGGCTCTGGAATGTCCTGTTTGAGGGCATGCTTATTTACTTGCCTTACTTGCGATGAAGGTGACGTTTCATTGGGTAGGATAAGTATAGGACAGGTGGGGTAGGTTTATATTTAAACTATAGGAATATTCAGGTCAAGGGCTGCGGTTGATGACAATAATTATGTACAGTTAGTTTTATAGTTGTACAGTTAGTTTGTCTTGGGTTAGGTAGAACTTCTATAGGTGTAGATTAGGTAGAGCTTCTTGACATCCGTTTGCTGGCTGGGAGTACTCTCTGGGGGTGGTGGGAATCGTGTAGGAGATTAGGGAGCCTACCCAACAACACTTAGGGACACCACATGGTGTTCACTGAGGGCTTCTGCCAGCCTCATTTGAATCCCATTTGCAAGATAAATTGGTAGGATTCCAGTCACAGCCTTAAGATTCCTCAGGGAATCCAAACTGGTAGATAATTGGGTACCGTCTTTAGTCGTCACGCACCCTCTATGATTGAGTTGTGGGATTCCTTAAGTGAGGAGTAAGTGGTAGATAAAACTGGCTAGTAATAATTCTCGCCTTACTGGAGGAGTGCGGTTTGCCGTCTCCTCCAGATATCGGATTCTTCTGTACCATTCTGCTCTCTCACCTGACAGTTATGTCTTAAGTGTAATATAAATCATGTGCATCAGTCAGCCGCCATCTTGCGATTTTTTGTTTAATTTGTGATTTTTTTAAAATGGTGGATCATAAAGGGTTAGCTATTTACCTTTACTTACCAATCTCGATGATCTCAAGCAACGAATCACAGCTGCAGTACCTGGTTCATCAGGACAAGCTGAACAGAGTGTGAAACGAGTTTGAATATCGTGTGGATTTCATTCGAGTGACTCATTGAGGCCACATAGAACACCTATGACTTTTTCCAAGTAACCTAGGAAAAAACTGGATAATTAACTGGTCATTTTAGTGTTTGGTTCATGTTTCTATCAAAGTACAATTGTTTTCATCCTCTTTTTGAATCACACTGTGTTATGATAACCAATAGAAATGGGAACTTGAAGAAAATTAATTATACAGACAAAACCCCCAAAAATAAATGGCGGGGTTTTTGTGTTATTTATGATACGTGTAATAATATAATCTATAAGGCGCACACTAATCAAATATATCCCTGACAGCTAAAGTGTTCGGAATTAACAATATATAACAGAATAAGGAACTACCAGGTTAAGGCTAGGTATCTCCGATTTTAATGATAATTTTTTTCAATAGATGGCAGCACCTATGGAGTGAAATTTGTTAAACACCTCATTTAAACAGGACGCTAATTATTTGTTCATTGTGAATTTGATCTCTATACGTCAATAAAATATGCAATAATTAGTTTTGGTCCGAATTATAATTGATTTTGATAGGATAATTAAAATCATGGCTTAATTAAACAAAATTTTGAAAATCCGAGATTATAGCGCCTTGGATAAAAATTGATGTCAATTCCATAAATCAAAAATTTCACAAATTGGTTTCAAAAATACAAAAATATCCAATAGAAGTGATCAGAAAAGTAATTTAAGATTTTTTCTAATGATGTAAGATAGGATTGTTTGGGTATTGAAGGGAGACCAAATGAGGAGGGCAGGGTCTGTTAGCAGGCAGGTCGGTAGGTAGCTGAATGAGTCATGAAACTAGCAGGTCTCCGAAGCAAGCAAAACTTTCGTGGAATATGTTCCATTCCCTTCATTCGTACATGAACAGCACATTGATGATCAAGAAAACTCTATGGGAATCCGTGTTTTGTGAACGTATGAGGGGAAGGGAATAGCATAACTATGATATCCTTTGAACCATAATAATGAATTACATAATAATATACATCACGGTTAGTTTACTAAACGGTACCTGTCAATCTGAAGGCGCTTAGGGAAAACCCAAGGAGCGCCACGTCACTGGTCCCCTCTGCCACCTTTCACTCGCCGTGTGCATTGCGCTTATACCCTCATTCACGTTTCTAATTTTGATCAGAGTGATTAAAAGCGTGATTTGAGAGCTGAGTTACAAAATTCCTCCGAAATTTGATTTGAAACCGGGTACAGTACCACACCTGCTTTTGGGTAAATCTTCTGTGACAAAAACCATATCGACAGCTTTTCCTAACGATGATCGCAAAAATCGATCGGAAAAACGATCAATTCGCAAGGAAATTCAGGCTGTTCTGAGTTCCGAAACGGAGACCGATTTAAAACTTGTTGAAAATCCATGAAAATCCAAAAAATTCATGAACTGTGTACGAGAAATCGAAGACAAATTTCAAAAATTTTACGGGAATTTTATTTGTCAGAACGCAGGAGTTTTTTCTCGTCTAATTGAAGTCGTAAAACATAAGAATCCCGAGATTGATGATTTGGTAGTTTCGTGCTTTATTAGGACTCGAACATTCATCAGAATGAAGAATATAAATAAGTTACGAAAGGAAGAAAAACTTTTAAAATCAAGAAAACGGAGTGCCAGTGAAGACAGAAAAAAATTCAAGAAAATGAAGAAACTAGTTGGATAAATTTGTATTTTTGTGTTGTTATTATTATTACCTACCTATTATGTACCTACAATCAACGTTTACCAAGGAATTGTTATGTTTTACTTCTAATGTTTTGAAAATAATCAAAGTAAATAACTTACATAGAATTAATGTAATTACCTATCTGTAATTAAATATTTTTATTTCATTCATTATTCTTGAATATTCTCTTTTTTATCCTTGCAAACTCGTTTGCCTCAGAGTAACATATATCTGTTCTTTTCTCCGTAGATAAATGAGGAAAAGATGATCTTTCTGTTTTTTTCTCCATCTAATTTCTAAAAAACCAAATTTTAAACTAGGTGTAATACAGAAAATAGCTTTCAATAACAATCTATCGAAGAATAGTTGATTAAATCATCAGGAGAGTTACTTAAAACGTTTGTCTTGCACTGATTCCGTGCGTATTCGAGAGGCTCCCGCAATGGTAAAGGGACCACCTACGTCATAGGCCAGGAGCCCCCGGCGTTGACAGGTACCGTCTAGTAAAGTAACCGTGATATATACATAGTAGTTATTTTATCTATTAGTTTCAATAAATACAACAATTCATCAAGAAGTCAGATCTTAATTATAAACCCCAGAAATGTGTTTTTGTATGCAGTCATAGTGAGTGAAATAATGTTTATCAATAAAATATAAAATCAAATACAAAAACAAAAATCGAATGTTTATAAAATCATATGTTTATGAAATAAATAAAATCAAAACATTGGATTTACCTCTATCAATACATACGACACAACCTTTACATCCATACAATATAATATATACAATCTATGTCTATCATATTTAATATATACACAACATATTTAATATATACAATCTCTACTATAAAACAAGTACGGCCTATACTATAAAATAAGCATAACCTATATAATTTACAGGGTGTCCCACGGACAGGTTACACAAATTCTTCATACGTAATTTTTTACGTAGAGCTCAGGAAAGATCTCTGGAAAGAAGATTTATGAATTTTCAACCCCTCACTCGATTTTTTTTTTTACTTTATTATTATTTTTTTTTTTTTTTACCGCGCGCAACCCGTTCCACAAGTGCGCAAAGTTTTCCAAATACCAAAATAGCGCAAAACATCAATTCTCGTTAACTCTAATTGTGGTACAGGAATTTTCATTGTTTTTCAACGCTGATTCATATACTTCAACGCTGATTCAACTTCTATCCGTTTCTTCATTTGATTCGATTTTAGCGGAATAATTTTTTTTTGCAGGCGTGTGTTTGCTCATCAAATTTTAAGTTTCCATTCCCTTGCCCTCCTCCTTTCTCAACCGTACTAGGTACCGGAAATGGCGAAGTTGAAAGAAAATAAAAACGAAAAGTTCCTTTTAAAAAATAATTTAAAATACCATCTGCTGGGGTATAATAAATTAATTATGATAATCATTGTTGTAATAAATCATAATTATAACTATATGTATTCTAATTATACTGTAAGATAAGTTACGAAAATTCGCTCATACGATCATGCTGCATGACTGGAACTTTTCATAACACGATAAAGCTTCTCCGCTTAATATTCATTGGCCTGATAGTAGTTTGCATATTTTTCATCCATTCGTCGATTGAAATTGTAAATATTTAGGTGTAAAAATAGAGATAAAAGAACTGAGGCGCCTCGAAAGCCTGACACACTGAAGGATACCAAGCCCGCAATTCTCCTGATTATCCTCCGCGTACTAGCGCCTGACAATATGTCAAGTAGGCTAAACCTGCCAAATGATGATGACGCCTGAATCACCGTCACAAATAAAATACCATGGTCGTATATGATAGGTAAAGAGCAAAGTACAACAGTATCTAATACATGTGTATATGTCGTAGCCCTATTGTGAAATCAGCCTTTTTGTGAAAAGCCTAGCCATTTTACAATACGGTGCCTTCTCTTGATTAAAAAAAAAAAAGTCCAGTCATGCAGCATGACCCCATGAGCGAATTTTTGAAGAAATCTTCGACATTTCAGTCGCTATTGATCGTGTAGAGAAATTTTAGTTTATGATTTTGATAGACAAACATGGAATCAAATTATTAAAAATGATTAGGAGGTACTCATACTTTATTATTATTTAACTGATCTTGTAGATTTAAAGACAAATGTAGGGAAATATTCATAGATTTCGATGGAGGGAGGCCTTGAGATAAACGTTAATGACGGCCGAGCGTAGCGAGGCCTTGGGTCTGCGTGCTAGTACGTACATAAATAGAACTTCTTCATAATTTCATGGCAGATATTTTCTAAGCCTCATTCAGTATTAAAGCTACATCAAGTCCTAAAACAGTTGAGCGTAAAAACATTAAGGAGAACGACCGAGAGGATCGGAGGACGGAATATTTCACAGAGTAAACTCATCAGTTGTGATTACGTGATTTTTTTTTTTTTTTTTTTTTTTTTTTTTTTTTTTTAAACAAACACCTACCACCTACGTTTTAAACAGCATGGTTCTAGGATTGGTTATACAGGGATACTTCCATAAGAGTAGTTCAATCAGAATTTGGACAATGTTTCATGCAAATATTACCGATTTTTACAGCTAGCGAACAGCATTATTCCGATTTTTGACTGATTTTTCTACTTTGAAATTTTTGAAAACTTGATAAATATTCTTATAGGAAATTTTACGCTGTTTCCGAATATACCACATGTTAGTATGCTGAAAAAATTATTTCGCACAACAAATCTCAAAAACGCTATTTTGAAATTTTTGACTACATTTTTGAAAACTTCAACCCGAAGATGTAATCTGATCATGCTGGCCAACGAACTTGAACTTTCGTTCTGTGTCCTTAACAATTTAAAATTTGTTTGAAGTTTCTAGCACAATTCTACGGACAGTTATCTACTGGAATGACACATACATATATACATACATACATATACATACATAAAAAAATACGCATAAAAAAATGAGTTAAACTTCAGAATATGATTCAGAATAGCCTGAAACGGATTTCTGCATAAATTTTTTTCAAAAATTCACATTCTACAAATTTTGAGGCGTGAGCAATAGCTTATTTTTCTTCAAAAATTCGCTAAAACATTGGAATGACAATCAGTTTGGAATTTTTTAGCCTGTTTTGTAAAGAAGCTGGAAGGGCTCATCCTTCTTGCGAAACCACCCTATTCTATTTGACAAAAAGGCTGAGCGTGATCCACCTAAGTTTGGTGGTCTGGATGCTCGCAAGCTCCCATCTCAAGAATACATAACACCAAGTAGTCAATCCCTTAGTAAAAACTCAGGTTAGTTGAACATATAGGTCAGATTGATGTGTATAATTTGTCATTCCAACGTTTTTATTACGAAAAGGCGGCGTTTTGTAAAATGGCAAGGCTTTTTACAAAAAGGCTGATTTCACAATAGGGCTACGACATATACATGGGCAAGAAGGCAAATTGGGACTATAATTCACGTTTGCGTGTGCGGAAATTGTCTAAAGGTTAACCCGCACAATAATTAAAAATTTCATCAAAATCGATTAATTATTATCAAATTGTCCTCAAATATTGGTTTTTCGTATGGGCAATAGTTACCCATCATTCAAGCAAATGCGATAAAATACAAAGGGCATCATGCTGGGCCCGAAAACCTCTGGAGTTCGAACGAAATCGGCCCAATAGATTATATGAAATCGACGTTAAAAGAACTTAACGTTTGCGCATGCGCACAGACTACTATTAATCCAACGACAATCAAATTTATAAGGGACCGTCTAGGAACTAAACCACACAACCCCTGAAAATGTCATCAAAATCGTTCCAATAAACTTGGAGTTTTGCGTGCGTCAATCGATATTAGTTTCTCACACGCGCAATTATTATTACTCCTCTAATACCGATAAGATTTGGAGGGCATTTGTTTAGAACATATACCCAACTACCAACAGATGATGAGAAATCGACGTTATGATAAATTCACGTTAGCGCATGCACACAGGCTACTGTTGATCCGACGGCATTGGAAATTATAGAGGACTGTCTAGGAACTAACCCGCACAATCCTTAGAAATTCCATTGGAATCGGACTGAAACTTGGTATAGCTTTGGGCATGACAAAGTTTACCACAGAGAGACAGACACGGAACCAAAATTGATCAGCAAGCTCTGCAACGCAAAAAGCTTGTAGAAATTTTGATTTCGGAGGACAAACATTTTTTCGACTTCTTTCACCAACACAAAGCTTCCCTACCTTTGGTAGTGGGGAAGCAATTTACTTTTCATGCGCCAATAACCCTCCCCCCACCACCACCATCACTATGAAATTTTAATTTACTGAGAATAGAAGTTATTAGCCTATTCTTGATCTAGTCTTAGTGGTATTATTTTATTTTTGAGGTTTTTTATCCGCTTTAAGGGCTAAACAGTGGCCATCGCTGCACCTCTCATTTTTCCCCAATCCGATTCGCTAGTGGAGTCCGCGATGACATTCTGTTTGGTGTCGGAGGGCAGCATGACCCCCTCAGAATCGCGCCACTTGCAGTGTCCCTTTGGACACCTTGTTCAATGCCGTTAATGACAACTTTTGGGGTGTGGCTTAAACCGTTAAATAAATTTAAAAAATATCACGAGGAGAAGAAGGTCAAATGATCTAATAAATAAGAATTACCAAAACGTTAAGAATAGCCTAAATATATTACTGTTCATTTCTCCCTCTATCACTCCTCCTCACTCACGCAAACAATCCGTCATCTAAATTAAATCCCCTATGTTTCGCAGAACTGAACCTAGAATTTAAAAAATATGAGAAAAATGAAAATTTTATGATTTATTGGAATCACCCTTTACATTTACCTCACCGCCAGTAAATCTGAAACTCCGGAGGTTTTTTATAACTGGTCTGCAAATCATAAACTTCATTATTGGAAATAGAGTACAAACGAGTTTTTTTTTTTCTCTCTCTTTTTTTTTAATGTATACACATTTATTTATTTGAAGTGATACATAATTATAAGATACAAGTCGCCAATGCTACGACCCCCTTTAAGATAACTTGTGCTGGGGGTCGGAGTGCTTAGTTGCTATTTATATAATTCTTATAATTAACAAAGATGTATATTTATAATCAAATGTCCCAGGTGTTTTACCCTCCAAATGATTTAGAAGCTCAACACTTGCTAAAAGAAAAAAAACTACATATAGAACATTTAGGAATAATAAGAAAGATGCCTGATTATATGTACAAGATTGACACACAACTGCGCTTAGATGATGAAATGTCGTTATTGCACGACGATGGATAATATGGAGAACTGCAATAGTCAATTACAAAAAAGAGTTAAAATTACAAAAATTACAAAATTACAAAAATTACAAAAAATAATCAAAATTACAAAAATCAACCCTACGAAACAACAACAAAGAAACTGCTTATACTGTATACTGTAGTTTTGGATTGATGAAAGATGCCAAGGTTTAACCCTCCAGAGATAATGTATTTGGATTGGAAAAAACAAGTTACAGTAATCAGCTGTGAATAATAACAGCATCACGATTTATCAGTATTCCTCCATTCATTCATCCCCCTCCCATAATGAAAGTTGAAACTCCTGACATATGTTCCAAAACTGAACCTTATTCAAGATTGAACAAAAAAGGATTCACGCAAAACTGACGAAAATACTAAAAATAGAAGAGAGTAGGGGGCGGGGGGGTCGCACTGTTCGGCGGGTAAACCTGGGCGTCTTACTGATTGTTTTATTTAGTTGTTTCTTTTACTCCCTCAGTATCGAAGGTAGAGAAACTTTGTGTTCGTGCAAGAAGTGGAAAACAAATTTTATCCTCCAAAATCAAAATCGTCTTTTGTTTTTGAGTTTCAGAGCTTGCTTAGATTACTAAATGTATCAGGAGTTCTCTTAAAACAATTATTTCCATTTTTATTCTATTCTGGCTTTCATTTATATTCTAAAAGTACTCGCCCAGTTTAGGAATGGCGTATCCTGCAGTTTCTTTGACAAACAGAGACATGTCCGAAGCCAAATCTTTGATAGCAAGAATTGCACTATCAAAGTCACCCGTATACTTTTTCAACACTCTTGAAGCGCTGGCTCTAAAAACTGAATGGGATCCTAAACATATACCTAATATTTATCGTAGGTCAAGTACCACTGTTGGGAATTATGGGCATTGATAAGACGAGCGTTCATACCAATATATATATATTTTTTTTTAAATTTATTTCCATATCCTTCATTACAATAAATTAAAAAATGAAATTATGATATTGCCTGTAAAAATAGGATAAATTCACACAACTTTATTTATTGGAAATTATAGCCCCATATGAGCATAAAGCTCGTGGCGGGGTCTAGAGTCCAGAAAGTCTTTTAGCGAATTTTTGAAGAAAATTAAGCTATTGCTCTCGCCTCAAAATTTGTAGAATGTGAATTTTTGAAAACTTTTTATGCAGAAATCCGTTTCAGGCTATTCTGAATCATATTCTGAAGTTTAACGCATTTTTTTATGTATGTATGTATGTATATATGTATATATGTATGTGTCATTCCAGACGATAACTGTCCGTAGAATTGTGCTGGAAACTTCAAACAAATTTTAAAATGTTAAGGGCACAAAACGAAAGTTCAAGTTCGTTGGCCAGCATGATCGGATTACATCTTCGGGTTGAAATTTTCAAAAATGTAGTCAAAAATTTCAAAATAGCCTGTTTTTTATGATTTGTTGTGCGAAATAATTTTTTCAGCATACTAACATGTGGTATATTCGGAATCAGCGTAAAATTTCCTATAAGAATATGTATCAAGTTTTCAAAAATTTCAAAGTTGAAAAATCAGTCAAAAATCGAAATAATGCCGTTCGCTAGTTGTAAAAATCGGTAATATTCTTCAAAAATTCGCTCATGGGGTCATGCTGCATGACTGTTTTTTTCTTAGTATCTATAAATTAACAAATATTGATTTAAAATACTATTTCTTATTATTATTTACATATTATCATTTATCTTCTTATTTTTATTTATTAAATATTACATTCTTATTGCTAATTATTATTATTCAGCTTATTAATAAATTTCATGTAGGAACGAGTAAATTCGCTTTACCCTCCCCTCCAAGATTTTTTTCCTTATCTTTTTAGGTAGCTCATTGAAATTTGTTGCACCCTTATATAAATAGTTCATTTGAGCCAGAGTGGTCCGTTGAAAAGGAAGTGCAAGCATAGCAACATCTTTGCTCCTAGTTGGTAGTTCGTGTTTAGGGAGCCTAAATTGCTTTTTTTTTAAATAATTTCAGTTATTTGGCTCACTTTAACAAGTTTTCTAAACGGGAGTATTTTTAGTTTTTTAAAAATGGGTTCAGAAGGAGCTGAGTAGCCCTCCCTATTAATTGTCCTCACAATCATTTTTTGAGAAATAACTATAGGGTTGTAGGCTATTTTACATCCGCCACTCCAAGTAGGAAGACAGTATAACAAAATAGATTTAGCCAAAGCATCATAAATACAGCATTTGATCTTATCATTTACCACATTAGCGATCTTTGCAAACACGTAAATCAATTTTCTAATTTTATTAGTTGTTTCATGAATTTGCGATTCCCACTTCATATGTTGATCAAAAAGTAATCCTAAATATCTAGTCTTTATTTGTTTTTGTATGCAGTCACATTTGTCACATCGTTCTATGATACATTTAGGTCGGTGTAATCTAAGAGGGATATTAATGGGTAGGGTTTTCGCTGTGATGGTAAAAGCAATATAGTTAGTTTTTTTAATGTTTACTGTGAGCTTATTCCTGGGTAGCCATGCCCACACTATTTGAAGGTTTATTTCAGCTTGCTTATATGCTAGTTCCCATGATTCAGCGCTAGTAAATAGTACGGTATCATCTGCAAAGATTATTATTTCGCTTGGAATTTTCAAATTCGCCGTTTCATTTATATATAATAGAAATAGAGGCCGAGTTATCAGTGAGAGAAAAAAAGTTTTGAGTCGTAGGGGTAGTCATGGGACAGGGGACACCCTTTGCCGTGCCTGTCGGGGTGATAATGAGCACCTGTACCAAGTGGTGCAGCAGTGTCCTTGGAATCACGTCATGATTCGGTTGCCAGGTAGATAGTAGGCGCATCCAGCTTTTGGGATGTACATGAAGCAGACCTGGCGGGCTAAGATAAGTAAATATGACTTCCGAGCTAAAAGGGGTGGCACCCAAAAGCATCTAGGTCATGGCCGCGACCGTCTCATGGCACGGGCTGTGGTGCAGGAAAAGTGCCACTCGAATTGGGCATCTCGGCAGGAGGGCTCCGTGGTATCACCACCCACGTCTTGAGGGGTTCTTACTTGAACTGGTGGTCTTTTGGGCACTTTCTTTCATCCCACTCTTCCTCCTCATCCTTCTGAAACTTCCCTCGTGCTTAGAGCCGGCGTCGGGTAAACGTGGGCGTCCTCCTCACTACTTCTATTTATTTATTTTCTCAAGTTAATGGTGTCCCCCTTCGCCTTTGAAGGGAGTTTTATATTTTAAAAAAATGTGTGTGTGTCTCCTTAGGATTAAGACACAAATTCCTTCTTGCGCCACAAAATCATGCCTTCCAAACGAAAAGATGAGTTCGTTCGCCACAACTTTGTGAGTACATTAAATTGGTCAAATTTCATAAAATGTGCTAAAAAAAAAATCATCACTAAAAGTGGGTAAAAACGGCTGAAAATCGTTATATTTATTTTATTTTTTGGCAGAATTTGTGTCGAAAGAAGTTCATCAACGAGGTCAAAGGTTTGAAACAGCAATTGAAAAAAAATCCCAGTCGTAGGTTCGAGTTTGGGTGTTGTGAAGTAATTGACCAGCGCACTGCCAATAGGGCCAGCCAAGTGGACTCGTGATTGGAGATCACAAATCAACAAACAAATACACGATTGGATGAAATGTTTAGATTTGCTCAACTGGTTACAGGTATACGTGGCGGAATCTTGAGGTTGTTATAATCCGCTGGGGTGAGTCGGAGTACTAAAGCTGTCACGTTAATGACATCGACTGGTGGAGACTTAAGCCACAAGGCGCTGGCCTTAAATACCAAGGAAGTTGCAGAAGGAGGAAGAGGGAGTGATTGATGAAAGGAAGTGCATATATACAAAATAATAGCGAGTTGTAGTATGACCCTCTAAGAACGTGCGTGGTGACACCACGGTGCACTGTACGGAGATCTCCTTCTCGAATATCTCCGTGGCACTTTCCCCGCCCCACAAGCCTCACTTGGCCTAGATGTTATTAGTCGCCACTCCTGTTAGCTCGGATACCGCTTGCTGCAGGTAATTTTTGTCATACTTATTTATCATTAATATCTCATTCCCCAAATCGTAATTGAATATCTGGTGGTCGCGATCCCAAAAGAGCACAAATTATTCTCCGCCATACCGAACTCGTGGAAATATGCCTTATTACTACAGCGGACAGCTAGTTGATGCCTCAGTAAGTTGTAAGTGATCATCACATCCACCTTCATTCTACTTCTCACAATTAGGGAAAATCTTTTTGAGTTGGGCAGTTATGTTGGCTGGGTTTGTGTCTTGGACCTTTTTGATCCACAGCACGTTCCAGGAAATTAGAGTTTCTTCGTTTTTATTTCGTCGGAAGAATATTCGTGGTACTACAGAAAATACTCCTCTTAGATTTCCTTCAAAGCTGATTCCTAGGCTGCTATTTTATTAATAAGTGATCATCTGCTTCACTTTGCAGTGTTCATAAATTCCATAGACTTGTTTTTGCTTCCGAGACTGCAAGGCAGTAGACTTTGTTTTCACTTTCGAAATGAAAAAAAATTTTTTGCTCCAAAATCAAAATTTCTACTCGCATTTTGCGTTTCAGAGCCTCCTGAACAAATTTGGTTCCGTGTCTGTCTGTCTGTCTGTCCGTCCACATTTCCTTGTAACAGCCATAACTTCCACAATTTTGATCCGATTTTAACCAAATTTTCAGGGATCGTGCGGGTTAACCTCTAGATAGTCCCCTATCAACTTCATCATGATCGAATCAACGGTAGCTTCTGCGCAGGCACTAACGTGAATTCCTTGTGACGGTCATAACTCGGTCAATGTTGAACGGATTTCGGTCAGATTTTCAGGGATGATGTGGGTAAGGTCCCTTGAGATCCCATAAGAAAATCATCATAATTTTATTAGCGGTACGCTCTGCGCACGCGTGAACGAAATATTCTTGTTACGGTTCTTGCAACAGCCGTAATTTCAGGGAACATGCGGACTACATCCTGGATGGTCCCATATTAAAATTAAAATTTTCCTTATTAATTTCATTTATTATATGTACCATTCAGCTTCCAATTTCCCACCTTATTAATTCCCTGATGCCAGAACCGGTCGTTTCTAGTTTTCTGGAATCTAATGGTAACGTACTGTGAAGGTCACGAGGAAGCTCATGTGCCATTTCCTTGGCAGTGTATTTTTTTTTTTTTTTTTTTTTTTTCCCAGCATTATAGGTATGCGAGAATTAATTGTTTTTATGATTCTTATTCTTGAACCTGTTAATTGACCTATGTTGTAAGACTTATAAGTTATTATGTTTTAATGAACGCATGTTGATTTATGTCTGTATATCAGTAGTTGGAGCAGGCGGAATAAACACCATAAAAAAGGGAAGTCCTTAAAAGGCTGGACTGTCCTGCTAAAATCAGAACGGTTGGTTAACTTACCTAAAAGTATAAATCATGTGATAAGAACATTCAAGGTATTTTTCTCTATCGAAAGGGGCGAACAGGTCTGACATGGGCGAAGCTATGCATTCCCAATCAGCCGTATCCCGTCTTTTGATCGAAACCCGAGGGATCGGCCATGAGGTCAGCTTGTCGGAGAAGGGTGCGGCATGAAAAGGTCAGGCAACTCCATGATGAAGCCGAGAGAGAGCTGGGCAGCCGCTCCATTGTTTCCTCCAAGCTCCACGGGCCGGTCGGAGAAAGGAGGACGGAGAGAGAAGATACTTGGTATAGCTCAAGGCGAGAGAGACGGAAACATCCGGGCGGTGGAGTGAGGGGAAGGGTAAGAGTTTGGTCTACTGGGCGAACGAAAGGGTCGGGGTGGCGGAGGGTGGGGCCATCTGCCGCCCTGAAGAAGCTCGTATGTAAGGACCCGACTATCGATCAAGCCCCTTCACCGTTCAAGCTCTACCCTCAGTCCCAACAACTCCACGATCCTTCCCTCTCCTGAATCTAGAAACATCCTAGCAAACAAAAGATGTTGCCTATCTTCAAGGCCCTTTTACACGAGCGATTTTTTCCGGCAATAATTGCAGAAAAATGTATTGCACAACTATTTCAAAAAAGTTGGACAACTATTCTCTCCTCGAAAAAGTTGCCGAAGATTGACGGGAGAAGATTGATCGAGATGAATTGATTGAGGAAGATTAATTGACGGGAGTTGTACAACATTTCAGGCCCACGGGCCCTCTCGGCAACTATTGCATCGTGTTGAAATGAAGTCCAAGGGGTTTGGAAAATTATTGCACTATTGCGGCAATTTTTCGGCCTTGGGTCGGGAGAGGGAACGAAACAGCCAATCACATTGAGAGTTTATTTGTGCAGCATGGCCTTATGAGCAAATATTGACGTGAAACTGCACTGATGGGGTGCAGCATTGCCTCATGAGAGAATTTTAACGTAGGAAAGATAGGAGTTTATTTGTGCAGCATGGCCTTATGAGCAAATATTGACGTGAAACTGCACTGATGGGGTGCAGCATGGCCTTATGAGCGAATAATGACGTGAAACTGCACTGATGGGGTGCAGCATTGCCCCATGAGAGAATTTTAACGTAGCAAAGATAGGAGTTTATTTGTGCAGCATGGCCTTATGAGCAAATATTGACGTGAAAGAATTTCAGAGGTGAGAGCCAACCCACATTCTCTCTGGCTCAGAAACTGGCGCTGCCAAATTCCCCACTTTTTCCTTTGGTTGGCAGCAGCAGCGACGACCACCTCTTCGCCGTCCATGGCGCAAACTGTAGTCGCCCGTGTAAACGAACCAATTGAGCAATTTCTATTGCTCAACTTTATTGGTGCAACACAGTGTAATTAATTCCTTGCAACATCTTGACGCAACACGAGGCAATTTTATTGCTTTGTGTTGCGTACAACTTTTCTAGTGCAATTTTTTTGGAGTTGCGCAACTTTCGTTGCTCGTGTAATCGGCCCTTTAGGCAGTGTCCTACGTGGCTCCGCCGCGAGCGTCAAGCCGTGCGTTAAAAACGAGCGTTGGCGCGTTGCCGCGTCACGCCGCGCGGGAGAAAAAAAATTGTGTCCTACGTGGAAACGCAAAAACGCTTCGTACCTAGTTTAACTAGTTAACCTGTTCTGTACTCATCACCTGTGTTTTCATCTTCATTTTTTCAATTTGATTTTGCATTCATGCTCGATCAACAACTTTGAGCTGCTGACCAGCTCAACGGCTCTTTCGTATTATTCAGCCGTAAATAATAAAAAAAAAGGAGACCGGCCAAGAAAATACTTAAAAGCCGGAGTGAGTTCGGTGAATTTCATCACTTCCACTCCAATAATCTTGGAAGAGTTTCTGAAGATTTTGTATGATAATCTTCCATAATGAGGTTTTATCATACATATAAAAAAGACCTTTCAATTAACACTAATTTCATTGATTAATTTAGATCAGTGATAATTTAACGGTTTTTTTTTTTTTTTTTTTTTTTGTATGCTAAAACCTACTTATACTCCAAATTGAGGGAAAGTGAATTACACTTTAAATCATATGCAAGAATGACAGTAAAAACCTTCGATTAGATCGTCAACAAAATTAAGCAAGAATTTTAATTTGTTACAATGATTTTAAAAAAAGATAACAACAAATATTTGGTAGAATCCAAAAGTTTATTTGTATGGCAGAATAATACAAGAACGATTTCCAGAAAAATTGCTCAAATTTCAAAACTATCAAACATAAATATACTCTGAACAATCAATAAAATTTACTCACATGAGCATGACTCAAACCTTCGTATTTTGTTTTTACCATTGTCTTGAAACCCTAGACAATATATTGTAATTTTCTCCGAAACTGGGCATCTCCCGATAAAGGTGTATTAATAAATGTAATAAATGTAGAACTGGCCGTTTCTTTATCAGCTAACTCCATTATCACAGAAGAAAACGTTCGGAAAAAGTATGAAAACAAGTTCAAAATGTTGAAAGAGGTTATGAACGCGTTTGACGCGCGGCGAATGCGATAAACATCAAACTTGTTTGAAAATCAAACCGAAGCGTTCAACGCCGTCGCGTCGCCGCGCGGGTAGGGTCATGTGACAACTTTCGCAAATTTCATTGGTCCGCCATTTGAACGCGTGAACGCCTGAACGCATTGACGCGTGCGGCAAATCCACGTAGGACAATGCGTTAGAGACTTCAGATCGTACTCCCTAAAGTTGGATATAGACTGCGCGAATCCGCCTCGTGAGGTTTGATGAGCACATGAATAAGCGGGCACTCTAGGCCTTTTCAAGCCCACTTGACAAGATTCCTTTACTGCGCCAGCAAACCAAGCTTTCCAAACGCAAGGACGAGTTCGTTGTCCAGCATTTTTGAGTACATTAAATTTGTAAAATTTCAGAAAATTCGCTCAAAAAATCACTAAAAAAGGATATATATAAATCGTTAAATTTATAATTTAGCATATTTCTACTCAAAACAATATTATCATCGATTAACTAGTACATTAAAAAATGTTTGCAAAAAATTATTGTGAAAAAGTACTTGAATTTTCATTTATATTTGCTGAAAAATCTATAAAAAACCTTTTACAAAAAAAACTCTAAAAATCCAAAATCTTTCTTGAATTGCCGCATTTCATTTAGTATAAGTTTTTTGTTTCAATCAAATTGGATTTTAACAATTTCTGTGTACTCGAATTGCTCTAATTTCCGAACTAAATCACTCGCGACGAAGTTGTGGAAACCCATTTCAAAATGGAAGTTAGCGAAAAAGGTTGTCAATTTCCCCGAAAAAATAAAGAGTTGCAATGTTAAATCGATTTCGATGGTTAGGCCAGGTTTGTTATTGTTGTTGGTTAGGTTATTGTTTCTTACTGATGATGGCCTAACCGCCGAAATCGAACTAACATTGTAACTCTTTATTTTTTCGTGGAAATAGACAACGTTTTTTACTAAATTCCGTTTTGCTCGAATTTCAGTATAATTAACATATTATAATACTATAGGTGGTTATTTTAGAAAATTCGCTCATACTATCATGCTGCATGGCTGGAACTCTTATAAGTTTTGGGGGCCATTCTACGAACACTGGCTAAAATGAATCCATGCGGGTAGGGTCTGTTTAGCTTGATGTAAACGTGCGTGTGTGGTGGGCGAGAATAAATCAATTATTTTAAAACTACCTTAGGTAGGTACGTAGGCACCTAATATTTTTGTGGTAATTATTCAATTATAGAAGGTATCTCCAGAAAGATAGCACATATTCAACATGCCCGCTCGTCATTATGCGATCCGCCGCATCTTGTCACTTAACATCAATGTGGAACAAACCTCATTCTAGATTGAATTAGAAAAGTTCCAGTCATTCAGTATGACCACATGAGCGAGTTTTCGTAAACTATCTCACTATATCATGTTAAATTGTTTCGAAAATGCAGGACTTTGGGTAAAAATGAATTGTTATCTACAATTTTTTTGACAAAAAACTCATCCTAAATAATATTTGGCAAATAATGAAAATTTTTGGATTTTTAGCTTTTTTTGCAGCTTTTATTTTTTCGGCAAATATTAATGAAATTTATGTACGTTTTTAAGCATACATTTCTGCATAAATTTTTTAATACTCTAGTGCATTGTTATTAAACTTCTTTTGACTAAAATCCTGGTAATATAAATTGAACGATTTTTAGCCATTTTAGTGATGTAGAGCACATTTTTTGAAATTTGTCCAATTTAATGTGCTCAAAATGCTGGTAAACGAACTCATTCTATCGGTTCAAAAGGTTTTTTTTTTCTTTTTTTGGCGCAGGAACGGAATTTTTATTATAATCCTATATATATATATATATATATATATATATATATATATATATATATATATATATAATATATATATATATATATATATATATATATATATATATATATAATATGTGTGTGTGTGTGTGTGGTGTGTGTGTGGCATAATATCAAGGTCATGGCTGCAACCGTGTCATGACGTGGGGTGTGGTGCGGGGACAGCGCCACGAAGTTACTTGACTTGGGCATCTCAGCAGGAGTGCTCCGTGGTATCACCACCCGCATCCTGAGGGGTTCTTACTTGAACTGGTGATCGTTTTATAGGGGCACTTCCTTTCATCCCATTCTTCCTCCTCATCCTGCAACTTCCCTTATCCCCAGAGCCGGAGTCGGGTAAACCTGGGCGTCCTCCCCACTGTTTTATTTTATTTGTTTATTTTTCAATGTTTTTTTTGAAATGTTGTGCCCCCTCCGCCTTTGAGGGGAGGTTCGTAAAAAAAAAAAAAAAAAATGTGTGTGTGTGAAAAAGCGTTAAACTCTAGCATTCGTTTCAGAATGTCTCAAAACGGATTTCAAATAAGAATATTTTCTAAATTTTTATTTACAAATTTTTGAGCCTTGCAATAGCTTCATTTTCTACGAAAATTCGCTAAAATCCCAATCACGTACACACCCTGCCACCGTTTAGCAGCCAAGCGCAAGGATAAGAGGAAAATCACGGGTCGGTTTACACGTATTTTTTCCGCGCTGAATTGAATGGTAACCTTGCAGATCTCTCCTACTCTGTTATTTCCTAGTTTTTCACTTTTATTTAACTAGTTTTCCTCTTTAAACACATACTATTGGGCATAACATATAAACTAAAAACTTGTCAGTCTAAGTGCAAAACTCGTTCATAACGGGGTTGGCAAGAGAGATCTGCAATAAAAATATGTGAAAAAATACGTAGGAACCGACCCCAAAATCGTATGTTCATAGAGGGTCATGTTTTAAGAAAACCCTCGATTTCATTCATAAAATCACATTTTTGAACATTGAAACCAGATTTTCTCCTCTAAATAGCATATAAAAGTAATGTTGGCTATATCGTTACAAATTGTATTAAATGGAGCAGTTTTCATAAGATTCGCCAATTTCATGGCTTTTTTTTTTTTAAGATTTTTAACGTTTTAATGATTGTCAGTAATTTCATTCCTTCAAAATTTTCTGTCTGAGCTACAGCTCAGGTCTCTAAATGGGAATTTTCAAGAATCGAAGTGCACCATACTTATAAAAAATTTAACGTTGATTCCGAAAATGTGGTCAAAAGTTGATATTAAATTATTTAAAGTGGAGAAATTCAAGTTTAGGAGATTAAAAAACGGGTTTCCTGAGAAAACCTTTAAAAAATCATGTTTCGAGAACGAAATGAGCGATCGGTTCCTCCTATCCAACCTATATATATTAATTGCTATGCAATTCTTAGGCCGACCCCCAATAATTTTTTTAATGTCCCAATTTTTTTTGTAACGTCCGTGACGCGAAGCGCGAGTTCGTGGGTTCGAATCCCAGCCAGGCTTGAACATTTTTTTATATACAAATTTTTTCAGGCTAAGAATTGCATATCAAATTATCCTCATTTTCTACGCAGTAGAAAAGAAAAAAAGATCCGGCGAGGCGCGAAGCGCCTAGTATATATATATATATATATATATATATATATATATATATAACTCCAGACGATAACTCTTCTTAGGTTTGAGATAAAAATGCCGTTCCTACTCCAAAATATCAAGCTTTTTTGAATGAAAGGATGAGTACGTTGGCCAGCACGTTAAGAGCACATTAAAATGGTCAAATTTCAAAAAACGTGCTGAAAAAATCACTAACAATTGATAAATTTATATTTGTCAACAGAATCTTAATCAGAAAAAGTTTATCAACAATGACCTAGGACATTAGACGTTTTTTGCATAAAATTATGCTGAAGAATGTATTTCTTTGATTTTTGCTAAAAAATCGGTAAACCCAACTACAAATATGAAGCTAAAAATCCTAAATTTTTTTCTTTCTCGTAAAATACAGGGTGAATCCCTCGCAGATGCAAAAAAAAATTTGGGTGAAACTACATCAAAAATGGAGTAAAATGCCCCCAACCGCATATTTTTATCTCAATTCGTACCCGAGATATGATTTTTTAAAGGTTTTTTCAGGAATACCGTGTTTTTTTCATTTTAAACTCGGATTTCTCCACTTTGCCTCATTTAATTTTAACTTTCAACCTCATTTTCGGTATCAGCATTAAATTTCGTATAGGAATAGTGTACTTGAGTTCTTAACAAGTACCATCCGATGAACCTCACATCAGCTCAAACATTGACGATTTTGAAAAAATAATATCTCTGACAATCTTTAAAACTTTACTACTCTTTTAAAAAGAATCCTGGAAACTGGCAAATCTCATGAAAACTACTTCATCTAATATGCTTTCCATCGGTATTATAAATTTTACTTTTATTTTGTTATTTAGGGGAGAAAATAATGTTTTAATGTTAAAAAATTTGGGTTTTTCAATGAAATTGTTGGTTTTCTCGAAAGATGACCCCCCATGAACCAACGAGTATGGGGTCGGTTTCTATGTATTTTTTCTCGCTGGATCAAATGGAAACTCTTGTAGATATCTCAACTACGTTATAATCGAGTTTTACACTTTAATTAACTATGTAGGTAGTTTGGTCGGCCGTAAGTATTAATTGTTTTTTGGAATTTGTCGGGATGCGGCCCAAGGAAATTCCTTGGGCCGCATCCCGACAAATTCCAAAAAACATTTAATTAACTAGTTTTACCCCATAACACACATACATTTAATCGTAACAAACAAAGTAAACATTTGCGAATTCAAGTGTAAAACTCGGTTGTAACGGAGTTGGAGAGATCTACAAATGTTTCCATTCGATACAGCGTGAAAAAATACATAGTAACCGACCCCATTCTCGTAGGCTCATGGAGGGTCATCTTTCGAGAAAAACAACAATTTCATTGAAAAACCCACATTTTTTAACATTAAAACATAATTTTCTCCACTAAATAACAAAATAAAAGTAAATTTGATTATACCGTTGGAAAGAGTATTAGACGAAGCAGTTTTCATGAGATTTGCCAGTTTCCAGGATTCGTTTTGGAAGAGTAGTAAAGTTTTAAAGATTTTCAGAAATATTCTTTTTTCAAAATCGTCAATGTTTGAGCTGATGTGAGGGCCTTTGGATGGTACTTTTTAAGAACCCAAGTATACTATTCTTATAGTAAATTTAATGCTTATTCCGAAAATGTGGTCAAAAGTTAAAATTGAATGAAGTAAAGTGGAGGAATTGGAGTTTAAAAGGAAAAAAACACGGTTTTCCTGAAAAAACCTTCCAAAAATCATATCTCGAGAACGGATTGAGATAAAAATATGCAGTTGGCGGCATTTTACTCCATTTTTGATGTAGTTTCACCGAAATTTTTTTTTGCATCTGCGAAAGAATCACCCTGTATTTTTTAGAACAGGTTTTTTGCCATAAAACTGGTGGTTAACAATTTGTTTACACTCAAAGACCTCAAATTTCATAACAATGTAGCATAATATAATACGATAATTTACGAAAATTCGCTCATACGCTCATGCTGCATGTCAGAGACTTTTGATTTTAAAATTTTCCGAGCCATTGCAATAGCTTAGTTTTCTGAGAAGTTCGCTAACAGAAGCAAAATATTACATGATTCCGTTCAACTTGGAGACATACATTTCCCTTAAAATATTATTAATATTGATGTTAGTGATAAGCAGATGTGATGCGAATCTGATCATCATAATTCCTCATTTTTTGTTTTGTTTCAGAAACAATTAGCACCTGTGAGTGACGACGACGACGATGATTGCGAGCTGGTGGACGAAATAATATGTAAACAGTGGTTTTTCCCGATTGACAAAAAGTGGCAGATCTCTAAATGCAAAAAGCTAAACATACCTTTTAATTTCATATCAAGTATTGACGTTCAGGAAGCGCTTCCTGCTACAAATCCCTGTATGATGAAGAATGTTGTAGGTGACGGTAATTGCTTTTATAGGTGCCTTTCTTTTGCTATCACTGGTAGTGAACAGTACCATTTTTTGATCCGCCAACATCTGTTATCATTTATACTTGAGCACCCAAAAATAGTTGAAAGAATTGCAAATGCTGATTACAATCCAAGTTTGGTCTCTCTAGATGGAGAGTGGCCAACAGAAATTGAAATATTTCTGTCAGCCTGTATGTTGGAGACAAATATCGTTACATACAAAGATGAAAAATGGTTGACTTTTGGGAAAGATGGTCGTCTACAATTTGGAAACGTTCAGGAGCGGGCTATTTATTTACTCAACCAGCTGAACCATTACCAAGTGATCATAAATGTAGAGAAAGTAAAGGAGGGCTTAACAATACAACCTGATTTTCAACCCGTGCCCCAGTCTTTGAGTCCTTTAGTTTGCCCGAGAAATACTCAAATATGGGATCAACAAACTTCAAGTGCAAATGACAAAGTGCAAGATGAACCGAATGATAATAGACTGATGGAATTGGATATGACCGATGATCCAATGACAGTTGTTGATAGTTCGGAAAACCGTAACGGGACAAATTACGACTCTGCTTGCAGTCCGAGATTCAATGTGACTTCATCTCAAACGACTACTGTATTGAAGAGAGAAATAAAATCTGATGCTAATGGTGACTTCACTTCTAGTTCCAATGAACTATCAACTCACACTTCCGAGAAGAATCATAATACCCTTCCAATACCTAAATATCATGTGGTCTTACTTACACCATCTACTTTGAAAACCGCTGAGTCCGGCGAACAAAATAACCGTTTCGTAATCGATCCAATATCTGATTTGTTATCAGATAAAATTTCAACCTTATCTGATAAAAACAAAGATCGTCAATGGAATAATGACTCTACTTCGGAAAGCAATACAGCATCCACCCAAATAACCAAGGAGGAGGAGCAGAAGGAGGATATATTGCTGATCGTCAAACTATCTACATCTCCTGAAGGAATGAAGAGGGCACGCAAAGGAGAGAACCATACTGTGAACGATCAGCTATCTAATGTGTCATCACCAGAATTAAATTGCACATCTGGAAATACAGAAGAACCACAGATTGCTGAAAACTCCATGGAAAAAATCCCTTCGACAGCAAAATCTAGGTTAATCCAATTAACGTCCGGAATCGATAGAAACGCTAAGTCTGAAAATGAGAGCCATCCCAAAATCGATCCGATAACAGAAGTACCATCAGATAAGGAAACAATTACACTGAACAATGCAACTGAACCTCAAGTTGATGATGATTTCAATCCTAGCTCCGATCCAGAAACCCGAAACACATACCCAAAACGGGGTTCGTGGGTACAGTGTATTATGGAGGGTACGTCCCAAAATATCCAGGAAAAACAAAACATCCTGCAAATACAAAATTTATCGCTTGGTCAATCGTCTGCAACTTCTGTGCCATCAGATCAAAAAACAATTACACTGAGCAATGCAACTGAACCTCAAGTCGATGATGATATAACTCCTAGCTTCGATCCATGTACGTCACAACATATCCAGGAAAAACAAAACATACAACTAACACAAAATTTGCCGCTTGGTCAACCAACTGCAACTGCTGTGCCACCAGATCAAAAATCAATCACACTGAACAATGGAACTGAACCTCAAGTCAATGATGATTTAACTCCTAGTCCGGATCCATGTACGTCCCAACATATCCAGGAAAAACAAAACATCCAGCAAATACAGACTTTGCCGCTTGGTCAGCCATCTACAAGTGCTGAACATTCGGCAGATTTCAACAAAAAGAAAGTTGATATTACTATTCCAAGGCCAAAACGAATTCCAATAACGTGTAAACTTTCTAGAGTAGGGCTTGAAATGGTGAGAAAGCATGGTAGTTGCCAACCAGTATTAATAGGAAATGCTTCAGTGCCAGGCTATCTAGCTACAGCTAGTATCGAATTAATGAAGACTCTGGAGAAGAAAGATTACATTAGAATCAATTTGGGGTCCGATAGGAAGTCGAAAGGATTAGCCGGAGTGATGAAGTCTAAAAGGAGAGGAAACTTTGGTCAATTCTTGAAAAAATCGATTTGTGGCCAGAAAAAACGAAACGGAAGACCGAAGATCCATCTAGATAAAAACGGTCAAATGGTAATTTTAATTCCCATATCAGACTCCACATCTGTCCAACTCACGACAGATGATACTGATTCTATCATTGCCAGATGTAAGGAGACAATAGGTACTGAGCTAACGGAAAAGGTTCCAGAAAATTAAGTCCATTCTTAAGGCATACTTGTTGGGCGAATGTTTACCATCTGCCGCTTATGGATTCGAGAGAAGGAACCATGGCACATTAAGTAAAGAACCAGGTGGGTTAGTAAATCCTGGTCCTTTAGATAAGAGTTCTGATCGTTCATGTGCTACTACTGCTAAATTAAAGACTGCTAAGGATGAACAAGCCGATCCTTCCATTGGAGTATCTAATTCAACTTTGGCTTCAAATACGACAGTTTTTGTTACTTTAGATGAGCAACAGCAAATTCGATCAAGCGAAATAATTAAACGCCCAAACGAATTGGTCCAGGGTGAGCATAAGCCAGCGCCTGTTTGTGGATTCAAGAAAAGTAATCAGGGGCTATTCCCTCTTGTGGACGTTTCAGAGAGTGAGCAAGAGCGAGTGAAGGATAATCATAATTCAATTTCCAGGTCATACTTGACGATTCCACAATCACCTGCAGTTGCAGATGTCAAGGAACCACAACTAATAGCACCTGATATTGTTGAGGAGACCCAGGATAAGAACCACCCGTCATTTCCTCAGGATGTGAATTCTAACTCCTGCAAATTACCGAAGACAACTGGATTGGTGAAAGTACATACTTTGGATGAGAGTTTTGATATGACCAAGACGGAACAAAAATGTACTGCTGTTACTCAAACGGACTCCACAAATGATGAACGATCTGGCACTTCCCGTATTGATGGATCGAATTCAACTTCAGACGGTAAACGTCAATCGATAACTTTAATCATGATTGATGACGATTATAAAATTAATTTAATAAGCAAAATCGAACCAGGCCAGAGAATTGACCTAAACTTATTGGGCAAAAGTCAAAATAAATCTTCGGCACAATTACATGACATAATAAAAGTCGAAGAATCAAAACAAACATCCTATGACGGAGAGAAGGGACTTGAAGACAAGAATGATCTGTTATTACCTCGAATTGTCAATTCAGACGAATCAACTAAAACATCTATTTATTCCTTGCATGAGTGTTCTGCGGAAAAACTAATTGACCCTTCGAGGTCAAACATCAAACCATTATCCATAAATGAAGGATCGAATTTAAGTTCGGGTGAACTAGCGGCCATTCATGAGGTACTACAAGAGCTTCGGAGAATTAAATTGAAAAAAGGGTTAACATCGGGAAATTTAAACGAAGAACCAAACGGATTGGACAAGTGTCAATACAAAACATCGGCTGATTATGAATTGGGGAGTAGGAACCAGGATGGAGTCCCAAAAGTGGCTACTTCTGAGAGTGCGATGGAGAACCCAATCGTGACAATTCCTCAGCTGTGTCCTGAACTAGAACCAAAAGATGCAGCATTTGATGAAGTTGAGGAGCCGAAGGAAAAGAATTTCCTGATATTTCCAAGATGTGGAAAATCATGCGAGTCATTTACAACTCCTGATGGATTACAAGAAGTGCATACTATGGATGAGTATTGCGAATTGTTCAGTCTTCGATCATATTTCAGAACGGAACAACAAATTACTACTACTGATGAAATTGTTGAAGAAGAAAGCCCTTCTCTCAGTGAGGTATCGGATACGAAATTGGATGAAATAATTAATACCCTTAACATAGAAGATGAGCTTCAGGAACTTGATTTAACAAACAACTTTAAGTCAGGAAAATATATTGAAGACCCGAACGATTCGGACGATGCTCAATATAAACTATTAAACTATATTACTACTGAATCTTCCTCTCTCATTGAAATGCCGGACGGAATGAATGGGGATCAATACGATATGGATCTTGAAACATATTTTGTGGACGATCATTGTTATAGCTTTAAACCTGGATCGCTATTGACAACGGATCCACTCACTATACCTGTTGATGAGAGTGAGAATCATGAAAACCAATCTCTTTCTTCAATGACATCAGGTTTGGAATCGATGGAAATAACCAGAGACTCTGATGGGGTGGGAGATTTTCAAGAGAACAAATACTATCTCGGGAAGTTTGCTCCAGAGTTAAACATGGCGTTGAGCCAACAACCTGAGAATATTCATGTATTGGAAGAACGTCGGGTCATGAAGAAGTTTCAGAGTAACCAGAAAACTAAAAGAATGACAGTAGTTGCAGCTAGATCGAATGCAACCTTGGACCAACCAAATGCAGCTACTTGTGAAATGGCGGAACCTCAAGAAAAGAAGATGATAGCAGTAGCAGCTGGGTCGAAAGCAACGATGGACCAACCAAATGCAGCTACGTGTGTGACATCAGGTTCGGAATCGATGGAAATAACCACAGAATCTGATAAGGTGGGAGATGTTCAAGAGAACAGATACTATCTTCGGAAGTTTGCTCCTAGGTTAAACATGGCGTTGAGCCAACAACCTGAAAAGGTTCATGTACCGGAAGAACGTCGGGTCAAGAAGAAGTTTCAGAATAAGCAGAAAACTAAAAGAATGATAGTAGTTGCAGCTAGAGCAGATGCAACCTTGGACCAACCAAATGCAGCTTCGTGTGAAATGGCGGAACCTCAAGAAAAGAAGTTCCACTCTTCAACATTCTAGGATTCCGTATATGGAAGAGCCATACGATGGCTAATTCGGGCTGACAAACAAGCTTTAATAATGATTATGTTGAGTTATATCCAATTGTTATAATATGTGAAGTTTACTTAGAGTATAAGTATAAATGTTTTGTTGTTTCAAGTATTTTGTATGGATCTTGAATCGTTCACGGTTTATTAATGAAAACACATTGTGAGTCAGATTTTATACAATAGCTCACCATGACATGTAGTTCCAGCCATCTAACATTCTTTAATCATGACTTATGTCATTTCCATTTGTCATAATATGTGCAGTTTATATAGTGTATAAGTTTAATGTTTTGTTGTATTTTTGAATGGATCTTGAAGTATTTTGTATGGATCTTGAGGCCTTTACTGTGTTTATTTTATATCGTTCACGGTTTATTAATGAAAACACATTGTGAGTCAGATGTTATACGGTAGCTCACCATGACATGCAATTCTAGCATCAAACATTCTTTAATCATAAATTATGTCATTACCATTTGTTATAATATGTGAAGTTTATATAGTGCATAAGTTTAATATTTTGTTGTATTTTTGAATGGATCGTGAAGTATTTTGTATGGATCTTGAGGCCTTTACTGTGATTATTTTATATCGTTCACGGTTTATTAATGAAAACACATTGTGAGTCAGATGTTATACGGTAGCTCACCATGACATGCAGTTCTAGCATCAAACATTCTTTAATCATAAATTATGTCATTTCTATTTGTCATAATATGTGCAGTTTATATAGTGTATAAGTTTAATGTTTTGTTGTATTTTTGAATGGATCTTGAAGTATTTTGTATGGATCTTGAGGCCTTTACTGTGTTTATTTTATATCGTTCACGGTTTATTAATGAAAACACATTGTGAGTCAGATGTTATACGGTAGCTCACCATGACATGCAATTCTAGCATCAAACATTCTTTAATCATAAATCATGTCATTACCATTTGTTATAATATGTGAAGTTTAAATAGTGCATAAGTTAAATGTTTTGTTGTATTTTTGAATGGATCTTGAAGTATTTTGTATGGATCTTGAGGCCTTTACTGTGTTTATTTTATATCGTTCACGGTTTATTAATGAAAACACATTGTGAGTCAGATGTTATACGGTAGCTCACCGTGACATGTTATTCTAGCAATCAAACATTCTTTAATAATGAATTATGTTATTTCCATTTGTTATATTATGTTAAGTTTACATATTGTATGAATATTAATGTTGTGTTGCTCTATGTATCTGATGACGTTGACTGTTTAATAAAAACTTTGATGAAAAGCGTGCGAACCAACCTGCCCAAGTTTTCACGATAAATGTAGGCTAATGTTGGGTCAATTAAAAGAGGCTAATGATGAATAAATCACAGCTATATCTATTATTTATATTAGATTTAGTAATACTATATTCAATATTTTCAACGAGGGACTCGTATATACGTCGCAATTACTAGACATTGCACGCTCAGGGTTAATCACGGTTCAACGTCCAAAAACATCAAAAAATACATTCCTCTCCTCGCCATGGTTCTTAAAATTTGAACGAGTATGAAAGATGATAAAAGCCTGTTGTTGTTGGTATTAGGTTCTTAAATTGTCAATATGTCAATAAATCAATGTCGAATCCAATATAGCAACTAACCCTAACTCATCTTCGTAACTTATCTTATAGGTATAACATTCGTTTATAGTAATCTCTGTGGAATAATACCTTTTTAGTTCATTTTTATTTTCTCGAATTTTCGTAGAAAATGAATGAAAATGAAGTTATTGGAATGAGTCAACAAAATTTAAAATTGAATTTTTCCAAATTCTTAATCGTGGAAATTTGTTTTGTGGCATTCTGAAATTCTTCGTGCGTGTGTGTGTGTGTGTGTGTGTGTGCTGTGTGTGTGTGTGTGTGTGTGTGTGTGTGTGTGTGTGCGTGTGTGTGTGTGCGGTGTGTGTGTGTGTGTGTGTGTGTGTGTTTGGGTCAGAAGATTCAAGCGGGAGGAATATAGTTTCATTAGGTATCTTACACTCCAGAAAGAATTCCTGCCCATGGTTATGTTAATGCGTCTCCTTAGCAAGGTATTAAGTCGTAGGAAACACACCATACTTACCCATTTTGCAAGGAATATTTATTTTTCTTTCAAGAAGCACTGATGAATGTCCAACATTTTTTGAGTCTCTCATTCGTCTCAGGCTTAGGAGCCGAATAACTGGGTCCTAAATTGTGTTCTTTTCAAACATTAAACGATTACGATGACGATAAAACTCTTCAGGTTTGAGATAAAAATTCCGTTCTTGCGCCAAAATTCATGCTTTCTAAATGAAAGGATGATTCCGCTGGCCAGCACCTTTTGAGCATATTAAATTTCTACCATTTCAAAAAATATGCTTAAAAAAAGAAAAATAAAAATGGCTAAAAATTATTACTTGTTTTCATTTATTTTATTTATTTTTTTTTTAAGCAGAATTATAGGGTAGTTATGAACGATACACTAGATTATTAAAAAATCTATGCACGAAATCATGCTAATAAATGTAGGTCACTAAAAACTCACTAAAAATCCAAAATCTTTTTGTATTGCAGAATATTATAATAGAACGAGTTTTTTTTTTTTTTTTTTTTTTTTTTTTTTTTTTTTTTTTTTTTTTTTGCCGTAACATAGGTAGTTAACAATTTCATTGCACTCAAAGTGATAAAAATTTCAAAACAATGAAACATAATATAATACGATAATTTAAAAAAAATCGTTCATGACTGCTTTTAATTTTTTTATTATTTATTTAATTAATTATTATTTGTTTGCCCTTATTTTTACATAAGATCAACCCTTTTATCAGGATTATCTGGTGAATTTCTCGACTTTTTATGGCGATTCCAAGGTCAGACACACCTCACAACGGTCACATTTCAGAATGCCCTATAAAAATCATTTTAAAATCCTTAAATTTACATTTTTAACAGAAAATTTTTAGGAAAACGCTTATCAACTATGAACTAGAACATTACGTAAAGATATTTTAGATTGAAGACCTAAACTTTACTTTATTTCCGATGGACTAAAAATCGAATAAGAACAAACATTTAATATCCTAAAATTGGTTTTTATTGAAGAGCTTTTTATTATATTACAAAAATTTAATATTCTAAAATTGGTTCTTATTGCAGAGCTTATTATAGTATTTAGATGGCGTTATGCGTGACCCTTTACGCCTTTTTCAACCCTTTTTCTTTGTTATCCTGGCTCACTTCCGTGATTTGTTAGTAAAAATAAATTTTTATGATTTTTTTTCAAATTTTAGTTTATAAAAACAAAAATAATGGATTGAAATGACCCACTAGTGCATGTAGGGGAGGTACGTTGCTGGTTTCTTTCATGTTTTAGGAGTATTCGAGGGAATAATAATAATCTCACCAAGCCACTTATGTTCAAGGTAGGTTTATATTAATACTGTGCAAATTTTAAACATGTCACCGCACGAAGAACCTTCCAGTGCGAAGGTATCTTACCGATCTTCCAGATTCCTGCTTCGCTTCAAATCTCTTCATTGGAGCTGATCCGATGTCTCCTACCACCTTCCATACAAGCACGCATCCAGCTAGTTAGCTAGATGGACCAATGGTGTATTTTGAGTGGTATTGCTTCATACATACATGGAAATTTGACATCAAAATAATTATTCAAATGATTCTTTAACACTACTAACGTCCATTGGAACATTAGTTAGCTATTTATAAGACATTCGTGATTTTTAGATCTATTTTATTGCAATGATGAAAGCACGTGATATTATGAAAGCAGAAAACAATAATGATATGTGTGCGTACAAGAGTATTGGGCAATAAATTATGTCGTTTTAGGGAACCTAAATACAAAAAATGTTTCAAAACCTTCAAAAAACTTTCAAAAACCTAATGGGGTCTTGTCGCGTAACCAAACTGATAATAACCTGTCTCCTGGCAAAACCATGTTTGGTTACTCGGCAACACCTAGTAGGTATGGAAATCCATCGTTGCCATCATTAAGAATAATATTTCGCCTCCTGAACATTGGACCGACTAGTTTGCCGACCCCACATGGGAAAATGACCCTTTCCACTACCAGTTAGTGGTACCTAACTGGAAGTCTCTAGGTGACTTGGAGGCTGAGTTCTGGACGGAGTTTACGGGCAGACGGACGGAATCATGCGCACAACTAAGTTAAATTACGCTAAAAATAATATACCTCATCATTACGCAATATTATTATTTTGTAAGTAATTGGAAAAGAAGCACTCGAACCCAAAATTTCCCCAAGAAATGTTTATAAAGTAGTTGGTTTTTGGGCATTCATTTTGGAGAATATGGATTGGTGGAAGTTCTCTACAGTTAGACCGTTCACAAAATGTGTTCTTGCTAGGGATGGGTATCGATGAACAAAACATCGATGTTTGCACATCGATTTTTTTTTTCCCCCAAGGAACCTCGATGTCTAAAAAACATCGGAGAAAAAACATCGATGTTTCGACACATCGATGGTTTTTAAAAAACCAAAAGAAAAAACTAATTTTTTTTTTTCCGAAAATTTGCGGAAAAAAGTAGTTCTTTTCAACAATTTTAATAATAGTACCTACATAAGTAAAATCGCAGAAAAGTAGAAAGAAAATGTTCTCATTAAAACACTGAAAAATTGTAAAGAAGTTGTAAAAAATTAAATGTTTGTTTTACAACTTCCAGAAACGGTCTTCTGCTTCGTGTAAAAATAACAATTTTGACGCCAGTTCCTCTGAGAGGCGATTTCTCAAGGAGCTTAAAATTAAGAATGCTTGAGAGAATAGCCTCTCAGAAGGAACTGAAGTTGCCACAATTGGAGCATTTCATGATAATGAATGATACAAACACTGATAACAATACGTGATAACGAATCGACATTACCGTAGTACGATTCGATTCAAACACATCGATGTTTCTTGAATCTGTACAGTATTATTTTTATAGACGAATAATAAACAACCAAGTAAGCATTTATAAAACAAGAATAATTATTGTTCAGGTATAAAAGAACCATCATTTTTACATTAACGACAAAAAAAACACATTTGAAAAAAAAAACATCTATGTCTGGGAAAAATATCGATGTTTAAAAAACATCGAAGAGTAAACATCGATGAAAAAACATCGATGTTAGGGGCAAAACATCGATGTTTTTGAAACATCGATACATCGATACCCATCCCTAGTTCTTGCTACTCGATCTATGTGAAATTCAACCGGCATCTGATGATGATTTTATGCTGTCCTCATTCATTTCATCAATATTCTACTCTCATACACGTTGGGAGACAGCACAGATCACAGTCAAACCTCTTTGGGATGGTGCATGCTAGCATCCATCTGATCCAAAATTCTAAGCGAAATGTAAAATGGTATTTTTCTCAACGCTATGTAATCACTTATAAAACACAATCTGTACCTCTCCAGCGTATCTGTCAAAGACACAAATTCCTCGTGTACGGGTCCAATACATCGAATAAGCGCCGTTTCAAACATTCCGAGTCTACGAATTTTGTACAAGTATACAATCTAGTTATTTCTCGCAAAATGATATCTTCAAAGCTGCCTTTGCTCCCCACATGGTTCACATTGGGCAGCACATTAGTTTTAACCACTTAGTGAGTCGATGTTTTGGACCAGTTCAAGACAAATTTACACAATAAAACTATACAACTATTATTAGGAATATAAAAAATTCAAAAAAATCATCGATAGAAAGTTACTAAAATAGATTTCATTAAAAGCATTTGTCCATAACGTCTTATTGCACAGCATTCACTGTTTAATGGGAGGGTTTAATTTTCATTTTTATTAATATATTACTATTAATATCAATGGTTTTTTGGGTGCAGTAATAATGTATTACTGTATGCATAATGTATTTTGTGGATCCTGGTAAATAAGTTACTTAGGTATATTGAAAAAAAAAGTCCTGTAATGAGCAAAAGATGCTTTAGAAACAAAAAATGCCTTTAGAAGCAAAAGTAGAAGTCTTGAATCTGAAACGCAGTTGAAGTAGCATGGAATACACAGCATGATGCAGAAAAGGAGGCGTTTACGAAGTTGAAGTATAAGGTAAGTATAATCTGATATATGTCAAGGAAGCGGGTATTTTAGATGTCAAAGTGACTTTTCAAGGTGGGGGTGAAAGTTCAGCCGCTTCAATATCGAACTTGTGGTCGAGATGTAGATGCTCAAACTTATGATAGAGAGTTTTTGGCGACTTCAACGCAACGTCACCCGTTACCCTAGTCTTGAGGGAGCAAACGAAGATGCTAACCCAAAATGAGCCGAGAGAACGGTAGCCTTAATTTTGATGTCACGTTAACGGTGGTTGGGCAACGCGATATTTTTTCCCAGCTATCTTGTCTACTGGTTGTCTAATCAACTTCTTTATTTCGATGTGAAATGCCGATTTTCAATCCTATATTCGAATTTCATGTTAGCCTCAGAACAAATACGGGATAGTTTCTTTTTTTTAGTTTTCAATTCGTAAACAAGACATGGATTTAACAACGCAAAGATAGTAAGCCTCAAGTGGGAAACACCGCGATTTAGTTGCACCTTTAGGTCTTTAGTCGTTACGAACTTCAAGTTTTTGGGTTTTCGGTTGGGTAATATATCAAGAAGTATGAAAAAGTATTCATCTCTATGACAATGAACCAGGATTTTACCTGATAATCATCAGTGGAGGCCGCACTTCACGCAATGATCACGAGAAAACAGCTGAGATCAGGCTAACTAAGAACAATGCTGCGAAGAAGAAGTGTCTTAAAACTCAGATTCCTCATTTAAAATATGTGAAATTATAATAAAAACAAAGCGCTAATCGACCAAATAGATCCTGTGCTCAAAAGAACGGATTTTTTTCGATCGAGTTGAAGGCTTGTAAAGCGCGACGGCGGAGGTGGACTTCAGATGGCACATTCGGTTTCTATCTACGCGACTTGAAACGAAAAATAACCAAGTTTGAGGGGTGTTCAAAAACCTACCCGCTACATCAACAAAATTAGTTGGTAATGAAGCATTTGAAAAGAAAAACTACTGTTATTTATTTCACCAGTAATCGAGTAATTTTGAGGTGCCCAGTACTGTTACATTTACAGGAAGGTTAGGCTGGTGTCGTGTGCCTTTAGATCCCCAAACGGGTGACGTTAAATGAGCCATTCTAACGTACGACGTTGCTAACGTCCCCTCAAGGTCACGTACTCTTGGGTACGGTAGGGTGACGTTAAGGGTACGTTAGTGGTCACCAAAAACTCTCTAATATGTGCACCCGATGACGACGGAGAACGCAAGCTTCGAAGTCTAGTGCGCCGCTACAAAAAACAGTTCAGTAAGTCAGTATTACATCGATGCAAACATAAAAATGATATTATTGGACTTACATTGTCAAGTTCTGTAGAATCGCTTGGCGAGAATCAAGGACATTACTGGATATATTTTATAGATGAACCTATTTCTCTGTGAAGTCGACGAAAGGTAATAAATATCAAATTAATGTTGTGTAAACGTACCAGTAGCGGACAAACTAAGACAAATTACCCCTTTCCCCCTATACTTTCATTATTTTTCTTCAATCATAAGTTTTGTAACATCAACAAATGTTACTTAACAGTTCTATAGCCTAATTTTGTTTTATTTCCTCGTTGAAATATAAAAAAGCCAAAGATAGCAAGGCATCAAAATGCATCAATGCACTTGAAATATTCTCGATGTTGATATAGCAGATAGTCCAGGACCCGAATGTGGACAGGTAGTTTTATTTCAAACTCCAACATCTTTTTGCAATTTTTAAATATAAATTTAGGTAGAAGTCGTTTCACAAAACATTGATTGATCGTGATGCATGACTGGAACATTTTACATCTACCAAGGATGTTGAATCTAAAAATGTAGCCAGTATTTTTCTTCTAACAGCGTCTTTAACAACTGTCTCAAATTCTTCTAATAAGTGATTTCGGGAAATGGGGCACTAAGGTCTGGCCCTTGGATCAGCTCAGTTGACAAACGAAGTGAGCCTCTACTTTGACTTGGCTACCATTTGTCCGTGAGCGTGTATGTTCCGCACTGCAGGACGCTATTTCGAAGCTATCAACTTGAAATTTGGTAGGTAGACAACCGGAATCAGCTGTATAGTTTTTCGTGTCGATCCGACGTCAAGAACTTGTCGTCAAATCAACCAAAAATCGAGTTTGGTATAGTTTTCAACAGTTTTCGCCACACAAAATCGACTGAAATCACTATAATAGCTTTATAAATTGCCCTTGACAACAATAAGACGTAATCGTCGTCGTCTGTGGCGTCAGTCATTGTCATTTATCAAAAATCTAGTATGATATAGTTTTCAATCGTTTTCGCCACAAAGAATCGACTGAAACCAATAAAAGCTTTAAAAGTTGTCCTTGACGACAATACAATGTCGTTAGTCATTGTCAAATCATCAAAAATCAAGGATGGTATAGTTTTCAAGAGTTTTGGTCACACAGGATCGATTTAAACCTAATTAGACAGCGAGAAACCTGGTCAGCTGACCAACTAGTGGTACTTCAAATTCGCTCTCCGATCAGCTGAAGGAAGGGGGGGGGGGGGTACAAGAAGCGGTCGTGTAGACAGAAACTTTCACTCATCCACCCTATACATCACAATATTCCAGCTGCGTATTTGAAAGGCGCGAGCAAAGAGAAGAGGCAAAGCTAATACACAAATCGAAGATATTTTTTGGTCCCATATTGCTGCCTTTTTTCAGTGATAGGCCTTATGGAGTCAGCATTGACCTTATCAGAGAATCAGAAGTAGGACATTTTCTTTTTTTTTTTCTTTAGTGTTCATTACATTTCTATCCGCTGATTTGTGTAAGAAATCCATCGATTTGGACGATCCGATTCGACTTTCCAGCTTCTCAATACCAATCAATCGCACCAGTCTCAAATTTATCGTATTTCAAAGAAAATTCTCGTGCGAAACATAATGATGGTAAGAACAAGGTTAGATGGGGTTGCATCCCCCCCCCCCCCTCATTTGTTATAACATGATGTATTTTCCAAGCAGGTGTAAACCGTTTCCAGTATTAATTGGTCCAGAAATAGTTTTTTAAATTCAACTTAATTCTTTTTATCGTATAAGAATTTCCATGATATATATAATTTTTAATTGAGTAAATACAGTGTTCTCACAAAAAACTAAATTAACAAATCCAAATTTACAAATAAAATAATAACAAATAAATGTGAACCCATGTATAAATAAATGGAAATGGAAATAATTCCCCAATTTGGGCTACGCTCAACTGAACAGAAATCAGTATTGAGAGAACATAAATAAACCATTAGATAAAATAATATGAACTTATTTCGAGGCAATAATGATGAAAACAAAAAGAAGAAGAGGTAAATAAAATATGTTCAGTTTTGATAATGGAACAAAAGAAATATTCTTCCTAAAATAAATATTTAAAAAAAATTAATTTAAACAAAATAAATAAACCAAAATAAGTGCACATACAATACAGCTGTAACAGTAATCACATTTTGGAATGAAGGGTGGCCTGAAAGGGCCTTGTTTTTGCTGATATTGTACCTTTACTATGCCTACTGTTAATAAATTGATTCTATGTTCTTCAGGAAATGTAGGTGATGATTGTTTATATGTAATATTTTGGGGCCATTCCCGTGTGGTATATAATAAGCAGTATAACATTAGTCTGTGATAGACGAGTAGGTATACATATCATGATCGGGTAGCAGAGTTTCATGTTGTTTTAAATAAAGTTTTACTGATAATAATTTATAAAGAAGTTTGATTGGTGAGAGACTCAGCCGGTTAGAAATAAGTTGGGAATGTGCGATAAATGAGGCATTGATAGTAAGATGGATTAGTGACTTTTGATGGATTTCTAACTGTTTTAAATGAGCAAATACATAATTTCTGTAATTTTCTAGCAAAGCTATTGATGTGAGCGTCCCATTCGATCCGTGCATCGATCGTCATGATGCCTAAATATTTCACAGAGGAAGATCTTTTTATATAAAGGCATCAGAGCACTAGACGCGTATGGTGTATGGCATGCAACTGCTGTACACAAACGGTTGTGAGAGAAAATGTGGCAAAGGACAAAGCAAGTCTTATTTATACTAAGTGTTAAAAGATTTGAGTTTAACCATTTCGCGATCCCTTTAACGATTTAGTCTTTATAAGATAAGTAGGTATAGTACTAAGATTTTAAAGGAAAATATGAAAGGTTTCTTCAAATTGTTGAAACGTTATTTAAATTTATTCTTGTATAATGCAAATTGGTTGTTACCTACTATGCAATTGATTGTAGTCTTTTAGTCTTCTCTATTCAGCCGCCCTTCGAGAAGATAAATTACGCTAAAATAAAGACGAAGGTTGGCCTCTTTCCGAAGGACGAGTTTCAAAACAAAAGCTCCGCTTGAAGGTTCAGGGTTAGGGCATTAACCTATATTTAAATCAGAGGAAAAGGGTCCAGGTGGAAGCGTGTGAGTGGGGCGACTCGTATGTAAAGAATCGTATCCATGTGTGTGTTACGGAGCTGTAGGTGGGGTTAGGGAGAACGCACACCATTCGCTCTCTGTCTTTCACACAAAACACTCTTCCGCACACAACCCCCGCCCTTAGCTCTCTTAATGAATGGAGAAAAGAGGGTAGGACCCACTCCGGCTCTCTACGAGGGCTTTTGCGCGCGCATGAAAATACAACTTACATACGGCGAGTCACGCACTCACCCCCACCAACCTCTTCCACCGACATCACAACCAGCCCTTCCTTCTTTCTCTCTTGCAACCGGCCACCTCCATGACCTGGGATAACCCCCTTTTTTCAACAGATCGCCCTCCGCGACCTTTATTAGCCCTACCCCCACTCCGAAACCACCCCCTTGTCTGATTTCACCAATCTCCCATCATGATGATCCATTCCGGAAACGCTCCAATGTGTCCAGGTCTATCGATTATCATCAACAATCAACGGATTGTTTCTGCTAATAACGAGTAAGATGTCTGTTCTCATTTTGCCACGATAGAGATGTAGTAAATACTAAACAACCATAGAAAATATCCATTTTCTGACTTCATGATGAGGTCAAAGCTGACTCCAAATGGCCTTCTGCGTGAAAAAAGGCAGCAATATACGGCCAACAAAAATCTTCTATTGTTCTTCTAACTGTGCCCGCTCTCTTCGCTTGCTCTTCCTTGTAATGCGCAGTTCGGATAGTGTGATGTATAGCGTTCATTGCTGAACTCGTCATCTGATCAGTAAGCTTCATGTTACTCTCAGTTTAGTCGAATCATTTCAGTTTTTCATCAGACAGGCACTGTTGTATAAATCCCTAATTTATGTTCTGGGTTAACTTCAACGAGTTCTACGAACCATTTCCAAGCTGATCCAACCGTGTTTTGGCAGGCCTCAGTCCTCTATTTCTCTAAATCACTATCTTGCACCCGGCCACCTCCATGACCTGGGATAACCCCATTTTTTCAACAGATCGCCGTCCCCAACCTTTACATACTAGGTCCATCCCCACTGCTCCCACTCCTAAACCACCCCCTCGTTTGATTTCACAAATCTCTCATCATCATGATTCGGTCCCGAAATGCTCCAATGCGTCCAGGTCTATCGGTTTTTTAAAATCAAAAATCAACGAATCGTTACTGCTAATAACGAGTGAGCTGGCACTCAAGAATCGCAGAAAAGGTCCTTTTTCTGATTTCCTGATAAGGTCAACGCTGTACTTCGGATGGCCTTCCTGGTGAAAAAATGCGTAATTCTAAGTACCTACTAGCTATTTCCGCTCTCTTCGCTTACCCATTCTCGTAATACGAAGTTGAGATTATTTTTAAGTTTGGGATTATTACCTTGGAAAGTATTTAACCTTTAGTCGAATTCTACGACTTTGATGCCTTTGATTCATTTCTGTAGAAAGCACGGTTTAAGATTGATTCGCTAAAACTGAAAAAAATGTGCCATTTTCCCTATCTTTGTGAGGCCGTTATTTTGTATTGCAACTGACTTCAGGTGGCAGACGAAGATTTTCTCACTCAGAATGGACTAAATTTTCAAAATATCATCTCAAACCTTCTGTACCCATGATGTATCCATGATGTTACCCATGCTGTTCACTTGCTAGGTTCACTTCAATCCACCTTTACTATGTGTAGTGAAGATTATGAAAAACGATATGTACCTATTCCAATTTTAAAGAGTATTGCGATTTGTGTATCACATAGATGGGCTCAAGGTAACATTTCATTGACTTAATAGACGATTCATTTGAATTACCGGGATAACATCCGGCAGATTTTGGAGTTGTTGACACTAAAATTCTAGAATATCCTCCAACTCCACAGAGCGTTTTTCTATCGTTTCTGTGGTAAAATTGCCTCACTACCTTACAACGGGTGTCAACCAACAGAGATCCTCGGAATGGTATGCGATACGTGCAACGATCTGAAAATTCCTTCAATGCAAAGTTATTACATAAACAGTGGAAATTGGTGATTCAAATACTTTTAACATAATATTACGCATGATTAATACAGTGCAACGAAACATTAACATATGAAAGGTCAGAGTGTGAGTCAATTTTTGAAAAACCAATATTTCTTTTACTTGAATAAAACTCAAACGGCTTGTTAAAAAAAATAGTTTTTTTTTTTTTTTTCATTTTTTCCTTCAATAAATCCGAGGGATAATTTATGTCAAAGTAAATTGCATAGCCTTAGCTTTTACCAGGAGACCAAACTCTTTGAAAATAGAAAAGTCTAGAAACTCCAAAACCCATGTCCAAGATAGAAAAAATGTGACTCAGCTAAAACAAACGAAACTAAGCATGTAGAAAAGGCAAAAATTAGGTCAGGTTATTGTAAGATAGATAAATTTATTAACAACTACTCATTTGTGGGGCACGAAACCTCATCAGGCTCTGCTTATCATTATATATTCAGCTTTAGGAATCGGGGGACAGCCAACAACGAGCCACAAAAACAAACTCCTTTGGTGCATGAAATCAATACCAACAATATTCACGTACAAGAATATAATGTAGTGCACTTAATAATGGGCTCCGAACATAGAGGTAGAACGCAGGACGGAGGTACCCTCCTTACCGATTTGCTCTTATAGCTCCCGCTTTAGTTCCGCTTTATATACCAGAAACCTTACTAAGTATCATCATTTCACACTTTTTGATAATCCATATTATGTTATGGGAGACTAGGTAGGTATTAGTCACAAGTTATGGTGGGTTTCTGTGTGTCCAGTAACTGGGCAAACGGTGTCCAATAACCGGAGTTAAGTGTCCAATAACAGGCAGAAACCCGTTTTCTGGGATAAAAATTCAATTAAAAAAAGTATTGATATGAGAGCTATCTCCCCCCCCCCCCCCCCCCCCCCCATCGATTCGGGAAACACTTTCCTTCAAGTGTCCAGTAATGGATGCTCTTGCCCTATTATCAAAATCTCTAATAAAACCTAAACTATCAGACACTAATATCAGGCAAGGAACCTCTTCCTCCTTCTTCCTTGTCTAAATGTGCGAAACATATTAAACTGCGTAACTAGGTAGGTACACTACCGATCTGTCGATCCAATCCACTTCTCGAAGACGTAGATCGACGTGTGAACAAATACGTTCGTCGATGACGAACATATATCATTCACATGCAGTATGTATCTACATATTATTTTTGATTTTTGCAGTTTTCTGTTTTTTGTGTGTTTCTTTTTTTTTATAATAGCTCTCATTTTTGACCAGTATTGTTGAGGATGATGATGCGGGGCACGAATTTTAGAGCGATAAGGGTGAATCAAGGTATCAACAAAGAAAAGATGTCAATAACCATGTTTCTAAGGAATATAACACCCGAACACTCCTAGCAGTGGACCACTTCAGTTCGGAGCCCCGAGTTTAATCCAGTGTAAAACTCGCGTTTGTGAGCTGCAGTGGTGAATTCGAAAAAGTTTTTCAGTTAAGATAATCTTTGACTTGTTTTCCCTCCACCCTCACTACCACCCCTACACACTTTTAATGCGAACATGTTTGGACTATGTGACGGAGTTCCAATATTAAACCTAAGGATTTTTGAGTGTGCTGATTTTTTCCACCTCATCAAAATTTTGAGATATTGTTCAATTCGTAACACTTCTGGGGCAGTTTTTCAAGTTTTCCAGTAGTTCCAGTAAACTTCAAGGCCTTGTTTCCAATATCTTTTGATCATTTAAATCAAATGACACCAACCGCAAGTCGTCACGCGGTCGCTTGGTCACGGAGCTCGAGTACTTCAAACTTCAAAGCCCAAAAACGTGATTTCGCGGAGTTTCGTGTATTCCCCCTTGGTTTTCTTTTTTTTTTGTGGAGGGGGAGGGTGAGGGGAGGGGGTTACCGATTTTGAAAAACAAATCTATTACTTACCAAGGTAGTTCAGAAGTGATTAATTTAGTCGAATGCAACCATCCGCAACTATTCAACACTAATAATAACGGAGCTAGGGGTTTTTCTTTCTTTTTTTGTGTAAGTATTTGTTTTGTACCAATACAAACTTTTCATGCATTTCTGCACGCCATATTATAAGGCCATGAATTATAGAGCCAATTAAATCATTTATTTTATTTTATGGGTTTTCTTTATGATTACTATTATTTTATTTCATTTTATTATTATTGTTTTTTTTAATCAAAGCTCCGTTACTATGAGAGTTACAGAGCTCCGGTTGGTCGTATTCGACGAAGAAGAGACACTCTCCAAAAGAAAAAAAAAAACTATTAGCAAATTTTTGTAGAAAATGAAGCTATTGCAATGGTTCGGGTAATTTTAAAATCAAATTTTTTGAAAAAATTCTTCATGGAAACCCGTTTTGAGGCATTCTGAGACAAATCATAGAGTTTAACAATTTTTAATATATATATATATATATATATATATATATATAAATATACAAATATACATATATATATATATATATATATATATATATATATATATATATATATATACCATTGCAGACGATAACTCTCCTTAGGATTGAGATATTGAGATAGAATCCCGTTCTTGAGCCAATAAATCAAGCTTTCCAAATGAAAGGATGAGTTCGTTGGCTAGTACTTTTTGATTATATTAAATTGGTCAACTTTCAATAAATATGCTAAAAAAATCATTAAAAATGGATAAAAACGGCCAAAACTCGTTAAAACTATAATTTTTAGCAGAATTTCAGTCAAAACAAAATTATCAACGATCACTTAAATAGGACATTAAAACGTACATAAAATGCCGAAAAACGTACGTAAATTTCACTTATGTTTGCTGAACAATCTATAAAATCTACAAAAAACCTCAAAATCCAAAATCTGTTTTGAATTGCTAAATTTTAATTTAGTACGAGTTTTTTGCCATAAAATTGGTTTTTAACAATTTTTTTGTACTCGAGTTGCTCAAATTTCAATACAATTTAACATATTATATACCTAATATGAAAGGTAATTTAAGGAAATTCGCTCACACGATCATGCTGCACGACTGGAACTATTTTCTCTACTACCGCAACGTTTAGCGAATTTACATAAAAAATTAAGGTATTGCGATAGCTCCAAAATTTTTTAAATATTTTCGAAAATTGTCTTCATTGAAATCCGTTTTGAGTCCTTCTGGAAAGAATCCTTGAATTTTACGCTTTTTCACACACTCACACACACACACACAAACACACACACTCATATATAATAGATATAAATCATTCCATATAATAACTCTCATTACGATTGAAATGAAAATTCCGTTCTTGCGCCAAAAAATTACAACAAATTAAGCTTACCAATTGAAAGGGTGAGTTTGTTGGCCAGCCCTTTTTGTGTACAAAACTGTGTTCTAAAAATCACTAAGAATAACTAAAACCGGCTAAAAATGGTTTATACTGATGTTTTTTTACCATAATAATTGCAATCAAAACAAATTAATCAACGATGAAATAGAGCTATAAAAAAATTATTCGCTAGAATAGGTTAAATATGTTTAGATTTTAATATTATTTGCTGGGAATTTAAAAAAGCTAAAATCCAAAATCTTTTTCGAGTTATTGATAGTTAACAATTTCTTTCATTTCAAAGTGCTAAAATCTCAAAACAAGGTAACATTATACAACAATAACGATAATATTGAATAATTGTTTTCACGAAAATCCGCTCATACAATCATGCTGCATGACTGATACTTTTTTTTTTTTTTTTTTTTTTTTTTTTTTTGAAAATCTGAAGATAAACTAAATCGCAAAAAACAGTGGGAAAAAATGTAAAAAAAAAAACGCGTTTACACTGGTCGCTCCGTAACCATCGCAGGGTCAACGGTTGGTCTCATTCGATTAGGAATAGGTGGAAAAATTACGGAACTTCACGCTTTTTGAATTTTTGAATAGAAGAATTGGGCTATTTGAGCCAAACATGACAAAGTGAACAATACCTAAAAATCCTGGTGGGAAGGGGAGAAGGCCTTCGGTTTCGTGTTCCACACTCTCAAGAACCATCTAGATCTGATAATGAAATCTCCTTCAGGGACTTTTTTTTTAACACTGATAGCAAACTGGTGTAGTAAGCTCTGTCGTTTTCTTACTTATCTTAATTATTTATATTCTCTATCACCAAGTTGTTTCCTTTTTCTCTGCTTCATTGCGAATCCATCATTGTTCATTGTTGAACTGGTGAGTTGACACGGACCATTTCTTGCCTCGAAGACCTCTGTAACCAGAAAAAAAAACAATAATTATAATATTGACGCTAGATCAATTTGTATCATTAGACACAGTGGCGGCCGGTGGTCTGCAAAAGGAGTGGGGCACAAAAATAGTTACCTATTTGACAGTCAAGAAGAGTGTATGTGTAGTTCAGTAGATCATTGGGAGTTAAACTTCTGTAAACCGTGCTTTCAAAATAAATAAAATATAGTGACTATTCTTATAGGAAAGTTATACGCTGATCAAGAATATGCCACATATTAAGGGCATCAGAATACACCTCAACTACATTTTCGGCCAAAAAAAAAAAAAACCCTTTTTTTCAGCGATAATTTTACAAAAAGAAGTACTAAAATTGTCAGGGTCCATGAGGAATTAGACCTTCGATCTTGCTATTTAGATTAGATCATTTCAAATGCAATCCAACCAGAGTATAGGTACCGTTTCCCCGTATACCTCCCCCCCCCCCCCCCCCCCCCTCCGCAACCACCACCCCGGCACACCGACCCACCGTTTACCAATTCATGTAAACAGGTTTGCAGAATCATCAATTTTGACTGACTAACTCAATCAATATTTCAATTTTATTGAATATTTCAATGAATAAATACTTCATAATAATAAATTAAATATTACACATATCAAATGAATTTTGTGAATAAAATCGGTCAGAGGATCGGAAGGAATCCCCAGGTCCGGTACTCATACCCCGTTTAAATAAAGTGGATAGGCACCAGCTTCCCCAAAGTGCCGTGACCTCATTAACAACCACATGCCTTGCAGCAAAAGTCTCAACTCCTTGACTAGCGTCTACTAGTTTATTAGTAATAATTATTTCTGTGTTGCAACTCGGGCACGACAACAATGTATCTCCGGTGTGTGTGAAATCTTGAGCCGATCGGTCTATGACCAACTACTGGCTTGGTTGTGCGTGAGTATTGTAGCGTTGAAATTTGTTCGATATTAGAGAGTTCCTGGTTACCACGGTGTCTTAATACGGTGTACGTGAATCTAGGGAAAATGAAAATGTCGCTAACAACAATGGCTGTTACTACGGTGCACGCTTGGCATTTCATACGTCATCAAACGTCTTGTTATCAAACATTTATAACCTGACACATTCGAAATTCGAAATCCAATTTTTCCGAAATCGTTGTACCTACCTACACTTCATCCAACTTTTGGAATTTCTATCATCGCGTTGTTTTATTGTTTTTTACTTTATTATCGCATTTTTCTACTTTTTTTTTTTTTTTTTTTTTTTTTCAAATCTGTTTCGAAAATCTGTTTATCGAAATGGAACGGGAAGTCTCCGATTTCATACAATTATACCACGCCGGTTTAATTCGGGAAGACGAGCTCGGCGATGTGTTCGAACTTTATCTTGAGGACACTTCCTTTAGAAATACTCCTCGATCATTCAAGTACACATAGTTGAGTAAGTTCATTCTCAACTATGTGTGTAGTAGTATTTGTAGATATAGAGGTTGATATATAATTATTATAAGTATTTTGTACAATGATTCGGGAAAATATCACATACCTAGTGTTGTTATGTAGTTGTGCCTTGGAAAAGGTAGATAAATGATATCAAGATAAACAGATTTTGTTTGTTGGCCACTTCAAATCTGTCTTATGTTGTTGTAGGGCTCGATTTGGTGAATTCAACTTGGGGATATAACTGGGTATATAACTGGGGAACTGGATATATAACTAATAAATAAATCGTAGAACAACAATTCACTTTGTCACTGCTTCGCGTAGCTTCACAACAAGATGAATAAATATGAATAATAAACACCTACTGTTCACTTCATATTCAAGTATATTCACATTTACCTACTTTACGAAGATGGTAAGTTTGAATATAAATTTGAACTAAACACTCTTATCACTGAAACCTTCCTCGGGTTTATTACTTTTCCCGCGATTGGTTGAAGACGTATTAGTGAGGACGTACTAAGACTTGCTCTTGCGTTGTCAATCAAGCGGTCCCATTGTCACGTCGTCCATCTCTACGAATTCGTCAGCTGTCACTTGTTTCCAGATCAGCTGATCATGGCTCACGGGCACCGTGTGAAGTAAGAACGTAGTAACCAGGAACTCTCTATTTAGTCAGACATCAACATGTTAGGATCGCTCCTCAGAAATGGGAAACCGGCGATTGATCCCCATGGGCTGAGAAACGTGGCGACTGATCCCGGCTACTCAACTAATCCCCGTGGAAATTATAATAATAACTCAAATGATCTCCACTTCAATGTTTATTCACATTCACAAGCAATATATCGCAGAATCTAGTCAAACAACAAGGTAGGTATTAAAATAGGAAGGTAATGTAAGTGACTAAAAAAATAATCACAGTAAAAAAAAAATAAGAAGTCAATAAATTAAAGGTTCGATTCAAATTCCCGAACTTGCTGCTAACTTTCTTTACAAATGTGTAGCCGTCAGAGGTCTGCTGTTGAATAAAATTGCATATCCACCTTGATTTACATTGGGTACTGGACGAAGGAGTATGGAGTTCGCTGTCGTGAATCTTCGCACTTGACCGTCTCTTAACCCCGCCAGCGAGTTCTTTTTGGTAAGTGAACTTGAAATTAAATCTCAAAATGACGGTCATTCACTACAGTCCTCCACAACAACGGGGATGGAGTCTACCATCGAACTAAATTAACGGCCCCCATAGGCCTAGCCTTATCACTGACGATAACTATCATCCTTTTACCAGCGCCCTTGTGTTTATGCGGGATCAATCGCCGGTTGCCCTGAGAAATGGAGAGTGATAGTGGCCGAGAGGTTTTCGAACGCTCATGTTTGTGGAAGTGACTCTTCAAAATTACCAACAAGATCACCAGAAACAAAACTCATGATGATGTTTTGGAGTTATTCAAATCAATCCCTATTAAGAATGTTTAACAAAATTTGCAGCCATCCAAAGTTCTTTTGACAAAGATCAAAGAAAGGTAAGATTCTTGAGTTTCCACGATTTTTTGCCACTAGAATGGAAATGGACAGGCTCCGTGCTCTGCCGTGTGGGGCCTCCAGGTTTTAGTCGACGAGCCAAGGCCGGAAATAAGTAGTAATTCAAATAGAAGGTTTGAGATTAGATTTTGAAATTATAGCCCATTCCTAGTGACAAAATCATTTTATGCCACCTCAAAAGTGGTGGAATACAAAATGAATACCCATCTTAAAGTTTTTCTGTTGAAATGGCGGATAATTAACCTCATAAAGACGAAATTGTCTTAATTTGCCCATCTTAATATAAATATTCGATTTTCTCCCTTCCATCTTCCGAATAATTCCTAAACCATTCATCCTACAGAAATTTTTATACGAAGCAAAGTTGTAGAGAATACAAATACAAAGCGATCTAATCCAAAACTATGGATTATCTCCCAAAATACGGGCTGATTTTGCCCCCCCCCCCCCCCAAGCACTTTTGCCCTTAAAAATCACTTAGCGGCCTTAATATTGGTCTCATTTAGGTCTACCATACTTTATTCGATTCAGGGTTAAATACTTTGGTTCTTAAGTCCATATCGAGCAAGTTTTAGCTGAGATCCTTTCCCATTAAAGTACAAAGTAAAACGCCTTTTCTGCTAACTTTATGTGTAAAATGACATAAACTTCATGAGTTCTGCTGTAAGTCAATGGGGAAAGGTCTCTAATGGAAGGACTGAAAATGGAGTATTATTTAGAGTAAGTTTTTTGTAATAATATTCATAATTAACCATTTCTTTGCACTCTAAGTGCTCGAATTTAACTTTAAAATAATTGAACATGAATAAAGTACGATAATTTATGAAAATACGCTCATAAATGATCATGCTGTGGGATCGGAATTTTTTATGTTACTATTGGAGGGTTAATAACCATTTAAGAAGATGAAATTAAAAACCACTTAGCGCCTAAAATCTAAGCAATGATGAGTGTAGAATACGTTTTCCCTCCATTTCAAATTGTAACTTCATAGGTTGAATAGAAAAACAAGTAGACGAGTGCTCACGAAGTGAGTCACATGGTAGCGCATTTTCTTGTAAGGAGATCCGCGTGAAATAGACGCTTCCCGCGTTGGAGACAAAATGGCTTTGGAGCTCACTCAGCTGATCAGTGACATCTCAATCGTCTTCAGCATTCTCCCTTGAGCACACTCAGCTGATCATGCGTCAGCGGACCCTGATACATCTTTATGCCCGCCATGTTACAGATTACATCCATACCAAGTTTCATTGAAGTCGGATGTCGGGATGTGGTATTTAAAACGATTTTAAGAGGATATACATACATACCTATATATGTACACACATCAACGGACAAAGTGAACAAAATAGCTCATTTTCTTTTCTTTCTTTTTTGTCTTTTTTTTAAAAGAAAATACCCTAAAAATTAGCTCCGGAGATCAAAAGGTAACGGTACCACGGCCTTCTGGTGTACGATCGTTGTTAGTTGACGACTTTCGGAAAAAAGTACTCCATGAAAACGGATTCTACGTTAAATAGATTTTGTATTGGTGTTATTAGCTCTATAGGTATTGTTATTGTCCCTTTTAACATGTGTCCATGACTCTCATCACGTGTTCGTGGGAGAGGTCCATCCCTAGTCCTACAACCTTCTCTTGGTGGATCAATGTAACGAAGAAGAAGAGAGGGTAGGTAGCTCCATGATGTATAAGATCAGAGGACGCCTTTATGCGGCATCCTAGAACATAATACCCTCCTCCTCATAACGCAGAGAGAGCGAGAGAGATGGAAGGTTGAGGGGGGGGGGGGGGGCATTGTTCCTCGTATAATTTATGTGGTAGCCCCTGCACCGCTCGGGGCACTCTTGCCAGAAAAGCCCGTTCCCTATCCCTATGCGGTTGCCATGGCGAAATTAATCTACTAAGCAGGAGGAGAATGTCTCAGGTTCCCTCGTGGCAAGTTTATTTTAGGGCTTCGTCCAACAAACACGAGATGAAATGTTGGTCTGCAGACTGAGCAAGCACATCTTCCTCAGCTTCACCCCCCACCCCAACACTGTAAACCCCTTTTCATTGCTTGTAAATTAATTGGTAAGTTGTCGTATGTAATGGGAGCTTGTTTGGTTTAAGCGGATTTTCAAAGAAAAAAAAATCCTAGATTTCAACGTCGTATATATATATAATTTATTTATTTATTTCTTTCTTTTTTTTATTTAAAGGGTTTATTTCCAGACGATAACTCCCTTAAAATACCGAGTGTAAATTTCGTTTCGACACAGAAAAATCCGTTTTGGCAAAAGACAGGTCGAATTCGTTGGTCAGCTCGATCGCTCTAGAATTTCAGGTTCAAATTTACAATTCAGTGACCCGAAAAATGCTTTAAAACAATTTTTTTTTTAAACAAAAGGCATATGGGGTGTCACAGTCGAAGTATTTTTCAGCGCTGAGTCAATCGCGACTCATATATATCAATCGCGATATATATATAATTATATCTATATATACATGTATTGTGTTACTGGGATTCGTTTCAGAATGCCTCAAAACGGATTTCAATGAAGAAAATCTTCCAACTTTTGCAATATTGCAATCATTGCAATACCTTTATATAAAATATTTCAACAAAATTTGCTAAAATTGCTAATTATTACACAATGGTTACTTATTTTTAATAACTGGCCAATAGATGTGTGTAACTTGAAAAAAATAAAATAAAATATAATAAAAACTTCCCTTGCTAGATTTGATGCGCTTCTAATGTGCTACCACTTTCCTTGTAAAAACATTCGGTAGCCACAGTGCTGTATGTTAGTTGCCGTGCCAACCTTGTATTTCATAGTTTCCTCGATAAACACGATCAGAGCCTGAATGAGAAGAAGAGTGCAGAGAGAAGAGATGGACCACTGGAAAGGGTAGAGCTCTGGTGGGAGAAACCAAATAAATACTCGCTTTGCTAAGAAAGTAAAGTTGTCAAGAGCCTATATACTCGTTGGAGTCGAGAGTCTATTAGTTTGTTCGGACAGAGAGTCCGGGACCAGTCCAGGGTAGAACTAAGTTCTGAAATGCGAGGGGATAGAACCGTCCATGATCGAGTGCTGGACTGAGTCTGTCCAAACGCGCTCGGATGATTCTGATGGGATAACCTGAACCAAAGCCTGAATTAAAACCTCCCTCATTTCTTATTTCCACAGAATATATAATGAGTAAGTAGTCCATCCAAAGGGAAGATTTCCACTTTTTGGAAAAATTAGTTTTATTGACATTCAAGTATACGTCTTTGCTTTGGCATATAACCGCGAAAATCATTACTTTCAAGGAGCTTCACTTTTTACGGGTGACGAAATTTTCCGATGATTCTTTTTCATAACCAAATAGTGGCTACGGAAGTTTACATCAGTAATTTTCCGTCGTCCCAAAAACCTATAGGAGAAATTAGTAGGTACCTAGTGACCTACATCAGAGTCCAAGGAAAGAGAAAACGTCTCACAATCCCATTGATTGATCGTTGGTTACGCGTTTTATGAAATAGGGAGTAAGGAGTGGGGGAATTTGACACCGTGATGTTTTTAGGTAAATTGGCAGCTTTCTAATGAGTGGTGAACGATTTTCGTGGTATAAAAGCTAACGGAGTTACAATTTTTCAAGAACCAATGAAACCAATTCAGGTCGGAAAAAACTGCAAAAGTACCTACCTAGTAAATATAAAGTATTCTTCGTTAATAATAAAAATGTTAGCAACGGAGCGGTTGGACATGAAAAGGGTGTTGCACGATGTTCGCAGATGCGAACCAAAGAGAAGTTAATTAAATTAGATATGTAGGTATAATTTGTATGTACCAGGAGCTGAGCTGCCAACTGAAAATTATCAAGGTAAAATAAATCACCTAATAGGTAACAAAAGTTATGATAAACTCGATTTCGTTAAGTTAATTTTGTTGCATATTCTGTTTATAACTTTTACATGACCTTGATAGAACCCTCTTGTCTCTAGCATTCCATCAAAGCAAATCCTGGTTTGTTTTACGATGTATGCAAGTAAAACGCCAAAAAAGTTACCTATTACCGGTATCTCCACAACTTTGGTAGGTAGTCAAGCGATGCAAATGCAAGAGGAAATATTGTCGGAAGCGCGAAAGAACAGATGATAAGAAAATATGATGGAAAGGAGGAAGAGGGGGACCGGCCGCATTGAGTGCGCATGTGCGGGACCAACAGTCCCGGAAAAAATCCAAAACTGTTGGGACTAGTACTAGACCGTCCCGGACAGTCTCATCGAACAGCGAACTGTTGATCTAGGACCAGTTCCGAAAGCACAAAAAGGGTCGCAGCTTGAGTAGAACGGCCCAGGACTGTCTGCCCGAACAAACCTTATATAACTTTCGCATGTTGGCTCATACTGGAGCAGTCGCAATTTACAGTGAAGAATCAAACTCCTACGTAGATCCAGAGTAGAAATCGGACTGGAGTTTTGGGTTTCGGCTAACTGACCGGGTGGCCAAAAAGGAGGCAGTTCAGACCCTTCTGGAAAATCTCCTGCACCCTTCAAAATTGAGTATTTTCGCTTCCTCTCTACCGAAGATAGGGAAGCTTTGAGATCGTGATTGAGGTCGAAAAAATGTTTTCCTCCAAAATCAAAATTTCCACTTGTTTTTTGCGTTTCAGAGCTTGCTGATCAATTTTGGTTCCGTGTCTGTCTGTCTGTCTAACTGTGGTAAATCCTTGTCACGCCCACGACTATACCAAGTTTTAGTTCGATTCCGATGAAATTTTCAGGGATTGTGCGGGTTAGCTCCTAGACGGTCCCCTATAATTTTCAATGCCGTCGAATCGACAGTAGCCTGTGCGGATGTGCAAACGTGAATTTCTCATAACGTCGATTTGTCGATCTGTTGATCCGATTTCATTCAAACATGATAGGTAATTGGATATACGTTCTAGAAAAACGCCCTATAAATTATATCGCGATTTGTAGAGTAATAATCATTGCGTATGTGCGAAACTAATATCGATCAACATACGCAAAACTCCGGGTCTTGTGGAAGGATTTCGATTAAATTTTCAGGGATTGTGCGGAATAGCTTCTAGACGGCCACTATAGCTTTCATTGCCGTCACATAAATAGTGGTCTGTGCTCATGCGCAAACGTTAATTTATTATAACGTCGATTTCTTATCATCTATTGGTCCGATTTCGTTCAAATTCGGGGAGTAGATGGGTATATGTTCCAGGAAAATACCCTATGAATTATATTGCGGTTGGTGGGGTAATAACAATATTTTTGTTCCCTAGGCAAACGTAACATAATTAATTCACTTTAACACTCATTCCGACCCCAACGATAGCGCTTGCTGTGGCTACAATTTACTCCACATTCATGCACTATAAGTTCAGGAATTGTTCTTATTGTTAACGGGAGAGAATGTTTAGATTAAAATTATTATTTAGTTTTGCATGCTGTGTTAGTCAAAACAGTTCTCGAGGATATTTTGGGCACCAGATACCAAGGTTTACTATAATTTGTAAATAACCGGCATGTTCAGAGTACTAAAAAAATTTTAATTCGATATCTCTTATAAATCAATCAATTTAAATTTTTCTGGAAATCAATCAACGTCGAACTCAGTCATCTAACTTTTCTCTGAGACAAAAATAGTTTTTAATGTTTTTATTGGAAAAAAGTTGAATAATATGCTGAAAAACGAGTTTTTTAATTTTATTTTATTGTTTTCTTTTTTTCCAAAAAACGCATCAAGGTGCTATTATATTTATTATAAGAGCATGGGATATATTCGGAATCAGCGTTAAATTTTCGTATACGATAGGGGCATAAAATAATTTTGTCCACCCAGGTCGGTCAAATTCCACAATGTGTTGCGACAATTCGTATTTTAATGCATCAGCAGTATTTGAATGAATCAGAATCAAAGGATGTCTGAAATGATGATGAACAAAACTATTGCAGTCTCGTATGGGTTGACCAAACGTCACAACTATCTGCGAAATCAGTGATGGACGCAGAAGCGAAGGGCCAGAGCTGTCAACCAGCTCGAGGAGTTGGAACGCTGTCTATCACTCAATCACAGCATCCCCATCCATCCCCACCCCTCCTCAGCCAATCAAGCAACGAAACCCACCCTTGATTCTTTGAAAGCTGCTGTCAGCTGCAGTTGAGGTCGTACTCGAAAGAACTTAGACTGCTTGTTTGCTATATGAAATGCTGGGCATAAAGTTCAGTCTGTCGATAATGAAGATTTCTAAATGGTGCTGAAGTCAGCCATCCAACCAACATCACCAACATTTTAACATATACAGTGAAACCCGGCTATAAGGAATCGCAAGGGGAAAGGATTTTTTTTCCGTATATAGAGGTTTTCCTTATAACCAGGTATCTACTAGTGAAATTCCTTATGTAGAGGCTCTCGGAAGTTTGAAAGAAAATGCCATTCTGAAAAAATGCAATTCTAATTCGGAGTACGCAAATGTACACAGCGTCAAAATATATTGTGTAAAAAAATTCAAGAAAAGAAATAATTCAGATGGACGTTATTGCGTGCTCTGCCCCAAAAAATCGAAATTTTCGTCTGCTTAAATTCGTCGTCATCTTAAAGTAACAGTGGCGTTTCATAGGCATTTATAGAATACAGCAGTCTCTTCGGCATTAAAAATGTCATTGGGGGAGTATCCGACCAAAAGAGAAGAAAGGTCCTTTATCCACTGATTACACGACTCTTCATCGACTGATTTGCTTTCTCCATGTATTCTTTTGAAAGACAAATAGTTTCTCCTTTTAAACCTTATAACCACACATTGCTGCCTTTAAACCTCGAAATGTCCAACTACGAAGCAAATTGGTGGCCTTTAGATTTGATTAATTTCCCACATTCCGGAATATCTCGACTTCTGCATTCCTTAATTCGATCCACGACGCACTTTTCAAGTTCAGGAAACTCTCCTGTACGGGGACGTTTCACCTTTCCGTGTCCCTCAATGAATTCGTTCTCGATGGATTTTTTACCCTGTATGATTCTGCACGACACTGACTCCGATATTCCGTATTCTGTGCACAGAGTTGTACGCCATTTACCGACCTCCACTTGCTGAATAATCAAAATTTTTGTCGCTGTTGTATAGGAACTTGCTATTAGGCATCGTGCCACGAGAAGAGACCGCGTGCAGACAGAACGACTTGCATAGCAACACTATTGACAAGGTCGAATCAACACTGACAATCGAATAACAATCAATATTGACACTTGAAAACTTGCTTACACAGAGTTCTGAGCTGGCTTGTCTTTCTTATGTGGAGGTCCCTCTTCGATATATCCAGGTCCCCCTCAATCATATCAAACCAATAGATGATAAGAAATCAAGGTTGAAAGAAATTAACGACGGCAATGAAATTTATAGGGGACCGTCGAGAAGCTAACTCGAACAATCCCTGAAAACTTCATTGAAATCAGACAGAAATTTGGTATAGTTTTAGGTGTGACAAGAATTTACTGCGGACAGACAGACAGACAGACACGAACCGAAATTGATCACCAAGCTCTGAAACGCAAAAAGCAAGCGGAAATTTTGATTTTGGAGGACAAAAACTGTTTCGATTTCTTTCACAAACACAAAGCTTTCCTACCTTCGGTAGTGAAGAAGCAAAACATTACTGTTGTCTCGAGAGTTTTCGAGATATCAATTTTTCAATATTTCAGCCCCACGCTACCCTTTGAAGTAGAGAAACACGTAACGAAGAAATTGGGAAATTCAAACACTTGTCCGAAAGTGTCATTATTTTCTGGTGACGATTTTCCTTGATAAAAATAATCTACCGTACCAACAGTAGTGCGGCTGCCCCGTCTTCTGAGCCTAGGAATCTTATCGTTCCCCTCGTCCCCCTTATGATCGGAAATTGTATCTTCACCCTGACCCAACAGCAGATGGTGGCACGAAAAATAAGAGGCTAATGACGAGGGTAAGTGGTAAATTGCCCAAGTAATCTTATGTATTTTTTAGATGCGAGCTTGCGAGCATCCAGACCACCAAACTATACACATCATTATAACCTATATGCCCAACTAATCTGAATTTTTGCTAAGGGATTGACTAAGTGGTGTTATGCATTTTTGAGGTGTGAGCTTGCGAGAATCCAGACCACAAAAAAATGTTTTGACGTCGTAGCCCCACCATCTGTCACCTTGATCCCGTACGCCTTTTCCAAGATACCTGGTGTACGCTTGTTTCGCTGTACGCATCTTTCGTGGATTCGAACAAATTTTGGAGTATAGTAGAGACCATTTGTCCGCGAGCACACCTGCTGACCTTGAAGATCTTCAACTACACAGTTGTACTTTGTGTGTTTGAACTGAGCAGGGTTCTGAAATATCGCCGACCATTCTTGGGCCGAGTAAGAGAAAGCGTCTGCATCAATAATACGTGCGTCGAAAAACACTAGTCTCTCACTGTCCCATACGCCATGGATTTTGATATCGGCTACCAATGCAGGCATCCCATCCTCATTATTACGGAGAATAGGCTCAGCGATCAACCCTTGAGTTGATCGAAATTGATGCCGGGCTTATAGGACCGAATAGACGCCGAATGTGATTTATGACTCAAGTTTCATAAACTTTGGTCCGGTAGTTTCGGAGGAAAAAGCTTTGAATGGTGGAAGGCGAATAGCGGACGGACGGATTTCTTTTAACATGTATCGTGTTTATCGCTGGGTTTTGTGTTGGAAATTAAGCGAAATTCAGCACAAGCCGACATATTTTCCATTGATATTTACGTACAAGCAATCCGTTGCTAGGTAAGTGTAATTCCTTTACTTTTCATAGCAGGAAAATCGATCGCCAGTTTTTGGAATGCTCGCATTTTATCACATCTCTAAGTCGCTGTAGTGTGAAGGAAAGCTGATTTATTAATAAACTAATATTGCAAAGTGACCATAATGAACTAATAATGCAAAAAGAAAGCACTATATGGTAGGTGCTATTGAGTAGTAGATACTTGTAAGCAGTAGATACTAGATGATGCCAGCTGATTGGCTCCTAAAGCTGATTTTTATGGTATTTAATCTCTGAAACTGAAAAATGAAACAGGGCCTCTATGAGACAGGTAGAATAGAATTTCAACGTGCGGATTCACCATAACCCTCAGAAAATGGTCAAGTTGCATAACTAGGTATTTTTATGTTTGAATCTCCCATAACTACAATGACAACAGCCATCTACGCTCACTGTGTCATTAAAGAATAATTTAAAGTGGGGAGTAGGAAGAAACTCGTAAACGAGTTCCACTATCTGCTTTACAAGCAGATACCATGTTACATGGATATGTCTTCGATTGGGGGAATTTTTTCCTGGACACACCAACATCTGAGGATGTTCTCAGTAAGAGGACGAAAGGTTATCAAATAAAACAATAAATGAAATAATTTCATTTATTTTCCCTGGGTCGCATCCCGACTAATTCCAACAAAACAACGGTTTACTTATAGAAATGTTGAAAATAACTGCGGAGAGAAGCCACTACAATGAGTTGTTGTTAACAGTCGACTGTTGTCAAGAGGAAATGTTTCCTATGGAGTGGAGTAAATGATGCTATTGCTTTGCGATAAGAATATTGTAACCGGATTATTAAAATTGTTTATAGTCCAATCAACTTAGTTTAGGAATGTAGCCAGGTACGTAAGGAGGCGGAAATTGGTAGCTTGAGATGTGAACATTTATCACATAAATCAAGCGCTTTCCAACGAGTGGCGAACGATTTCTGTGTGATGAAAACTGCGGAAGTTCCATTCCCCTAGCAACGGCTGGGTTGGACGTGAACATCATTAGAAATTGTGACATCAACTTTTGCGTGACGAAAATTTTTGGTTGACCCCCAAAAGCAAAGACATATCCATGTCAAAACAGAAGTTAGTGAAGAAACGTCTATTTCCACGAAAAATATAGCTACACTGTTGAATATATTTCGACGGTTAGGCCATCATCAGTAACAAACAATAACTTATAACATATTATTAAGTTAATGTTTGTTACTGATGATGGTCTAACCGTCGAAATCGATTTAACATTGTATCTCTTTATTTTTCGCGGAAACAGACAACAACTTTTTTCACTAATTTCCGTTTTGAAATGGGTTTTCACAACTTCGTCACGAGTGATTTAGTTCGTATAATTGCTGATTGAACTCGTAAGCTAATTTCTACTCCATTTAATCGATGAGGCTAATACTTTAAACTGTCACTATTGGTAATTTAAGTTTAATTAAGAAGAAGTGACTGTGAAGCGTATTTCTACAGCACATGATGGGGCTGAAGACATTTGTGCAATTGAAACCACCATTGATAGTAAACGGACTCTCCTTGTACCTTTCTGTATCACAACAGGTAGGTACATCCACTCGTGACATTACACACTTTTTTGCATTGAACTTGATGGCATACAGTCCAAAACCAGTAGTTTTTGAAGTTGTAATAGATTTGTAATAGGAATCTATAGATTTTTAATGGGAGGCTGAAATTTGGTATGGAGCCTCTATAGGCATGCTGTGTAAAATTGTCAAAGTGAGGAATCACCGCGCTCAGCTGAGTGAGCTCGGGAACTCATTTCTGTCCCAATAGACCTGCGAGGCTGAAATTTGGTATTTATCAACATTAAACCAGGAGAAAACATGGTACATGATTTTTATTTATTGGTTTCAACAGGATGTTCAAATTTATGAAGGCGTGTCTGCAGTCGGCTCTATAGCTTAACCCTGCTAGTTCTCTGACTGCACACCTTTGGCAGCTGACAATTAGTGATGCTGTAGGCATCAGTAAACTTCTTTGGTAAACGAAAAGCATGATTTTTCAATTTATAGAAAAGATGCATATAGCGACTATCCATAACTATCCATAGTACTTCACATCACCCCAGATTAACCGAGCACTGTCTATTCCAATGAGTGAACAAAATTTATCAAAAGAAAAATCCATTATCAAAAGCATAGCGGCTAGTAACGGATATGGAGGAGATCTCGTTGATACCATATGGGATAAGGTTCTTAGGAAAAAGAGTAGGGAAAAAGTTTCCAATCTGGCTAGGAAAGATGTAAATTTAGAAGAAAAGCAATGGATAAGTGTACCTTATTACGGGAAAATTTCGGACAAAATCGGCAAAATTCTATCATCGAGAGGTTACAAAGTAGGTTTTAGAACTAAAAATAGTCTTAAAGCATTACTAGGATCCATTAAGGACAAAATCAATGTTCAGGATAAAAAGTGGCGTTTATAAATTAAAATGTTCTTAGGGCTACGAATATTGCGGTCAAACTGGTAGGAAATTCAGGGAAAGAATAGACGAGCATCAGGAGGATTTCAGGGAAAATAAGGGTAAGTCTACATTTGCGAAACATCTTAAGGAATCCAATCATAGTTACAATTTTGATTTGACAGATAGACAGTTTGTAGAATTTCTTCATTTTTGTCCGAAGGGAGGTATGTTGAATGTACTTGAAAAATTCGAAATTATCAAAAGTGACAGATCTGGTAAATGTTTAAATGAGGATATACCTCAATATATTTCACCACTGATAGGTCCATTGTTATAATGCTTAGAATTATCCCTTCACAATGTTGAAACCATATTTAGTTATTTTTCCCCCTTCCACTTCATCTAATAAGCTATAATCCCCCGTCACCTTGTTTGCACTCAATTGGTTGTACCTCCTGCCCCCTTTCCTTTCTCTTGACCAATGGGATTCAATCTCCCTTAACCTGTTACTATAAAAGCTGTGTCCTTTCTAATGTATCTTCAGTTATTGTTTGTTACTTAACCGTCGAAATTGATTTAACAGTGTAACTCTTTATTTTTCGTGGAAATAGACAACGTTTTTCACTAACTTTCGATTTTAAATGGGTTTCCACAACTTCGTCGCGAGTGATTTAGTTCGTATAATACTATATATTGCCCGTGAAAATCTGGCAACCCTAAGATTCCAGTAACATTCATGTTAACATCAGCACCCGAATCCATAAACATATTTCGCCTGACTGATGGGTCCTTTGTCTGCCCTCTCTTGTGCAATGGGAACAGAATTGGATTTCAAAATTATTAGGGAACTCCCTCATTATAAATTTTATTGTACGTGTTCAGCGTATTGTACTGTACCATATCCGGCGAGTTTAGAGATTTAGAATTTAGCGATTTTTTCTTGTTTGATCACAAAATAAACCAACTGAAAATAATAAACCAAAACCTTCAATTTGACGAAAGAAAGAAATTATATATATAATTTTTGGCAGCTTTGCTTATGGACTAAGTACTCGATTATTCTAATTTTATCCGATGGCCACAATAATTAAAAACTCGATTGTGGGTGAGATCGACCTCGAGTCTGAAGGAGGTCCCTCGAATTCGACGGAGGAATATGAGGTGGGGAGGGGCAGCGGCAAATAGACCGCTGGCGGTGGCCATGGCGAATAGGAAGGCGGCTTAAAGGGGGTTGAAAGAGCCTGAACGCCAGCGGAGGGTGAAGGGAGGGTAAAGCGTACAGTTCTCTAGACGTCGCCTTTCCGTAGAATTGTCGGGGCAACCCTTCCTTCTCGCCCCCTCGCACACCACCCTCCATCACACTCTCTCTCTCTCTCTCTCTCTCTCTCTCTCTCTCTCTCTCTCTTCTACTGTTTCTGTTCGCCTTTCCCTTTTCCCTTAACCTCCCCTATCCTCTCGCTAACCCCTTTCTCCGGAGTCTTGCGCCCTAGAAGACTCCCTTCCCCCTCGCCCCCCACCTTCCTGAACCGAATCAATACAGAGCGTCTTATTTGTAAGAAATTTGTGATTTTCTTGTCCCGGTGGGGGTTGCCTTGGCAACGGGGCCTGCGCTCAATGCCCCAACCCTCTTAACTTCTTAATGGTATTACCAACAACTTGAATTAGACCCCCCCCCCCTACCATCCTCCAATTCCACTGCCTTACTCCATCTCTCTCTCACCGTTTCCAACCCCTTCTAAAGCCCACAACCCTTCTCCTTTCAGACACCCCCTGCCTTTCAGATCCCGCCCCCTCCATCTCACAGCCACTAACTATTCTGTTCTTCATCCTCCACATCACGCTATTCCTTTACCCCCTCCCTTCTCTTCCTTTCACCATCTCAACCTCCATCTCCTCTTCCTTTCAACCCCTTTCCTTTCAGCCCCACCCCTATCCAGTCTTAGTGCAACCCTTCGCCACCAACTCCTCGTTATGTCTGAGAAACTGAATGAATTGTCTGATTATTTACGGGAACTGTTAGCCGTTTTGCCACTCGACTGTATTACAACTGCTCTGTTCCACAATTAACCCCTTTTCAATTGAATTATACTTGATTATTTCTTCATAACTATATTAGGGTTAAATGATCCCAGTTCGTTTGAATTGTCCTCCCGCTTTATAGCACCGTGTCACTCCTCTCCTCTTTTAATGTTCAGAATGAAACAACAGCTATGTAAATGCACAGATCCTCTGATGACCCCAGACCAGTTACGACAAATTTAGCTTGACAGGTACATTTAAATTTGTAAATTACAAGTTAATGAAAACATTGCATACATAAACGAAATAAAGAGTAACAATGTTAACATATTGTTTAGATATGTAGACATCTAGATATGTTCTTTCACAGGGGCTATATGGTGGTAGGGGGGGTCGTAGTGTCCCCGGATTTTACGTTTACGTATGCGTAGAATTGGTTTGTGAGCAATGAAACTCATAGGGGACCACCTAAAGCCAAACCCGCACATCCCCTGAAAATTTCGTCAAAATCGGATAAAAACTGTTGGAATTAAGGTTACAAGGATTTGTGGACACAACGATCCCTCCCCACTTCAGCCCATGCTGAGCAGCAGGTAATAACGATCCGATCGTCTTGAAATTGATATGAGATGGTTAAATCGCCTCTCCCCGACTACCCTCCAAATTTCAGAGAGATCGGAGGATTAGAACGAGAAAAACGAAACTTGGCGGATTTTAAGTAAGGCGGCTCCACACATGCGGCATTCCTCGAGCACCGAGCTACTCGCCCAGGTACTGGGCAAGAGGTGAGCTCATTGCTCCACACATTCAGAGCTCGTCCCGCGCAGTGCTCGTCTCGGGAAAGAGACGAGCTACTCGATATTGCCAACTTACATCATTCTACATCAGCCCAAGCCAAGTTGATCAGAAGGGGAAAATTTAAATATTAGATAGAAGAATAATAGATTTCTATTTGGTGGTTACAAGTGTGGGCATAGAGTTACCCAGAGAGGTTTATTCCAAGTAAAAATCACCGATTGGAGACCTTTAACTACCATCCCAAATACTGAAGACTTTTTTTTTAAACCTCAATTTTGCCTTTTAGCGAATTTTTGAAGAAAATTAAGCTATTTTCTACCATCTGTAGGTAGCGGAAGTATTGTTTTCACAATTGGAAGAAGAAAAGAAAAGTGTTGTCTCCTTTACATTTTAAACCATTCTGGAAAACTTTCGTTCCGTGACTGTCTGTCTGTCTGTTTAGAGAATGTGCGAGCTAGGGTGTAAATGGTCCCTCATCAGTTTCATTGTTCTAAACACAATACTTCACTCTGCGTGTGCGCAAACGTAAATTCTACCAAGCATCATTTTCTCACGCCCTAGTCGCTCAATTTCGGGGGATAGTTAGGAAAAAACGATTTGAGCTGTCCATTTCAATTTTAAGATTATCGTAACATTTTTAGCTCCTGCGCATGCGTAAATGTGAAATCCTTGTAACAAGCTTAATTTTCACAGTTTTTATTCGATTTTGTGGAAATTGTCAGCAATTGTGCTGGTTAGACAGTATAGGCAGTCCTATCAAAGAGATCAAAAATTTTCTTGCATAGGTTCTTGATGAGAAGTGAAATTCTGATGGAAGAAGTGACTGCGGAACCAAAACTGTTGAAATCTGAGCAGCCGCCTTAAGTCTTTTAGCGAATTTTTGAAGAAAATTAAGCTATTGCTCTCGCCTCAAAATTTGTAGAATGTGATTTTTGAAAAACTTTTATGCAGAAATCCGTTTCAGGCTAGTCTGAATCATATTCTGAAGTTTAACGCATTTTTTTATGTATGTATGTATGTATGTATATACGTATGTATGTATATATGTATGTATGTGTCATTCCAGACGATAACTGTCCGTAGAATTGTGCTAGAAACTTCAAACAAATTTTAAAATGTTAAGGACACAAAACGAAAGTTCAAGTTCGTTGGCCAGCATGATCGGATTACATCTTCGGGTTGAAATTTTCAAAAATGTAGTCAAAAATTACAAAATAGCCTGTTTTTTGCGATTTGTTGTGCGAAATAATTTTTTCAGCATACTAATATGTGGTATATTCGGAATCAGCGTAAAATTTCCTATAAGAGTATGTATCAAGTTTTCAAAAATTTCAAAGTTGAAAAATCAGTCAAAAATCGAAATAATCGAAGATTTCTTCAAAAATTCGCTCATGGGGTCATGCTGCATGACTGGACTTTTCTTCTTTTTTGGAGGATTCGGTGTAAATTCTCAGTTATGGCTAACCAAGCGTAATCAACATGAAATTTCACTTCTCTCAGTTGTCATGCCTTCAATTACCTTAAGGAATGTACCTTGTGCAAGAAAACATGCCCCATCAAAATATCTGATTTTGATCAGGCTTGATTTGATCAATGTTTAACACTCGACCAAACGATGAATATTGAATAAAGACAACAATAGGTCGGGAAAGTTGAAAAATGTGAAATTCGAACCATAGCATGGGGAAACCAAGGATAGGGGAAGCGGGTGAGGGAAGCGGCAGCAATACGTTAGCCCGTTCTTTCCTGGACCGCTCCCATAAGCCCGTTCTTTCGCTGTATACGAAATATTCACCCGCTATTTTGAAGCATTTAGGCCCGTTCTTCCCCTATTTTGTCACCGCTGTGTTCGGCTACCTCCACTACATAAGGAACCATTCTCAACTCACTTTTGACTAAAAATCGAGTTAGCCCGTTCTTCCCCTGTACTCCTCATTTGAGGTTGGGCTCCAACACATCGGACAAGCAAACTTGCGGTGCCTCTCATCGCCTTGGAAATGGCACAGATGAACTCAGCATAGCTCGGATGCGCCTCTGCCATTACAACGTCAGCAGCGAGAACCCATATTCTGGCATTGGTTAACGTTGGTTCAAAGCTGGTTAACTCAAGAGAGTTTTGAGAGCAATGACTTGTGGTTGTTTGGGGTGTACTAAGTTCGTCAGCAATCCAACAAGATCGGATACAGTCAAAGGAGCAAATATCGGAGAGGGTGGTACCTCTTCTGGTTCGGCTAAGACATTGACATTATTCTCGCTATCATCCTCGACGATGCCAATAATTTCTGCTGCGTTTTCTTCCATTGCGTTTGATGTAAAGGAACCCGAGGTTAAATTTGGAACAAAAACACACAAAGAACACTTTCGTACACTATTTAGGTAAACGACGGCGTGTTTGGCACTTTCTAATTCACAACACTTCAGTTCGATATTAGCGAGCGTGTGGCTCAAGAAAATCTTACTTCTGAACAGAAATGATTAAATAGTGTTTATAAATAGTGTTGGATAATGTAAATCAATTAAATGGAAACACCACCATTCGGGTTGAGAACAAAGTAAGAAAAGACTTTATTTTCTGGTTGAACACAAGTTTTTATATTAAAGGAGAGAGATCAAATTTCCGGGCAACGCAGACAATGAAAAAGTAAATTATTATCAAGTTAAGACAACCAGCGTAGAAGGTTGGAAGATTCATTAATTAATTTGCCGCCAAAAATGAAGAATAGAATCGATAGGTATTCTGAATTATTTTTAAATTAACAATTTCCGAAATACATATTTATGTCATTCCATACGATAACTCTCCTTAGGATTGAGACGAAAATCCCATTCTTGCGCCAAAAATCTAGCGTTCCAAATAAAAGGATTAGTTTGTTGGCCAGCACTTTTTTAGCACATTAAATTGGTCAAATTTCAAAAAATATGCTCAAAAACGGCTAAACTAAACTAAAAACTAAAACGGCTAAACTCTAAAACTAAAAATGGCTAAATCGGCCAAAAATAGTAAAATTTATGTTATTTAGCAATCTATTCGACAAATAAAGTTCATCAACGAATAATTAGGTCATTAAAAAAATGTTGTGCAAAATTGTGCTGAAAAAAGTAATTAAATATCATTAATATTTGCTGAAAAATCTATAAAAACTGCAAACAAAAATCTAGAAATCCAAAACCTCTTTTGAATTTTCGAATTTTATTTGGTACATATGAGTTTCTAGCCATAAAATTTGTTTTTAACAATTTTGTGGTAGTCAAATTGCTCAAATTTCAATCCAATTTAAGACATTTATATACGGTAGGTAATTTAAGAAAATTCGCTCACACAATCATGCTGAGTGACTGAAACTTAGATTTATCGTCTGAATCGAATGAGACCAACGAAGCAACGCATCATAAAAAAAAATTATCAGCACAGTTATAAGTAGGATCTTGAGAGACAATCAGGATAATTAAAATCAATTTTTCGGGCCAACGTTTCGATGTATTCATATATCCGCATTAGGGATACAATGAGTTCCAAAAAAAAACTAAAAATGTAATATCTTGAAATTTTGGAACAACAAATTATTGTTATTTGAAATAGTGATGCAGGATGGTCGGTTAAATAAAATAGTTCCCGTAATATCAAGGTATAGATCAGTGAAAAGTTTTAAATGATCTTGATAAATTCTATAGCGGAAAAGATTAAATCATGTAGCGTGAAACCTCAATTCGGTTAATCAAGAAACGAAAAAAAATATGCTTGATGTAATTTGCGTTTGCGCATGCTTCACTACCGTTAATGTCTGCAAAAATATTACTTTTTGCTGCCGTACTTGCATATCCTGATGAACACCCATGCCAGCCCATCCAGCAACCGTTCTTGCGTGCACGTCAACTATAAGTCACATCAAGTCCAAACACCAACAACACACTGGCAGCACTCATCGCCAAATACAAACTGGTCCTGCCCCTTGTCTTAGGGATGCTGGATCTGCTGGGATACGAAGTGGTCATTCCGGATCTCTTCCAGCCGAGGGTCGCAGAGATCCGAGGTCATGGGTCATGGGAGACCCCAGCATCCCAGCCTCCGCTGTACTGGTTTCCTCGCTCTTTTATCTCCTGCGCGGATTCACCCCTATTTTGGCACCCTTTTCTTCTCATCACTAAGTTCTTTGTTGCCCCTTCCCACGTCCCCTGGCCGACCTGGCTCATCAGCGCTGTGTCGTTCATGATCTCCGCTTTAATAATCACCTTGTGTTCAGAAGAGAACTAATAGTACAGAACTGCACCCATCATGTGTCCATGTCGTCCTCACTACATCGTCTAAGCTGGCTGATGTCAGCAGGTTGAGCTCATATAAACTACAAGGCTACCAATTTTTCTAGAAACGCCGTACCACACGCACAGTGGGGCGAAATTCGTTTTTTCTGGACATGGAAATGTTACAATCGATTCTTGTAGGAAATTTTACGCTGATTTCAAACACACCCACCTATACCCAAGAGAATACACACCAAATATATTTTCTGACCAAAAAACACCAAAACCAACGTTTTTCAACATATTTAGTGATATACACATATCTTAAGGCACCACTCAAAAAAAAAAAAAATCCTACCAGATAAGAGTCAGAAAATTAATTTTTTTGTCGAATGAGACTAAAAAAACCAGCCCTCCCAGCTCTCCAGTACTGATGGCAGGCCAGAATTTAGTGGTTTCCTATAGCAAAAGTGGACCAAATTATGTACTAAGATATTGATGAGACAAACAAATCATTTCATCAGCAATTCTTATAGGAAATTTCATGCTGATCATAATTATTTTGATCGCTATGAAACCTAGGGTACTGAATAGATGCACCAAATGCGAACTTTTGACGTTTTCAAAATTTCCAGAGACATTTTTCTGACTTCCTTTTTTTTTAAGTCAGGAATGATTCCAATGGAACAACTGCTTTACTTTTAACTAGCGCCGGAATAGGCAAGTCTAGGCAAAATCGGACAACGAGATTTCTTAGTTCAAACCCCGTGAAAATTCACAGTATTCGTTTTTTATACGCAATTTCAAGCGATTTACCAAATTAATCCTCAAATTTTGACGATTATCGTCTTTGTACAACAAATAATCGACCCTTCATTTTTGTAATTTCATCTCATTCGGAACTCATATATGCCCCAATAACTTTCACTCAAGATGATGAGCAAGGAATAGTTGTCCAAATCTAAAAATAAAACTATTTTTTTTAATTCGAACTACATGGTCATATTAAATATTTGGTTGTGGCCTTATGAGTCGTACAAGCTAATTATACAAAGTGAAAAATATTGGGAGACGACCTGTAGAATGCACGTAGATCACAGTATATATAGGACATTTCCCTTTTTTTTCCTCCCAATGTCCAACTTTCTCTTACAGTTGCCCCACTGGGCACCGGCGCCGTTCCGCGGTTTGTTTTTAGCGAATTTTCGTTCGGGAAATGTTTTAATCAGAATTTTTGAAAAATTTCTTCATTGAAACCCCAACTGTGGGTGTTGCCTTGTTGATTTTGATGCTGTGCAAAGAAATCAAATTATTACTATAATGTTGTGACTGCCAGATTATTCATTTTCTAATTTTCTTCTTCTTTTTAAATCTTCAATAAACTGGTTTTAATTTCTTCATTGAGTTGTACCTGTTTGCAACCGGTGATGTATTTACTGATCAGTTGGTCGCTGTGGTGTGATATTCACACTGTAGTTCACCTCTGATCCCTGAAGAAGATAATAAATTTATCGAAAGCTTGGCGAAAGAGGAGGAATAATTTGTTTCGCCCCAATCCTGATAATTCTACGACAGATCGGTATCAAATATCGCAGGAAAATATCAATACAAAACGCTGCAAATTATTTCACAAAGGTTTATTATTGTTTCAATTGAGTTTGATCGTAGTTTTAGTTGGCTTGCGTACGTCATAAGGCCCGTCCAGACTCCTCGGCGTGTCCTATTTCTAGTTGCCACAACCTATACTTCTATAATTATATACGCATGTTTATATTTCTCGATTTGAGCTCCTATCTATTCAAATAGTTATTGCCGTAATAATATCATTATCTAAGTACGTACGAAAAGTCGAGAGGATAAGTTATTAAATATGCGCAGGAAAAGCATTGGTATTAACACACAAATATGACCTAGAAAAAAACATATATTCATGCCTCGAAGGGACGCTGTACCCACCTCATGGTGCCGAGGTGTATTATATGGGTATAACACGTAAAAGTAATAAATATCCATTCTCCAGCCACCACAAGGTGCCACGGCGCCTCCTCTCACTCCACCCCTCGCTCACCCCCTCACCACCCACCGTGACCCCCTGCCAAGCGTGCCAGGCGTGCGTCTAACACGTCTAAACTCAAAGCCTAGAAAAAGACACTTTTTCGCCCGTTTTTGGCCCATAGCATCTATGCGAGTAAAGCGATCGGGATGGTTAAACGTCAGGACCAACTAGACCCCAAATGGAGTCTATGTGCGAAAGAACGGGTTTTTTAAGTAAATTCTTCGTCCTTTTATGGCCCGGACAGCGGACGGCGAACGGTGAACGGCGGACGGACATTTCAAATTTGGATTCTACGCACCTTGAAACGTAAAGTGACAAGGTTTGAGGGGGGGGTTATACAAATTTTTTGCTACACGATCACATAGGCTTATTATTGGAAATAATTAACCAAAATCGGCATCGATACCAAAAACGTATCGATACTCCGATATATCGGTGGTATCGTGCCGTCCCTCACCTTAGGGTTAGGTATGGTGGTAACACTAGTAACTAATCAGGTTGTAGGGTATTACCTACAAGCGTCGGAGATATTGAGTTCGCTTCAATAATAGGCGTCTCCCCCGCCCTTAATGCTCGAAGTGGGACATTATCAATTATTACATAATTCTGGAGCAACCCCATTGACTCCCAAGATAGCGACGCGGATAGCCCCCTTTCATCTGCCTCCGTTCAAGGCCTGACGAGTAGATGGAGTATTGTGTGTCCCAGTCTCCCACCTCTCCACCCTCTCGTTCCCCTCCATACCCAAGGATCAGGTGCTCAATACGGATTATGCAGCTTATGATGAAACCTACCCAGACAGTACCTAGACACATTGCGCCAATACGTCTGAACAATAAAATATTTAAATAGACATTCCGCTAAATAGATACTCAAAATATTAACACAGTCCTTGATCTCGATAGCGTAAAGTCGGATGTGAAATTCCTGCTAAAATATTGTTTTACAGAATAGTAGACAAATAAGACCCGTACCGCGACAGGAAGTGAAAGTTAGTTGAACTAGCGAACTACCGAGGCCCTGTTATCAGGTTCGTTAATTGGATGATAATGAGGAGTGGACAACTGATTTCCACCCCCCCCCCCCCCCCCCCCGCCCTTAATTTAAGTTCATAGAGATGCTGTATGTTTACATTACAGCTCCCAAATTTAATGTTAATTAGGACATATATTATATATATATCACAGGTATAGGTGACTTAATAAGTCCATTTCTTAATTGGTATATAGATAAGGTGACTGTTCCCCGCATTATTTCCGTCAACTAGTGATTGACGTGGGTTGCAAGGATAGCAAGAACGTGCGACCTCTCTATTATGGGTCGCCTTTCATTATAATTCGAGGAAAAATATCTGTTTACACCTAGTCAGAATTTGGTGAACGGACGGAGGACGGAACGGGGAACGGGCGGGGTACACTAATTGGGTTGACGGAAATAATGCGGGGAACAGTCACCTTATCTATATACCAATTAAGAAATGGACTTATTAAGTCACCTATACCTGTGAAATATATACAGGGTGATTCCCTCGCAGATGCAAAAAAATTGGGTAAAACTACATCAAAAATAGAGTAAAATGCCGCCAACTGCATATTTTTATCTCAATCCGTTCTCGAGATATGATTTTTTAAAGGTTTCTTCAGGAAAACCGTGTTTTTTTCATTTTAAACTCAAATTTCTCCACGTTACTTCATTCAATTTTAACTTTTGACCACACTTTCGGAATCAACACTAAATGTACTATAATAATAGTGTACAAGGGTTCTTAAAAAGTACCATCCAAAGGCCCTCACATCAGCTCAAACATTGACATTTTGAAAAAAATAATATTTCTGAAAATCGTTAAAACTCTACTACTTTTTTAAAAAGAATCCTGGAAACTGGCAAATCTCATGAAAACTGCTTCATCTAATATGCTTTCCAACGGTATTATCAATTTTACTTTTATTTTGTTATTTAGGGGAGAAAATAATGTTTTAATGTTAAAAAATGTGGGGTTTTCAATGAAATTGTTGGTTTTCTCGAAAGATGACCCTCCATGAACCAACGAGTATGGGGTCGGTTTCTATGTATTTTTTCTCGCTGGATCGAATGGAAACTCTTACAGATCTCTCAACTACGTTATAATCGAGTTTTACACTTTAATTAACTAGTTTTACCCCATAACACACATACATTTAATCGTAACAAACAAACTAAACATTTGCGATTTTAAGTGTAAAACTCGGTTATAACGGAGTTATGTTAAACCAAATGTTACCATTCGATAAAGCGTGAAAAAATACATAGAAACCGACCCCATACTCGTTGGTTCATGGAGGGTCATGTTTCGAGAAAACCAACAATTTCATTGAAAAACCCACATTTTTTAAAATTAAAACATAATTTTCTCCACTAAATAACAAAATAAAAGTAAACTTGATTATACCGTTGGAAAGAGTATTAGACGAAGCAGTTTTCATGAGATTTGACAGTTTCCAGGATTCTTTTTAAAAGAGTAAGTAAAGTTTTAAAGATTTTCAGAAATATTATTTTTTCAAAATCGTCAATGTTTGAGCTAATGTGAGGGCCTTTGGATGGTACTTTTTAAGAACCCAAGTACACTATTCTTATAGTACATTTAGTGCTGATTCCGAAAATGTGGTCAAAAGTTAAAATTGAATGAAGTAAAGTGGAGAAAGTTGAGTTTAAAAGGAAAAAAACACGGGTTTCCCGAAGAAACCTTTAAAAAATCATATCTCGAGAACGGATTGAGATAAAAATATGCAGTTGGCGGCATTTTACTCCATTTTTGATGTAGTTTTACCCAAATTGTTTTTGCATCTGCGAGGGAATCACCCTGTATAATATATGTCCTAATTAACATTAAATTTGGGAGCTGTAATGTAAACATACAGCATCTCTATGAACTTAAATTAAGGGCGGGGGGGAGGGTGGAAATCAGTTGTCCACTCCTCTTTATCATCCAATTAACGAACCTGATAACAGGGCCTCGGTAGTTCGCTAGTTCAACTAACTTTCACTTCCTGTCGCGGTACGGGTCTTATTTGTCTACTCAGAATTTTCTTAAAAAATGAAGCTATTTCAATGGCTCCAAAAATTTTAAATTAAAAATTTTCCAAAATTTTCTTCATAGAAATCCGTTTTAAAGCTTTCTGAGCGATTTCTGGATTTTAAAATTATCTAAGTATTTATTTATTTATGTGTCCGCAGGGTGATCGGTTTAAAGTGTTAAATAAAAACGCTGCAAATTACTACACAACGGTCTATTATTTTTGTACAATGCAGCCCTTCTACGCAGATTATCGGTCTACAAAATTAATAAACCCCATATATAAGGTATTTTACAAAAGCTTCGCGCCTCCCAAACGGGTTCAGCTCTTTACAGCTCCATTAAGCCACAATTTTACGCTTTTTAATAAATGTCGAATAGAAAAAAAGGGGACGGTCGAAAAAGAAAGATAAATATCAAACTGAGTCTATTGGGTATTATCGAAACAACTGGAAAATTAAATTAATAACAAACACCAGACATAAACTATGTGTACATAGGTGTTAGTAATTATACGATTATATGATTATCGCAATTGGAGAAATTATCATCCTCAATTATCAAATAATTCATAATAAAATATTCAGTGGTCACACAATGGTCAACATCAGATTTATGTCCCAAGTGACTATGACAAGAGTTACAAGTAAATATACTAAGGCGTCCAAAAAGTAACCCCCCCCCCCCCCTCCTCTAACTTTTTTCCACAATTTTTGAGATATCAAATTGAAACTTGGAGATCTTTTTTGGGGTGCCTTATACTAAGTTTTTAACGAATAAAAATCAGGGAAAACATCCAAAAGTTTTTTCTATTAACATAAGGGTACTTGTAAAACAAATTTTCCTATTTTTGCCGAGTGACACCTCATTTTAAAATTATTTTTAATGCTGAACTCTATGGTGAAACCAGAATTGTAATATCTTATTCCGTTTTCCAATTACAGCTGGTGAACGAAAAAAAGTGTGATTTTGTTCTAAAAGTGTAAGAAAAAATCGCGGTTCTTCATGGTTCATTAGCTCTAATACGCGAACGGAAGAATATATCGCGATTCTGATTTCACCATCGTGTTCAGCATTAAAAACTCTTCAAAATGAAAAACACTCAGCAATCGGCAAAATTAGAAAAACGAATTTCCGAATTGCATGCGCAGTAATTATTAACCCTGGAATGCCCCGTGGGGTTTGTCAAACCCCAATCTCGATTTAAAATCAGTTTATCATGTTCAATCCCGCAGGTGTGGCTCTTCTCGCCCCCTTTTATATCACCCCCCCACTTCTTCCCTAAAGGCTTCAGCCTTTTTCCAGTTTAGCACGTTCAAGACTTCTGTGTTGTGTAGTACTTTCTTGTGCCTGGGGTTTGACAAACCCCACCGCGGAGTTAACCGCTAGTGATTTTCTCTATAGGAAGTGTTATTATTTTGGCGGCGTTCCCACAGTTTTGTTATTGGCTCATCGTTAGAAATGGCTGAAAAACGCAAGTTTTCGGATCCTGAAGACATTACGATTAGATCCATTTTGGAACAGTTGGAGAAAGAAGATGTATATTTTGGCGGAGAAAATTCGAACACGGGAGATAATGTCGAGTTATAAGAGGTTGCCTCCGATGAAGAAGCGTCAAAAGTGACAGTTTTGGAGAAATTAGTTCGATGTTCCTTCTGTGAACATCATAGATCTTCAAAGTGTTGAGAATGATGATCCTATTGCTTGGTGCCAATTTTATGTTACCTTTTCTTTCTAGTTCTTGGTAAGTGGTGTCAAACTAATCTCAGAAAATTGTTTTGTAGATTTTATTTATTTATTTATTTTTGTTTTTAAATGAAAACGTGCTAATTTTATACTGAAATTTTGTTACAATGAGGTACCTTTCTGGAATTACTTTTTTCTTCAGAGCGTGAGGTTTGCCTTACTATTACTTTTTTCTTCATGAGCTTAGGTACCTACTTCATGTTTCTTTACACTCTTGATATCAGAATAAAAATAAAATTTGATTCAAGTGTAACTTACTTTTGAATTTTCTAACATTTTTCAAAGTTAGGGTTTGACACACCCCACCGGGGAGTTAAGTGGTGGAAATTTAGCCGGGACATTCGAGGGTTAATGATACAACCATGTTGAAATTGATATAAGATGATCAAATTGTCATCCTCCAACTATCATCCAAATTTGAGGATATCGAACGACAAGGGCGTGAGAAAATGATGCTTGGTAGAATTTACGTTTGCGCATGCGCAGATTGAGATATTGAGTCAAGAACGATGAACTGATGGGGGACCGTCTACCCCCTAGTCCACACAGCTTGTTCGAAAGATTTGCGGACACACGACAGACACACACATACACAGAACCAAAGTTGGTCAGAATGATCTAAAACGTAAAATGCGACTGGAAATTTTGATTTTGGAGACCGAAAATCTTTTTTCTTACCTTTAGGTAGACTCGGAAGCAATACGTAGAAACTGACCCCAAACTCGTTGGTTCATGGAGCGTCATTTTGGTTTATTATTTTCAATAATAAGCCTATGTGATCGCGTAGTAAACAATTTTTATAACCCCCCCCCCCCCCCCCCCCAAACTTTGTCCCTTTACGTTTCAAGGTGCGTAGAAGCCAAATTTGAAATGTCCGTCCGCCGTCCGCCATCCACCGTTCGCCGTCCGGGCCATAAAAGGTCTAAGAATTGACTTAAAAGGAGGGGAGAGGGAGTGAGAGGGAAGGGAGGGCGAGGGAGTGTGGGGGAGGCGGAGGGAGTGAGAGGTAAAGGAGGGGATGGGAGGGAATGGAGGGGAGGGAAGGCGAGAGAGAGAGAGTGTGATGCAATTAATTCCAATTAGAAGAGATTGTTAATGAGTATGAAAATACTCATAATTCTATTCTACGCTTTATGATATAAAGTTTCGCTTCCTTCGGGTGTCCCTAGACGGCCCCATATATATATATTAGACTGACAACGAAAAAAACGAAAGTTCGAATTTTTGAGGTGCTCAAAGCTCAGATGATTGCATCAGATGCGAGGAACAACTCCTGAAAATTTCAGTCCGAACCGATAACCCCTTGAGGTCTCCTAAACCCGTTTTTTGAATTTAATTATCGATTTTAGAACACTAGACGCTTAGGACAAAAAGACGGTTAGGACATGAAAGATCCAAGCGTCTGGACACTTTTTATACTCTATTCCTATGTTTTCGGTGTCGCGGAACACGATGCCGCCATTATTGCAAGCGCAGAAGCTGTATTTCTTTTGATATTCAAGAAATCAGTACAAATAAGTGATGGAAAAAAGGCATTTTTTGCCGTTTTTACCTAGTTTTGACTGGGAAAAAAAATTGTTTGCGGGTCTTTTCTGCTTCGGTCCTTGTTCCCTGGCTTGTTCCGAATGTAACAAGACCAATTTCGTCCTATAATATATTATCCTTATGAAAATATCTGCTCAAGAGCCGAGTTAGCTTATTTTATAGTAACCGTTCTATACTTACCACTGGCTAAAAAATTAAAATTTCATGTGGCGGAACCCTTTGTCTTCTATTGTCTCGTGGTTTCGGGATTGCTGATCATTTTACTTCTAATATCCTAGCCGTATAACCCGTATTTGACTTGATATTCCCGCGATGAGTGTCTAAAATCGATAAATACAGTGGATTTTTCTGATTCTTTGCCTGATGTTTCTCCAGAATTACCCACTTAACACTTTTTACGGGGAGTAAAATTGCAGATTTCTCCAATGTCATTACATACCAAGAAGATCAGTACCAATTTTTGTTAAATGGAGTGAACGTCCATAGGAAGACTTTTCATCGTTTAATAAGAAGGACACTATAGAAAGCTTGGACAAAACTTAATAAAATTATGAGTGAAAGTGTTGCTGTATAATAGTTTTATAATTTGATCTTCCAATCGTTGTCAAATAGACTCAACACTGCATATTATACTTTGTTTCTATTAACACTGGTTTTCTGGAATTTATTTTGCACACCCGTATTTCACTTATTTAAAATATTCTCACTGAACTTTTGATCTATGACCGACGTCAGTGAAAGGCAGTAGTATTCTATACTTAAATTGGTTATGTTTCATTAGAGTGAATTAAGAAACTAATCTGCGCCGGGGGAAACAAATTTGAAAAATCAATTTCACCTTGAGCAAAAAATCCGACGAAAAATGAGAAAAATCCACTCGGTTTTTGACACCTAGCTCTTGATTATTTCCAAAATACGAGCCCTACGCCTCCACTACTAGCACGTAATGTTCAACGAGCCCAAAAACATGAAATAATGGGATAAAAAGGGCTTCAGGGAGTTAAATTTTTATTTCGTAGCTACTGGTAGGTAAGTATAGAGCGGTTACCATTAAAAAAGCTAACTCGGCTCTTGAGCAGATATTTTCAGAAGGATAATATATTATAGGACGAAATTGGTCTTGTTACATTCGGAACAAGCCAGGAAACAAGGACCGAAGCAGAAAAGACCCGCAAACAATTTTTTTCCCAGTCAAAACTAGGTAAAAACGGCAAAAAATGCCTTTTTTCCATCACTTATTTGTACTGATTTCTTGAATATCAAAAGAAATACAGCTTCTGCGCTTGCAATAATGGCGGCATCGTGTTCCACGACACCGAAAACATAGGAATAGAGTATAAAAAGTGTCCAGACGCTTGGATCTTTCATGTCCTAACCGCCTTTTTGTCCTAAGCGTCTAGTGTTCTAAAATCGATAATTAAATTATCAAAAAACGGGTTTAGGAGACCTCATGGGGTTATCGGTTCGGACTGAAATTTTCAGGAGTTGTTCCTCGCATCTGATGCAATCATCTGAGCTTTGAGCACCTCAAAAATTCGAACTTTCGTTTTTTTCGTTGTCAGTCTAATATATATATATATTTATTTATTTATTTTTTTCCTCAACTTTACTATAAAGCGTAAAATTATGGGGTCCTGGAGCTGTAATGCAGTGAACGAGTGAACGAAATATTGGAAGCACGAAGGCCCGAGTTTCGATGCCTAGTAAATATACTATAAGTGAGGCTAAATAGTTACGGTCAGTTTTCTGCGTAGAAGGTCTGTATGATACAGGAATAATAAACCTTTGTGTAATAATTTGCAGCGTTTTTCTTTGAAAAACCGACGTTGTTTAACATTAAAACAAAATTTCTCCCCATAGTAAACGTAAAATTGACCATACCGTTGGAAAACTGACACTTTTGAAAAGTTACTTTCGTTACAAAAATGGGAAATATAATCTTGCCGAAAAGTGAAGAGCAATTCGAAAAATGAAGTGATTTCGTAAAAATATAAAATTTTCAATTCTGACACACACACATAAATATATTATTTAAACACGGATTTCGATGGGGAGAAATTTCTCAAAAATTTTTATTTTAAAATTTCCCGAGCCATTGCAATAGCTTCATTTTCTATAAAAATTTGCTAAATGGAGTGATGGGTCATTTCTTCATGAAATTTCACATAGAATTCAAATCTGCAATAAAAAAGGGGGTTCTCAATTAAAATAACAAAGTTGATGTCGATTGCACACTTGCGCAATGCGCAATTTTGTCTTTTTTGAGATCCTTGCAAAAAAAAAATTAAGATTGAAAAAAAAAATTATTTTTTTGACCCAAAAATTTATTTGGGGGGGTGGGGGGGGGGGACGTTTTTGGTGACCCTGAATATGAAAAATCGCAACCTCCAGGAATCGTTTCAGAGTGCCTCAAAACCGATTTCGATAAAGAAAATTTCGGAAACTTTTAATTTTAAAATTTTTGACCCATTGTAATGGCTTCGTTTTTACGAAAATTGAAAATTCGCTAAAATGGTAAATAACGGCTAAGAATAGTTGAATTCGTATATTTAGCAGAATATTACTGAAAATAAATTAATTAAGTACAAATCAAAAACATTGAAAAGTTGATGGAAACAAATTATGTTGAAAAACTAACTTAAATGTAATTATTGGGTGTTAAAAAAATCTATAAAACTACAAACAATGCTAAAAATCCAAAATCTTTGCATCTTCTTTTTTTTTTTTTTGAAAATGAGTTTTTTTGCTATGAAATTGCAAGTTAACATTCTCTTTGCAGTCAAAGTGCTTAAATTTCATAATAATTTAACATAAATATGGCACAATAATTTACGAATATTCGCTTATACACTCTCATCCTGCACGGTAGAAACTCTTAAACGCAAATTTACGCGTTTGGATTTGGATTTACGCTCGTTTTCGGTATCGATGATTGATCAATGATATTAGTTATATTGATGTTCTACAGCTGGGTGGGGGGTTCAATATTTCAGATAAGCCGAGGACAATATCATCAAATTTTCAAGGGCGGTGCCCGGGGTCGAAGTGAGGGCTGATGGGTGGAAATCAATCAGGGAAGGCGCCGCATGCATGGACGGGTAGAAGTAGATGCGGGACCTTGGACAACCAAATCAGGTGCCGCCGTCCAACCTCAAATATAATTATTGCACGGATCGGAGCCTGTACGACAATCTGAGTCAGGAATCAAATCAAATAGTCAAGCAATCTCTGGGGGGTACCGCGAGAGGTTCAATAATGCCTAAGGTGCCGTTGTTCAATAATCCCGTAAGACTACGTCGCCGTTGGCACCTAATGGATTGGTAAACGATCATATTGCCGCGCCAATTAAACCGTGCAAACAACCCCGTTTTGGGGAAACCGCACCCTGTCAATTGATTATTCACAAACTGATACAGCCCCGTAATGTCTGTAGATTTGATTGAAAACACTAAAGTATTCCAATAACCAAGTGTGTTGATTGCAACAATACTGATAAAATTACTGGAATCCAATATATAGTTGACAATAAATATGGTCAAGAAGGGTAATTGTAAATAGTATTTGAACTCTTCACTTACCCAAGATAGAATATTAAAGAAGGTGATTTTTTCATTATTGGCAATAATGAACATATGTTATCGAGTAAGAAAATACATTTTTTGTATCACCTCAGCCTTTTTGTCTCCAATATAAAATAGAACAATATAAATGAAGTTGTTTACAAAGGCATATTCATTTATTTTACATTTACAACAAATACTCGTTGTTAGCGAGACTGAAGACACAAGTGACGTGTCAAAAACTTCCGCTGGTCCTGACATTAAATCTGCTCAATGCTGGAACAAGGACATGAACTTGATTGTATTGGTCGACTGCCCACAGTAGATTTCCCTGGAATTTACTGACGTCTTCTTCAATATACAGCATCCATAGGATTGATTCCTTGTGGTTCCCGGGACCTCTTCATTCCATGAAAAGCACAAAACAAACCTTCCACGTTTGTCCAAGTTATTATTATTTTGATTATTTATTCTGACGTAGGCTAGTGGCGGGTAGGTTGGTTGCAGGGGGCTGAGGAAAACGCCTGTAAAAAGAGGTCTATTAAGGGCGGGAGGGGAGTTAAGTCTATGACGATCTCAAGGGTTTCTCAAGGAATCTCAAGGGCGGTTTTTGCTGTTTTGCTATGCATTTCGAGACAGTTGAGCACTGCTCTTCATCAGGCGTACATAGCCAATATCTCGGTTTTGATGTCGACAGGTACATAATTTCCATGAGCGCACTCATAATACCCTCTTCCCCAGTCTTAACTTGAAAGTATATGGATTGGAAATTGTTTAACATAAGATGTGTTTGTAGTGTGGATGGTGCAGATTTTGGATGTCTATAGACTTAAGACCCTTGAGATCGTCATAGACTTAAGAGACTGAGCTGGTAACTTCCTTATCACAACATAATTAATAAATTTAAATGAAATTGAATAATCGTGTTTTCGTAAGCTAGTTTGACATCTGCTTATTGAACATTCAACAAATTAAAAAAATCAATGGTAACGGCTCAGATTTCATCAAATGCGTTTGTACATACCTCTCGCAGGCCCAGCCATTGTTTTTTAAAGCGGAGAACTGTACCGTACCCCATGCGAGAGGACCACTACTGTCTTTCGAGATTATCTTGCTCTCCCTCAGCATCCTCTAAGCGAATTTTTGAAGAAAATTAAGCCATTGCTCTCGCCTCAAAATTTGTAGAATGTGAATTTTTGAAAAACTTTTATGCAGAAATCCGTTTCAGGCTATTCTGAATCATATTCTGAAGTTTAACGCATTTTTTAATGTATGTATGTATGTATGTATGTATATATGTATGTATGTGTCATTCCAGACGATAACTGTCCGTAGAATTGTGCTAGAAACTTCAAACAAATTTTAAAATGTTAAGGACACAAAACGAAAGTTCAAGTTCGTTGGCCAGCATGATCGGATTACATCTTCGGGTTGAAATTTTCAAAAATGTAGTCAAAAATTTCAAAATAGCCTGTTTTTTGCGATTTGTTGTGCGAAATAATTTTGTCAGCATACTAACATGTGGTATATTCGGAATCAGCGTAAAATTTCCTATAAGAATATGTATCAAGTTTTCAAAAATTTCAAAGTTGAAAAATCAGTCAAAAATCGAAATGATGCCGTTCGCTAGTTGTAAAAATCGGTAATATTTGCATGAAACATTGTCCAAATTCAGATTGAACTACTCTTATGGAAGTATCCCTGTATAACCAATCCTAGAACCATGCTGTTTAAAACGTAGGTAGTAGGTGCTGGTAAAAAAAAAAAAAAAAAATGTAATCACAACTGATGAGTTTACTCTGTGAAATATTCCGTCATCCGATTCTCTCGGTCGCTATCTTTAATGTTTTACGCTCAACTGTTTTAGGAATTGATGTAGCTTTAATACTGACTGTGGCTTAGAAAATATCAGCCATGAAATTATGAAGAAGTTCTATTTATGTACGTACTAGCACGTACGTACATAAATCTCATGTCGAAGATCTCCTGTCGAAGATCTGAAATGTCGAAGATTTCTTCAGAAATTCGCTCATTCTGCATGACTGGACTTTTTGTTTATAGGTATCATCGTGATTAAGTGACCAATTTAGGTTCAATTAGTGATGTTTTTCTCACCTTTAGACCTCTCCAAATAAGCCCACATAAAGGTTAACTTGAATGTTGATTTTATTTTTAAAATTTTTCATTACTCGAACCACTGTGGGCCGGGGGCCTTCAAAGTTTGGAGACCCATAACCGACTAGATCCCATTAGTAGTATAAAAATGATTTTTGCGTATCGCTGTTATCATCAGCTGATTGATACGATGCCGGCCATCTTGAGTGACGTCATTTCCACAGCCTTCTAAATATAAAATTTTGAATTTGAGCGGGAAAACTTCCCCCCTAACAGCTGATGGCAACACTGATTTAGAAGGGTGTGGAAATGACGTCACACAAGATGGCAGGCCTCTTATCAATCAGCTGATGATAACAGCTGATAACAGCTCATTTTCATACTATTCATTTTCATACTATATATTTCATACTACTGTTTTCATACTTCCCATTTTTGTTCAGGTATTTAAAAATACTTATTGGTAAGCAATGAATGCATTGCAGGGACGCCCTTTGTATGGGTTGTACATGATTTTGGTGAGAATGGCAAATAGATCGTGATTCTACTAGATTAACCCCTTGATTATATCCTAACATGAATATGCTGCAAGCAACCCCTCCCCTCCTCACAGCTCTCACAACCACAATAAATTATGAACTGTTCTTAAATTGTAAAATCAAATAGAAAGAGATTAAAAAATGAGTTGAAAATACTGTCGTTATGAATTTTTAATTTTCTGAGAATGGTTCCACAGAGATACCAAATACTTCCAGCAAAATAGTGAAATAATCGAACAAAAAACGAATCACCATGATGGTTGATAATAGCGTAAATAGTGCGGTTAATTTCCTTCTCCATCCCTCCTCACAAATGATGATTGGTCCACTAAATATTCAGCTCACACCAAATAAAAACACAAATAACCGTTACCTATGTAGATTTTAATGCAAAATGAGTGTAGTGTGAATGTACAGAAAATCTACTGGCGGTAGAGGATGGTTATAGATTTGAAGGCGAGCAACTGCCTACCTGCGTTGCCGCTTTACGGAAACTTGGATGGGGTCCCCAGGGGTTGTGGTACCGTTTGATCTGCTAACCCTGGATTTTCAATGTTCGGGGGATTGGTATTCAATGAATTTCCCCCACAAAAGGAAATTCAGCGCTCCTGGGTTTCCGCTAATTTGGTAAAAAGCAGGCGCCCTCCGGCCCTGAAGGGATTAGCAACCCCGGGAGTTCCCCTGATAGGTTGAAGAAATTACGGTCAGAAGTGCACTGACGAATATTCAGGCGCAACGGGTAATACTGCACCAAGCACCAAACTCACGATGCCTTTCAGTCACGAGAAACATGGAAAAAAAAACGACTGCCAAGTTGGGTGTGGCACATAGTTCCTCGTATCCGTAACATGAATGAATATATCAGTGAGATGTTTTAAATGATCTTTGAAAAAATTCCATTCCAGAAAATTGTGAATCAAGATGTAGCGTAAAACGTCAAAATCGGTCAATTAAGAAACGTGAAAATGATACTTGCAGTAAATTGCATTTACATATGAGCAGAATGAAGTAGAGATTTTGATTTAGCATTTTATTTTATTTTGTACGCAACTCCTGATCTCCGGACAATTTCTTCAAATTATGGAGATCAGCAATTGCCTTAAATTGTATTTCCTTTTCTTTCAGTTATATTCTTTTTGTAAGTATCAAATACTTTATATTTTGTTTTGTCACACAAATAATCTCTTGTTAATAAACGGCTTTATTATTAATTTAAAAAATTTGAGAAAAATTAAAATGGTAGGGGATCATAGACAACCTAACGCGCACATTCCCTGAAAATCTCATCAATATCGAATAAAAACAGTGGAAATTGGGGAAATCGTTTTGAAATTGATATAGGTTGATCAAATCGTCTTTTCCCAACTGTCCTCCAAATGTGAGTGAGATCGAATGAGTGGGGCGGAGAAAATGATTCTTCATGGAAGGTATTGTTTGATGCAGAGCGGAGTATTGATTTGGGAACACCGAAACTGATGGGGAACCTTCTGCACCCCAACCCGCATATTCCCTGGAAATTTCATCACAATCGGATGAATGTGCTCGAGATGGATCAACAGGAGGTGCCAGGTTTTGTTGGGATGCAGTATAATCTTTAGGAACAGTAGTTCATGACAACTAGGTAGTAGCTCAGCACTTCTTGTAATTTGGGGTCTTCCCATCATCGGTTGTCAGGTTTGATTTTCATCTTGTTGGTCCCTTTCATGATTGAATGATGAGTGACTGAGACAGGGTGAGTACTGCCTATCGCGCATTTTATTAGACTGATAACAGATAAGGTTCAGAAATATCACACAATCATTCGCGACTATTCCTATAGATCATTCACTTTATAAATACTTTCATTGGAGAATCGCGACTCACTCATATTCATACATCCCAGCCAGTGGAAAATCCCGACCGGCACCCTCGAGTCCATCCTTCCTAGGACGGCCTTCCTGGGGGCGTCGATCGACTCGCCACATAAATATCCAAGTTAAACCCATGTATCAACTCGCCACGAGTAATGAAATTGTCAATATGTATCGACTAGCCACATCAAACCCCAAAATTTCTGAACTGGCTGTACCTATGCGGGAAAAATGAGGGGTCTTTTTCGTTATACGACCGCATTCAATATCTATAAGATTGCATATCGATGCATATTGACTATATCGATAAGAATTTCATAGGAAATTATCCTCGTTTTCTACACAGTAGAAAAGAGAAAAGATCCGGGGGGTCCAGGGGGGCGAGTATATATATATATATATATATATATATATATATATATATATATAGATATATATATATATATATATATATATATATATATATATATATATATATATATATATATATATAAGAAAGCGCAAAATTCAGGAATCGTTTCAGAATGCTTCTAAACGGACTTCAATGAAAAAAATTTTCAAAAGTTTTGATTTTAGCGAATTTTCTTGTGTAGAAAACGGAATTTTGTCCATCCCGCTCATATACTCGAAGCACCGTGCGGCCACCTGCCGAGTCCAACTAATCTGAATTTTTACTATTGGGGGGATTGGCTACTTGATGGTATGTATGTTTGAGATGCGAGCGTAACGAGCATCTAGACCACTGGTCAGAGCGAAAAACCGATCTGTGTAGAATCTCTCTAGAAGTAGTTGTAGGTAAGCGAACACTAGTTTTGACTACTTACACAGATCAGTGGGCTGGATGCTCGCAACACTCGCATCTCAAAAATGCGTAACAATAAGCAGTCAATCTCTAAGTAAAAATTAAGATTAGTTGGACATTGCGGGCGGCTGGCTTGGCGAACTGTTCCTCCAAAGTTTGCTGACACATAACCGACTAGATTCCAACAATGCCTTTATAACTTTTACATTCTTTTCCTAGCCGACGTCATTTCTTCTGTTCTGCACTTACTTCAACTCTCTGTGTTCCTCTTCTTGTATCATCGTATTGAGCTTGCCCGTTCTTATTAAAGAATCTATATAAATTAAATCATTTGTTCATTGATTTTATCAATAAATATTATGTGCTTTTAAATTGAAATATATCAGAATACTATGATCCCAGATTTTCGATACTCATGTATTTCCTGGCACGATTTGTTTGGAGATAGACGGTTATTCGTGTAACGAACGACCGCAGAATCACAGACAAGAGGGTGTCCTGGAGACGAAAGGAATATTGGACCAGCTCCGTGAGAGCTGCGATTCCCCGGCTCCTGTTCTCAGGCCCGCCGACAAACAATGGGTCTTATTGACCGCAGGACACTGAAGGACTGAGCAGCTTTTGTCCGGAGCAAATGAGAGTCGACCGACCGCACACGAGGGGGTACTAAGCGTAAGGGGAGGGAAGTTCCAAGAGACATTACGTTAATCCAGCCGAAGGTTTCCGCTGAATGCGGCTTCGAAATGGAGATTTCTAGAGGTGAGAAGAGGCGTGGAGAGCCCAAGGGTTGGCAAACAGACGGTTCTTGGCGCTCCCGAGTCAAGGCAGAGGAGACCCCCCGGTGTTTGATTTGGTCTACTTCAAAGGTCCCGCCAAGATCGTGTTAATCAAGCGCTATTTGTTCAGCCTTGTAATTACACGCATTCTTGCTTATCTGCCACCAGTGCCTCTTCTAGCGTCCTTCGTCTCTTTTCAGTTCCTCCTCACTGTCTCGCCTCTTAACAATTTACAGCCTTTATCTTCCCACCGCCTTTGATACCTTCCACCAAATACTTGAAGATAACTAACATTTACGCGTCTTTTAAATTAAATAACCCATCGCACAGTGGGTTTCCTGTTGTACATTGCAATATATCTAATTCGGTTCAGTTCACACATGTGCGGATCCGTACATGATAGTGAAATGTAAGGGAAATAACAATAAGGCAATCCTGTTGTCATTCAGGCTTGAGAATTGTTGAGAATTCATTACTTACTCATCTGCTCTCGTAGTTCACCTACCTGTCCCTGTCTCTCTCTCTCTCTCTCTCTCTCTCTCTCTCTCTCTCTCTCTCTCTCTCTCTCTCTCTCTCTCTCTCTCTCTCTCTCTCTCTTTCTCTCTTTTTCGTACCATTTTTATTTCACATTTTATATATACCATTCTGAATAAGTTTGATTTCGCGTCTTCCTGTCAGTCTGTGTGTGCTCGTAAAGGTGCGTACACACTGCCCCGCTCATGGGATGGTCGCGGAAATGGGAAATTCGACAAACCTCTTGCGATCCGTGGGATTCCAACGAAATACGCAGTCGCGGCGCCGCACAGTGTTATTTTTCACGATAGTAGATAAACAACATACCTACCCACTAAAAATTCAGCCGTCTCTTCTTCCTGCGTCGTACATGCTGGAGCGAGCAGTGAAACTCAGTTCTTCAGGAGTGAGGAGTGTTCATGTCCAACAAATGTTGAACTTCGCTTCTTCGACTTATCGTCGAGGAATTCAAAGTCTTTTTGTAGCCAGTCAGAACGTTTTTTCTCCAGCTCAACGTCACCATCTAGCCAACTCCCGGACCGCTTCATGAAATCGGCTTGAATCGGCAGTCTCGCCATTTCTCCCACAACCGTTTTTGGAAATGCTTCAGTGGGCCACCGATTTCTTGTGGAAAGACAGAATAAACGTACTCACGAACAGCAGCAGTCTTTTTGTCGCCGGTCTTTTCTCGGCACCAAACTTCAAACAATGCTTTGCGCGACACACTCATTCCTGTGGGGCCTACAACAACCAGGGATTGGGATTATAATTGATGCTTTATTACAATGTTATATTCTAGTTTTCGTAACAACATCATTACAACATGCACAAATTTTCAATCCCGTACTTCTGCATTTTCAACCACGTCAAAACACGCCAAAATTCGAAAATGGCGTGGCATAACTTGATTTTAAAATGCTGAATCTCCTAAACCTGCAAACCGTTTCTTGTCCAATCCCACCCAAAAATAACTCAAATTTAACATGGTGAAATGATCTGGGTGGACCGAAGTGGACCTTAAAAGTTGCAGTCTAATAACAATAGCTCTTACAACGATTGTAGCTTTAAAAAACTTACTTGAAAAATAACGCAAATGTTGAAAATCCCATAGAACCAAAATCTAGCTGTTGCTGAGTACTCGTATTATATAGAACTTACCTTGGGATATATTTCAACGATCCGAGGCGAAGCTGCCGGTGAATCATTTGCAGTTGAGTGAACATCAGCTTCGGCCAGATGATGAGTGGGGTTTAATTACCACAATCATTTAGATTGTCACATGGTAGCAGAGTGTGGTGTGTTTTAATAATCACGACAATCACTTAAATTGTCACACACACTGCGCATGAGCAACCGTATACTCCATAAAAAATAATTTTCTCACGTTATTCTGATGTGGCTCAAATTCGGTGGATAGTTTATTTCCTTACAATTGTATTAGCTGCTGGCATGCGCGGATGTGAAATCCATACAACGGGCGTCATGTCTACAGTTTTAATTTGATTTTGATGACATTTTCTGGGAATGGCCGCGTACGGCTCAGGATGGTATCCTATGAATTGAATCACTGAGAAACTGATAGTTTCGCACTGCCTAAGCGTTAAAGTAAAATCCATCAAGCATCTTTTGCTCATGGCTTATTCCCTATTCGTCCGATATCGCTCAAATTAAAAGGGCGTTTAGGACATGACGATGTGTTTACCCCATACCAGTTTTATTGCGATCGCATCATTAGTATTTGCTGCGCATTAGTGAACCTCAAACTATCTGATTTCAAACAGTTTCTGGAATCGAATGGTCCATATTTTGAAAGTGTGTACTTATTTAGCGGAGTTTCAGGCGAAACAAAATTATCAAAGATTAACTAGGGCATTAATCATGCCCTATTCACACAAAATTATGCTGAAAAACGTACTTAAATTTTATTATTATTTGCTGAAAAATCTTTAAAAACTTCAAGAAAAACCTGGAAATCCAAACTCTTTTTTGAATCACTGAATTCTATTTAGTACCAGTTTTTCGCCGTAAAATTGGATTTTAACAATTTATTTCTACTAAAACTGGTCAAATTTCAATATAGTTTAACATATTATAATACGATAGATAATTTAGGAAAATTCACTCATTCGATCATGCTGCATGAATAGAATTTTTAAAATTATTCTAGTTCATAGTAGATAAGATTCGTTTGACTTAAATTCTGCGAAAAAAATATGGATTTGACGATTTTTAACGATTCTGAAAAATGTAGGTATGCCGTCAAGGACCCTTTCGGTTGAGGTGTGGCTTAAACCATTATCTAAATAAAATAAATGAATAACCAAAATGTAAGTATATATTTATAAAAAATGCTAAAAAGCTAATAATAGAATAGTATATATAATAATATAAATAAATATACCTCAATAGAATAATGTAATGATAGAACGAGTTTTTCTACCATTTCGTTGCACTGAAAATGCTAAAATTTTAAAACAATGTATCACAATATATTATGATCATTTACGAAAATTCGCTCATGCGATCATGGTACAAATTGGAACTTTTCTATTGCCTATCAATGAACAAACAGTTTCAAAGCGGCCAATAAGTGATTATCAGTAAATGTTTAATTTAAGGGGATGTATTCATATTGAAAAGGAGCAGAAAATACCAATCAAAATTCAAGGGGTCGTCCAGCGGATGTGACCATCACGTTCACCGACTGCATTGATTCAATTGCGTTTGCTACTGGGCAGACCGGATTCGGAATCATATTCTCTAAATAATATTAGTCAATTATATAATTAGAGGTCGGAAGAGTCAGGAAATTGATGGGTCGGGTGCCCAATTTCCCCTCTATCAGAAACGTGAAGGAAATCGCGATACACTGGACGTCGGACTCAGAGTGTCATTGACCCACGACACACCTTTTTCACTCGGCTGGAGTTCTATTTTAACTTTATCATAATTTTATCTTTTATTAGTTACATATCAGCAATCTGTCTTGTAAATTAGTCAGAAAAGTTTTAAACGAAACTTAAGTTTTATAGAAAAATAGTAATGATAATTATTACTGCTATTTCCTCAACTAGTGGGGTAAACTCATGAACAACCAATAAGGTCAGGAAAACATAAGTAAAATATAGAACGATCGAAAAAGAAAAATTATAGCAGTGATCGTTCAGAAACTAGACGAGCTAATATACGAAATAGGGCGCATGTTAACGCAAACGTCTACCCTATACCACCAATCCATAGTCATTCACCATCTAAGGTGTAACTGTAAGTCTTGGTGTTTTGCCTGTGTCAACCAATTCTCGTTTTGCGCATGCGCAATAGTTATCAGTCAACCTATTGTGATACAATCCACAGCAGGGCATCATCGTGGAGCATATATATATCATCAACTACTCCCTGAGTTTAAACTAAATGAGACCGATAGAGCATGAGGAATCTACGTTATAAAAACTACATCATTAAGGAATAATACAAATTAGAAATGAAAAATTAAGGTATAATACATCATTTAGGAACCTGCCAGCACAAGAATATTTCATTAGAACCAGTGCGATAGTCTCGGAGTTTTGTCTGTCTCAACCATTTAAATGCATAGGGCATCATCCTGGACATGAACCCAACCCCCTCCCTTCACAAGTTTTCAACGAAATCGGGTTGATTGATCCGTAGCCCTAGATTGGTAGCTATGCGTAATTTTTATAAAATGACTCCCAGTAACCACAGATTTTCCCTTATCCAACCGCCCTAACTGAAACCGGTCCTTTACCTAATCTTCGAGCAGTTAGTCAATTACAATATAATATGCCAATCTGCCAAAACGCCAAGTCCGAAATACGCGCTCCAAAATAGGCAATTCGAAATCTCAGTGAGTAATGTTTACTCATCTCTACCACCTACAGTAAAGCTACCACCAAATACTTACACAATTTGTGTAATATCTGCCACGACCAGGATGGGTTTCCTGAGTAATTTTTACTCATCCCAATCTAGGTGAGGATTGGAAACCCCGAACCCTAAATATCTCATTCCCAAGGATCCCTCTCAGCTTTCCTACGCTCATATTAATAAAAAAAAAATTCTATTTTCCTGTGAATAGATTCCTGAAGTAGCATTTAAACTGTCAACATAGCTGTAATTTTGGTTCATTCACTCAATCAACCAATATTACAGAATTCCATCACAATCAACATCAAGTAAAATACAAATAAACAACCCTACCATTTTAGGGTTGAAAGAAACACACATTTGCGCATGTGCTCACGCTACTATTTATCCAAGGGTGATGAAATTTATGAACCATGTGACAATCTGGTAATTGTCGTGATTAACTTTCTATTGTCTACGCTATATTTTGATATATTTAAATATTATTTTTGGGATAAATGTTAATAAGTAAGACACAGAAATTAATCACAGGAATTATTTTAATACCTATTTCTTTATGATGTTCCAATAGTAGGTATTAAAAGGGAGGAGATCCATGTGCTTAGCGAAGAGGATTCTACAGATACAAAAGTACAGTCCATCAATACCAAAGTCATATTGGCTGTGCGAAGAAGCTACAACTAGTACACCAAGGGGGATTGTTGCACTCTTCGTTAAATGATTGCAATTCCTGCAAAGTGGATGTATAAGGTCGAATAGGTGGAGACGAGTTTGGCTGCCCGCGGGCTTAATCCATGAATTATAGATGAAGTTAGGAGAGAAACTGTCAACGGAATTGAACATCAATAGTAGATATGGCAATTAGAGTCCGTCTCGGGCAGAGCTCAAGTTAATGCATAGGATAGGCGCACGGGCACAACGTTCTCCGATGATAGAGAGGACAAACAATGCATAATTACTAATATCTTGATGCAGGAAGTTCCTCAAACTCACGGCTAGTCGGGCATACTGATGTCAGCAGCAAGTAAATCACGGCTCAAGACATTTCCACCTGTTGCGATCTATGTACATTGAGATGTCCCCCCCCCCCCCCCCCCCCCCCCCCACCAACCCCTTCTTCAACCGCACAATTATTATGCAAGCAGCGTAGCAAAATTATGATTGTTCTATTAATGCAATATTCCCCGACAAATTAACAAGTGTGAAACCCATAAACCCTTGAAACAAGCACACCTACTACAGTTATCAATCGACTACAATGAAATTCTCAGGGATTGTCCGAATGGGGGGCGGTATGGCCCCTTGAAAATTCATTATTCTCAGACAGACGTAAAATCCGTATTACTTTTCTATTTTTACGATATTTTTCGGAATCCGGAACACAATATTTACTGGAAATCCTCTTTTTTTTGCTGGTTTAAATCACAATTTATTCTTGATGAAATTGTCAGGGATTGTGAACGTTAAGCTCCTAGATAATAGTAGTTGCAGGGCGCTCTGAAGGTGATAGCTTATGCATTTCTTCGCCATTGGATCAGCACTGGAACATACCAGAGGGGATTCCCTTCATCTTATAAAACAATGAGATTCTCCGCTAATCTGGAAGGAAGTGGAAGAGTGGAGGAAGGAAGTGGTCAGCTGCGTGAAACTATTGAGTGTTACTACGATAGACATAGCCACGAAGACAAAGATTAGTAAAATTCGTTGAATTGGAATACATTCTCCCACTGTGTTTTCATTAACACACACTCACGCACAAACGCACGCAAGCAGACGCATACATATCTTCTTTACATGGCCTGCCTCAGATAGATATTCAAATCATACGAACACAAACATATTTTCATTTCTTGTCACCAATTTTCAACATTATGCAACGAATTGGGAAATAAAGTTACAACCCCATTCCTCAAAACTCTATATAGGTACGAGAGGGCCGTATACAGAAATTATGAGAGATGCATCTTACAGAATTTATAGGTTTAGCGCAAGAACGGAGTCATGGAACTGCAACCATCTAGGGTTTGACCCGCTCAATCACTAAACATCGGATTCAAATTAAGTAGAAATTGTAGGATTTAGGCCAGTTGCAAAGTTTGCGGGAGGTCAGACAAACAGATAGACGGGTGGATAGATGGACGATCGACGTGAGGCCTTCGTGCTGAAAGGTCTGAAAATCAAAAAGTTAATCAGAAGTTTGATTTTGAAGAACAACTACTGTTTTCTCCTTCTGGAGTTATCAATGAGGAAGTATTATTCATAGAAATATAGTTTTATTTCAGGTAAATGAGCGAATGAGGGAAGATTAAGTTTTTTTATTGCGAGACCGCCTTGATACTCACCATTAACTGGTTTAACATTGCGATACGCTAGTTGAGCTTAAAGGGCAGGTTATAGGACGTGTCGTACTTGTTTCACGTTACGCTTCACACAGCACTGTCAGGGACTTTTTACCTTTATACGTAACGCCACCTAAAATTTTAAAGGGGGTTGTAAGGTGAGTTCTTGATCCGCTCAATATCCCGCTCTGTTGGCTCAGAGTCATATTAACTAGGAGCTCTGTTGGCTTTCAGGGTGGCTTCATTCTATCTAATGAAATGAAATCCATACATGCTACCATCTAGGACCTGACATGAAGAATCCCTGAAGATTGCGTTTAATTTTGGTAGAAATGGAGAAAGTTAGGCGTGTTGCGAGAATTAGCGTACAGGCAGACGGAAATATAGCAGATATTTTGGTTTTTAAGAAAAACTTTGTTTCTTAAAATGTAATCAAGAGGCTTCTTCTACATCCTTCGTTGATTTACGAATTCTGACCAAAATAGTAGTTTTTTTTTTTTAATATGGATGTTATTTCAGGAAAATGCGTGAGTGAGGAAAACTAAAGTTTTAAACAGTGGCATAATATTGCAAGTCGCTAGCAGCATTTAGATACCAGGCGATAGATCGGATCGTACGTAGGATAAGGCGATCACCGAGCAGACACATCAGCATAAATGTGCATCCCACGCGGACATACAGAAACTGGAGGAGTATGAGAATGGGCAGGTCAGCTGAAAATATTTACCTGGGATTATTGGATACCTTTTGCCAGAACTGGAGTGAGACCTTGCCGGCCAGTGCAAAGAAATGACCCTTTGTATCCTCTGTTGGAACAGGATCTCAGACCTTCTGATTTTCTTGTTGATGGATACCATCTATTACGTCGTTGGATATTGAAGCTAAAAGGTGCACTGTCTACATTAACCCAACGTCGACCAACTGGGGTGCAGGCAGACCCCAATCACTTAATTTTCCCGCTCCCTTATGACCCCACCTTATCCCCCTGTGCTGTCTCCTTGAATAGATTTCTATTCGGATATGCTCCAGAGGTCGGCCAGATTGTATCGATCCAACAGATCAGCCACCCCTTTTAAATTCAATTTTTTTTTTTTTTCTTTTTTTTTTTCAAGCGAATTTTCGTAGACTGTGACAATGGGTGACCAATTGTGAAGAATTGGGTACCCAGTGTCCAAGCAGAGTTCTGCTACCACTGGAGCAATCACCAAAAAAACATTGCCTAATAACCTTAACAACAAGGAAAATAAGTAGGTAGGAAAATAAAAATAGATAAATAAGGGAAAAATAATCTGTACTTGTTTGAAAAGGCAAAAGAAAAATGCGCAGTGGAAGCGTGCTGGGCCCATAACCCAGAGGTCCGTGGATCGTAACCACGCTCTGCTACCACGTGACAATAAAGCTAATGCAATAGCTCGGAAAATTTAAAAATGAAAATGAAAAAAAGCCGTCCTTTTTTTTTTTTTTTTTGGAAAGCTTGATTTTTTTGGCGCAAGAACGGAATTTTCATCTCAATCCTAAGGAGAGTTATCTTCTGGAAGGACACACACACACACTTTTTTTTTTTTTTTTTTTTTTTTTTTTACCTCCCCTCAAAGACGGAGGGGGCACGCCATTAAATTGGAAAATAAACAAATAAATAAAAAAATGGGGAGGACGCCCAGGTTTACCCGACGCCGGCTCTAGGGATAAGGGAAGTTGCAGGACGAGGAGGAAGAATGGGATGAAAGGAAGTCACACACACACACACACACACACACACACACACACACACACACACACACACACACACACACACACACACACACACACACACACACACACACACACACACACACACACACACACACACACACACACAAACACACACACACACACACACACACACACACACACACACACACACACACACATACACACACATACATATATATTTATATATATAGCATTTCCAAGCCAAATGAAACCTTTTCCAAGTCAAATGAAACCTTTTCCAAGTCAAATGAAACCTTTTCCATATCAAATGAAACCTTTTCCAGACCAAATGAAACCTTTTCCATATCAAATGAAACCTTTTCCAAACCAAATGAAACCTTTTCCATACCAAATGAAACCTTTCCCAAACCAAATGAAACTTTTTCCAAACCAGATGAAACCTATTGAGAAAATGAGTGAACTGAGGTACCTAGATAGGTAGGCACCCACTCACATTCAACAGTCAGAAATTTCTCAAGCTTACTTGTTTCCTATTCTACTAAGGTGAGATCCACTTCGGTAATCCTATGCCTGAAATTCACCAAATTTTCATTTTGTCAACGTCTCTCTATGATAGGTACAATTGCATCTACCTGCAACTTGCAGGGTACCTACCTTTCTAGGTACCTCAGTTCACTTTTTTTCTCAATAGGTTTCATTTGGTTTGGAAAAAGTTTCATTTGGTTTGGAAAAAGTTTCATTTTGTTTGGAAAAGGTTTCATTTGGTTTGGAAAAGGTTTCATTTGATATGGAAAAGGTTTCATTTGACTTGGAAAGGTTTCATTTGGTTTGGAAATGCTATATATCAATTCAATTCAATTACAAAAGTTCATTATTGAAAATGATATACGAAAATGTTTACGAGGAACTTTCCTTCAGTAATAAGCCCTACAATCGAGCCCTGGAGTTAGAACAAACTGAAGTTTATCTTGCGTACCTACTCAACTCTATTGTCTATTCTATTCTATTCAATCAATTCTAAATAAAGCTTCACTACGTTTGGCTATTAGTTGCGAGCGACTCCCAGCTCACTCATCCATTTCACTCGTCCTGACGTCAGACCTGTAGGACCGTTGTGCTATTGTGATCATAAATACGGTAGCTCAGGTAGCTCAGGCTTGGTCGCCTCCACTGAGATAGATGTGAGCACACACGGGTTTTCGGGTTGAGAGGTTTCTCACATTTCCGCAAAACCGTAACAGCTGCAGCGCTAGGGTAGTTTCGACGTTTTCGGAAGCTGGCTACAATGGGCCCTAAAGAACGGATTTTTATCTCAATCCTAAGGAGAGTTATCGTCTGGAATGGCATATACGTATGTAAATATATACATACATACATAAAAGTGTTAAAATCCAGGAATCGTTTTAGAATGCCACCAAACGGATTTCAATGAAGAACTTTTTCGAAAATTTTGATTTTAAAATTTTTGGAGTCATTGCAATAGCTTCATTTTCTACGAAAATTCGCTAAAGGGAATGTGAATCAGTGTTTTTTCCCCTTCTTTTTTTGCGTTACTGGTTTTCTGAGATAAGGGAACCTTTCCGTGTAATTACAGTGCTGCGAGCCACAATTTTGGTTCCTGAGGGTCAATATTTGGAGGCTATCCTCGCAGATATCTCCAAATTGATTACATGAAGTTTGGTCGCTAGTTTGATGCACTAATAGGGCTCCAGAGTAAGAAATGTGGAGTAAAGGGCGACTGTGTTACCGAATCAGACGTGGTCTACGGAGGGTTAAATGATGGGGTTTACTTTAGGTCAGACAGCCCGAGGAGGATGTGTTTAATATAAATTGCTGACAAAGATATCCACTTGATCAGTGACAGTTCTGTGTGTGTGGTGGCGGGGTAAGGGAGGAGGGGGGGTCTAGTAAAAAACGAGCCTAGACAGGACCGTTCGTTTATTGGATGGTGCGGACATTGGATGGAAGTGGCCATTTCACGCCTGGAAGTACAGGGGGTACCTAGTGGCGCAATTTACAGGTGAATTGTAAATTTTATAATCTGTAGCTGAGAGAAGTTTGATATAAAAATTCAAAATGTCCACTTAACAGATCACCCACTTACCCCTAATCATCCCCCCACCACCCCAAATCATACCAAACCATCCCCAACCTACCCAGACTATTAGCTTGGTACGTTGGCTTGTATTGTCACCTCTCGGTCCATCCCAGCATACAGACATCAAGACCATTGCCGTTCTCTTGTTACGCCGTATGTTATAATTTGACTGATCTATTATTTTCGTAAATAACCTGTTTTCTCCTTCTTTCTTATACATCTACTGAAATGCAAAAATCTAAATTAAATGTTTTCTGAAGACCAATTTTTTCTACATGAATGAATGAATGAAAGTTTTATTCCAAAAAACAGCAAAAGGGGAGATGTTTGAGCTAATTGTGAATATAATACACATTAATTGCATAAAAGGAAAAAAGAAAAAAAAGATACTTACCTATTTAATCACAAATTTATCTGTTTACACTGTTTCCTTCTGTTATATAGGAGAAAGAAGATAAAACTAAACTATCAATTCATTAGATAACAATAATAATGAAGGAAACTGACATGATAATTAATGGATATTTCAATTAACATAAATGCTTGTTAGTAGAGTTTGGCAGTTTTCCAACCCATATTGGATTAGCCACGAGAAAACTTTCTTTTTATAATCCGAACGAGTAAGATTGGAGGCGGGATCGCAAATTTTCTGGCAAAGAGCGAATTAAGAAAGGCATACTATAGAAAATTTGTCTAGAAGTAGGTAGGTACTCCATATACGAGTTTTCGGTGCAGGAACTACAGCTTGTGTAGTGAACCGGAAGGCGTACGGAGTATTTTTAGAAAAAATGAAAAATTCCGGGTGTTTGTGAAAAAAGGTGAGCGCCGACTTAATATACAACTGATGGACTGAAAACACACGGACATAGTTATACAGATCTACTGTAGGAAATCTGGTTTTTTTGTCATTACTTTGAGAATGGATTTTTGCATGATATTCAGTGGATTCAATACCGCTGAAGTGGCTCCTCCCCATGCAATATTTCCAAAGCCAATGATGCTCTGGACAAGTGCCTTGAATACAAAAATTAAACTTTCCTTCCCAAGACATCCTCGGAGGTTGTAAAATAAATGAGTAAATTTTCGAAGTTTCTGAATCAGCGTAGAGACATGGCAGTCCCATGTTAGATCAAACACAACGACAAGACATCACACGTTGTCAAGGCTATCATATCCATTGATGATTCTAAAGAAAGAATGGTTTAAAATTCGATCAAAATTTCAAATATTGACTGTTTTTTAGGAAAACGTATGAGTGAAGGAAAACCAAAGTATTGGATTACTGGAAATTACGGTTGCTTAACATTGCAAGTAGCAGGCAGCATTTAGATGACAGTGGTTGAATCGTTGTTGTGTAACGTTATGTTACGCACTGCATAATTAGGGACCTTCCTATCTTTATGGAACGCTACGCGAAAGGAAGGGGGGGGGGGGGGGGGCACGAGTCCGTGATGCTCAATATCCCGGACGACGCGGACTGTTGGCTTAGAGGCAGACAACGGCGGGGTCATCTTAATTAGTAGCACTGGTTTACGGCCAATTTCTCCCAGGATGGCGTCTCCCCGAACGAGTTTCGGGGCATCAGATGTGGAAGAAGAGACGTCAGGGAAAAGGCCAAGGAGAGAGAGATAGGGACGGACGAGGGGCGAAGGGGCATATAGAGGGCGGGCAATCAAGGACTATGGCGTAATAGGGCCCATTGAGTAGAAGAGAAGACATGGGCCAAGTAGAATGGGCTGTAATTACTATCGAGAGAGATGGCCATGGCGGGGAGGGGTTGGGTTGCGCCGGGGCGGAGCGCTCTCCCATCAAATGCCGAGTGATTACGTTAGTGTTTCATTATAGATCCTGCCAGTCCAATATCCTTACCTTCAACCCTTCTACACCGCCTTTGGGTCTAAACCCCCTACAACCCCCTTATCAACCCTATTCTCCATCCTTCTCTTCCACCCGACCTTCATCATCACTGCTTCTCTCTCATGATCCTCCCTCTCTTCCACCATTTACTCTTTGCTTCCACCCAACCTCACCGCCACTCGATAGAGTTTTCCTGATTAGGCATTGATTATCCTTTATTAATTAGGTAAAGCGACTCGACCGTGGTGGCAATTTGCCGTGGAGGCCTAGAAGGTCCCTCAAAGACTCTTCCTGGCTTCAAACTCACCTACCCAAGCACCCAAGTGTTCATTTGGAAAACACCTTTAACAAGGCACTAGGATTAGGTTGATCAAAAACCAATACACATTGGTGCTATTTACCGATTACTAGCGACGCACATTGCGTTAAGATCAGACAACAGTAATAAAAATCAAACATTTTTTAAATTTATCATTTTTAATAATGAACCTTTGTAATCGACCAAGGAAAATAACGTTACCCCCTCCAAATTTTTGGTTTGCGTTACAAGATGCATAGAATCCAAAAATCGAATAAAAAAATAAATAAATAGAAAATAAAACAGAACTAACTAATCTGTCATTCTCAAACTCATGCTAGAATGAGTAGAGACTCTCAGAACTAGATAGTTGTAACCGATTAAGGGTACCTGGAGCTGGGCGTCCAGGACCGAAATCCGCACAATAATTAACAGAGGAGAAGTGTGACAGCCCCTTCCCCTACTATCGCATAAATGTGCTGCGTTCAGGGAATATCTTTCCCGAGCAAATGAGAGAGGCTATCCCCAATCGGGGCAGCTCGAAAACGCGAGAAGAAGCGGCGCACAGCGGGCTGAAGTGTTCAAAAACCCAAACAAAAAAACATTTTCAATCCAGCTGGGTTTGTTATTTTTTCATAGCTAGATACCTAGTGATTAGTTGTACGTAGTAGATTTTCAAATATTCCCACGACTTAGGTTAATAGTGGCCTTTTTTTCAGGCAGTTTCGCACGACTGCGTCATGTCAGTAGGTACCTATGGTACCTATACCTATGATCGTGATATAGTGTATTAAATATATTAATAATTAAATTACTATTAAATTATTATTAAACGGTTAATTATATATATTTTTTAAACATTAATCATACGACAAATTTACAGTTTTCGTAATTTAAGCTAAAATCACGTAAATCACGTATTTTTATTAATGAGAAGGGCCGGAATATAAAGTGTTACCGGCATTTATTGAGACGGTGAAATATTAGGAAAGGTGAGGTATTAAAGTGCATTCTCCATCAATTTCATCGCCGACTCCCGCCGACTCTTTTCACAGTTCATTCAAGAGTAAACAAACAATTGTTAGCTTGCGAATAAGCAAACACTCTTTGGACTGATAATGTCTATGACCTTTTGTCACACTGGCATTCATCTTATCCTATTCGATGCCTTACCCCGGCAACCGTTGTTGATAGATAGCTTTCTTTGCGATCGAAGGGGTCACATTTCCAAACAATTTAACATAAATAATACAATACTATAATTTACGAAAGTTCTACCATTTTTATAGTAATAAAACGTTAAATTAAAAATTAGTTTAACGTTAGTTAAATAAAACGGCTATTTTTTCTTAGATAAAGTTAAAAAATACTAGAATTAATTAAATTTTAATTGTTGATAGCCATAAATTTGTCTTATGTTGTGACGGATTAAAATTGGGCATAGATAAGGGGTGATGGGGGGGGGGGGGGTTGAAAGGGGCGCAAATCTCGAGCTGCGTCATTGATTGATTTACCACTCTCAGAGTCTGTGCTCCGCCGATAACAGAAGCCGGAAGGACTTAAACCCTTTCCTTCAAGTTTATGGAAATCTCCAGATCCCCCTCTACACATAGGAGGGAAAACCTCCGAACGATCCAACCCCAGAGGTAGCCGAGTGGTGGAGAGGTTTCGGGGTAATAGGTATATATTTGCATAGCCCGTGATAATGTTACATGTTGAGGAAGAAAACCTAGCGAGGGGCTCCCTCACGCCCAATTAAGCAAGTATGAATAGTACAGTAAATGTATGTGCACAATTACAAGCTCCGGCCCTGAGAGCTCGTCCCTTAACCCGGCGTTTCACTGAATTTAACTCTCTTCTCTAATGAGGTCCCGCCCCGTCCCGGCTAGACTCGGCGTTAAACCATTTTGGCCGGTTCCTGTATACAAATAAACTCTTCTCAAACGAGTCGTAACAAATTCCGGACGTTGTATTGTACCATCCGAGGGCCCCGCTGGAATTGAGCGCATACTGCAGAAGGCGGCAATGCACATGTTTACGTGCGATGATCGCGCGTCGAACGGAATAGTTCCTAGGGACACGACGCAAAGTGGTGCGGACGTGGGAAAAAGGCTGCAATATGAACATTGTTTGCCAACCCTGAAACTATAGTTGTTCATTCTTAACACAGTGTAGACTAGTTATTCAATGCGTTTCTATAAGCAACATCAATTCTCAAGTCATTTTTGGGTTGAAAAAAATATTTTTTCCTCGTTTTTGGTTTATTATTTCCAATAATAAGCCTATGTGATCGTATAGCAAACAATTTTTATAACCCCCCTCAAACTTTGTCACTTTACGTTTCAAGGTGCGTAGAATCCAAATTTGAAATGTCCGTCCGCCGTCCGCCGTTCGGGCCATAAAAGGCCTAAGAATTGACTTAAAAAAACCGTTCTTTCGCACATGGACTCCATTCGGGGTCTAGTTGGTCCTAACGTTGAACCATCCCGATCGCTTTACTCGCATAGATGCTGTGGGCCAAAAACGGGCGAAAAAGTCTTTTTCGAGGCCTGCTCAACTGCTCAACCACAACTGCGCAAGCTAATATTCCACGGTTAGGATAACAATGGGCAGTAGGACTTCGCAACAGAACACTTTAGGACCAGATCATGCACGACCACAACTGCACGACCTAATAATTATTATTCTCATAAGGACGAAATTCACTCATCTCAAAATGCACAACTTTCAAATGAATGTTTATGGAAAAATATGAGTGATATGATAGTGTAAGCGTAATAGGGCGGTGAACCTCCGGTTGTGAGGTAACGAGACCTAGGGAGTAGGTCCAGGGTGGCGTGGAAAACTTCCAACACTTGTATTGCTTTCGAATTTCATGTTCCTTCGAGGCATGAATATACGTTTTTTTCTAGGTCATATTTGTGTGTTAATACCAATGCTTTGCCTACGCATATTTAATAACATATCCTCTCGACTTTTCGTACGTACTTAGATAATGATATTATTAAGGCAATGATTATTTGAATAGATAGGAGCTCAAATCGAGAAATATAAACATACGCATATAATTATAGAAGTATAGGTTGTGGCGACTCGAAATAGGACACGCCGAGGAGTCTGGACGGGCCTTATGACGTACTCAAGCCAACTAAAACTACGATCATACTCAATTGAAAAAATAATAAGCCTTTGTGAAATAATTTGCAGCGTTTTATATATAACATGCTACTTTATTTTAGGGTTCTCGTCAATTTATACTTTGGAAATTATGTCTAATGTGTTTGGGAAGAATATACATACTTCCTAGAGTTTTTTTCATTAAAAAATATAGCTTCGGGAGCGAGAAGTATCTCAATAATGAAGCGATTTGGGCGGAAATCGCATCTTTTCCATATTAAATTGAATGTCAATTAAGAGCTCCGGCCCCCTCCGGTCTGGGACTACTTTTCTGTTATAAAAAATTGAAGCTACTGTAAAGATTTGGTTACCTCCTGAAGTTGTTTGGTAGAAAATATATATATATATATATATATATATATATATATATATCAGCTCCAATCCGAGAATGGAATAAGATATCACGATTCTGGCTTTTCCATCTTGTTCATCACGGAAACATCTGTGAAATCAAAAGTCACTCGGCTAAAAATTGAGAGAACAATTACCCAAAAGAATCCAATCCCCTCCTCACAGTAATTACATCTGGAATTTCTTCTATTTTTTAATGTTTATTTGATTAATACTTAGTATCAGGTGCCTCAAAAACGCTCTCCATGTTAACTTCAATATCCGAAAATTATGGAAAAAAGATGGGGGTTTAATTATTTTCGGTACACCCTTAATATTTACGTGCCATTCCAGACGGTAACCCCCATTGAATTATAAAGAATCACTTATTTCGCAAAAAAAATCAATCATTCCAGGACGTGTTCGTTAGGTAGCACATTTTGAACACAATGAATTGGTCGTATTTCAAAAAAAGTGCTGAAAGAATTTGCATAAAACATTGTTGAAAATGTACGTGAATTTCATTAAAATGTGTCATATTTGTTCGCTTCACCTTTGAATTTCGTTGTAAATCCTTCAAAATCATTTTATATCGACAAAATTAAAGACACCATCCAACCCAGTGCAAAAACAGTTCCAGTCATGCAGCATGACCGAATGAGCGAATTTTCGTAAATTATCGTACTAAATGTTACATGTAATATGTAATATACATAACATGTATATTATGTTGAATTGTTTCGAAATTTGAGCTTTTTGAGTGTAAAGAAATTGTTAACCATTATTTGCAAGGTAAAAAACGTATTCTGAATAGTAATCTGCTATTCAAAAAGAGCTTTTGGATAATTTTTTGTGTGTAGTTTTTTAAGAGTTTTTACCGATTGCATAGCAAATTTTAATGAAATTTATGTACATTTTTCAACATGATTTTGCGCATATTTTCTAATGTTCTATTTTATATTTGATAAACTTTAGTTAAGCAATATTCTGCTAAAAATGATAAATTTAACAATTTTTAGCCGGTATAAGCCATTTGTAGTGATTTTTTTAGCTCATTTAGGTTTATTATTTTCAATAATAAGCCTATGTGATCGTATAGCAAAAACTTTTTATAACCCTCCCTCAAACTTTGTCATTTTACGTTTCAAAGTGCGTAGAATCCAAATTTGCAATGTCCGTCGCTCCGTTCGCCGTTCGGGCCATGAAAGGCCTTAGAATTGACTTTAAAAATCCGTTCTTTCGCACATAGATTCCACTTGGGGTCCAGTTGGTCTCACTCGATCGCTCCACACCCATGGGTGCTATGAGCCAAAAATAGGTGAAAAAGTGTCTTTTTTCGAGGTTTGAGTGTTAGACTGACGTACGCGCGCACGCCTGGCACGCTTAGTGGAATGATGAAAACATTGGCAGAGGGTCATGAGGGGGGAGGGGGAGGGGGAGGAGGCGCAGCGCCTTGTAGGGGCATAGCGGCACTATGATGCTGAAACCTGAAATGTAGCTCCTTTTTGGAGATCTGAAATACAATTTATTACAAAGTATGGAGGGGCTCAGATAAGCTTCGGAGCCTCTGAGGCTAAACTCCCTATTCGACCCACGTGTTGTTATTTAGATGAAGCTCCTCTAAGACTCCTTGGTAACAATTACGAGGTACACACATAAACATATTTTAACATGTTGGTTAAATTTTTTACTGTGTAGTGAAAAATTGGGGGGTCTTGGAACTGTTATAATGTTCTCTTCTCGGAGTCACTATGCGCCATGTTCTGACCATATATTACATACGGGGTTTAATATTAAATTATAGGCCAATTATCTGCCTAGAAATGCTATCTAACATAGAAATAACAAACCATTGTGTAATAATTTGCAGCGTTTTTGAAATATGACCAATTTAATGTGCTCAAAAAGTGCTGGCCAACGAACTCATCCTTCCGTTTGGAAAGCTTGATTTTTTGGCTTAAGAAAAGATTTTTTATCTCATCCTAAGGAGAGTTATCGTCTGGAATGACACACCTATACTATTTTATAAGAATGAAACTCTTTGAGTCTGTCTGTCTGTCTGTCTGTGAGTATCGCTTTCTCGGCTAAACAGACGAAGGGATCCGAACGGGGGGTTTTTTTTTATCGTGACTGGAAACCTACCGGTCAGAATATAGGCTATGTTTTATTCGTTTTCCCCCACTCTGTCGGCTTTAAAATTCCGTTTTTTACCTAAATTTTTATGTTTGTCGGGCGCTTATTCCCGTTCTTTACTACTTCCCCGCTTCCCCTACCCCTCTAAACGGCCGTCAAACATACTGGAAAAATACCGGTTTCGTAGGTTTTTGTACGAGGAAGATGACGGCGCCATCGGATTGCGAAAGTGTACCGGGAAATGCGTCAAAAAAATTATACGGACCCGTTTTCTCGAAAATTCCGACGAAAAACTTCGGTTTTTTTCTCATTAAATTTCACCCCATAACGTTTTTCGGGACGGTGTTTACGGGCGAAATACAGTTTTGATTCCGCCTAATCTTAATCCGAAATCGGTTATCGAAAAAAGTGACAGGAAGTTGGACAAAATGCGAGGGGAAGTGAGGCGAAGCGATTAAAATGAGAAGTTAATTGTGCCGTTCAACCGACTCGGGCGAGTAGGTCTCCCTCTGATGTTTGCCTTCGAGCCTCTTGATCTCGGCTCCCGTTTGAAAGACGGGGAAGAGGATAGCCCTTCTTCGCAGATAAAATAATGGCCTACCTTTATAAAAATATACGGAGTGAACTAATGCGTACAAACATTTAACATCCGACAGTTCTGTTAGTACTGAAATGTTCTTTAAACTTTCCGTGGTTACACATTAAGTGCCGCTAATGATAGTAATTTCCAACAGAAGAAAATGTCTGCCAAGTTGGGTGGGCAGTATAAATTTCTCACATAGAAAACGCAGCAAATTATTCTGCAGCAATAATTATTTATTTATATAATTATTTTTTATTTTGTCCCTTTTATAAGATTTATTAATTTTTTTGCCATTCCATTGGGAATGTCTATAGCAAGACATTGTCTTAGTATGTGCATGTCCATAGTAAGAAATTTCCAAATTTTCTACCTGCTCCCGAACCATGGGTTGTATGGGGACTATATCCAGTTGCATCTATACATCTTACACCGAACAAGTGAGAAAACCCACCCCTAGCGAGCGAAGCGAGCAACATCCCCTACACACGTCGGATTTCAAAGGGGTTTTTCCTATGATCTCGGGATGCATATGTATATATATATATACAGGGTGTCTACGTTGCTTTTCCGTTGTAACCTCCCCCCCTAGTCAATTTGTCTTCAAAAAGTCCGCCCGATGTTACCATGTTTTCAGAAGTTGCCGATGGCGGTAAGGATTTGTTGAAACTAATTGGCGTGGTTGTATTTTGATTGCCTCCACATGAATTCGCACAAGTAGAATGCACATGAATTCACCAAATAGATCAGAATGCTGTGTATAGGTTAGTGGTCTGGATGCTCGCAAGCTCGCATCTCAAAATTACATAACATCCAGTTGTCAATCCCTTAGTAAAAATACAGATTAGTTGGTCATGTAGGTCTGGATTCTCGCAAGCTCGCATCTCAAAAATACATAACATGACATAAAATAATCCAAGTAAGAAGTAATGCCTAGAGCGTGTTGAAGACTGGGGCAGAAATCTAGGTGTCGATTCTACAAGTAATTTGCAACAAAAAGTTACACCTAGACTTTTTTTTAGAGGCTTCGTTTCCGATTTATTTCTTTTTAAAGATTTTTTTCGTGTTTTCGACCTTACGTCACAAAGCGACTCTAACTCCCCAATTTTTGGAGTTTCCTCAAATCTGAGGATACCGTTGAAAAGGGCGTTAAATTTCCCATCTTATTAATGTGAATTCCATTTTTTTATTAGTTCTAATTAGCGAAAAAATGGACAAATTTCAAAATTTGAAAAAAATGTAAAAATTGTCGATTTTTTAAAATTTATTTATTTTTTATTGTTATTATTATTATTATTATTATTATTATTATTATTTTTATTTATTTATTATTTATTTATTTTTTTTTTTTTTTTTTTTTTTTTTTTTTTTTTGCTTTCAGTATGGAAGTGGGAAAAACTTCCTAAACTTGTCAGCTTTCCAATGTTTTACTCAACAACAAAACATTTTCTTGGGAAGTTTCGGGAGAAAATCGACGTTTCATCTGTTTTTTTTTTTTTTTTTTTAATTATAGCGTCTCTACCTAACTCATCGTCCACCTGCCTCCTCTACTTGAGCAAAATTAGATAATTATCGGAGGGGCAGGCGGAAAAATACGATAATACGATCGGCTACCTCAGTCAATTGTGCTTCAAAATTATTCCTCGGATACTTATCTTTCATTTGAGTAGGTACCTAATAATTCGGGTTGGGTTTGCAATGAAAATGTTGTTGTGTATCAGATATCACTCATGTTATATAAAATAATAATTACCCTCCACCCCCACCAACCCTCCACCCTCCACTTAGAAATCGGACCAATAGATGATGAGATAGCCACGTGATAAGAAATTTGCATATCCGCATGCGCACAAGCTACTATTGATTTGACGTCAATAAAAGTGAACCAAGACCGTCAAGAAGCTAACTCGCACGACTCCTGAAAATTGCATCCAAATTGGGACAAAACTTGGTATAGTTTTGGGCGTGGCGAGGATTTACCACAATCAGATAGACCAATAGACAGGCTGACACGGAACCAAACTTTATCAGCAAGCTCAGACATCCAAAATGCAAATGGAAATTATGATTTTTGAAGACAAACTATTTTTCGACTTCTCGTTTGAACACATTACAAGAAAGCAAAAGAGTAATTAGAAAAACATTGACGTTTTGTCAAATTTCAAAAGACAAACCCACCCACCGAAATCGGCGAAATAGGTCACTATGCGTCGATTTTCTCATGACTAGTACGTGTACCTATACCTACCTACAGATTCAACAAGCATCCAGACAGATTTCTGACGCGGTTTTCTTTAGTGACGCGTCAAAGGGAAAAACAAAGTGACTCGCGGTGCTAATGGCCCTTCCAGAGCTTTCCGTGGTTTTAGAGAGGAACCGCCGCGCCTTCCGAGGATTATCGCGATTACAAGCTTAGCCAAGGGAAAGTTGGTGAGGTTTAAGGGAAAACTTAGTTTCGGCCTGGATCCCCCCATTGTCCAGGCCAGAGAAATCCTTGGAAAGGCTGAATTGAACTAATTTATAGTGGCCGCGACTTGACTTAGTACCTGGGTCAAAACAAAGCGCCCTCCCGCTCCACCAGCCCGCCATCTACCCCGCCACTAAGATAACTTCCTACCCCCATTAATTTATCTCCCCAGGTTTCTTGCCGCATGCAATCAAAGGGTTGGATCTGTTCTTGCTCCTGGTCCTACCCTCCTCAAGCCCTCTTACGGCAAACTACCTTAGCAAAACATAATATACTGATTACTTGCTAAAGGGGACGTACGGGAGGGGCTGCTGGTTTTACCAAAGTCTTGACATGCCTAGAAGTTATGGCTTCTATCGATCCGGCTCTCCACGATTGCTATTTGTTTTCACATCCAACGTTTAGGCTATCATTTCCTGCACCACTCGCCCATAGTAAAGGTATGGGATAGAAAATTCACACATATTGTTTCAGGATCCTTAGATCTTGTAACTCAGCCCTATTGGATTCTAGAGGAAAACGTTTGGTGGACAGTGTAACATCCTCGCTTATCTAATTTTGCTCAAGTAGAGGAGGCAGGTGGAAGATGAGTTGGGTAGAGACCCTATTATTTTTTTGGTTTATTATCATCAAATACAGCTGTGCATAATGAAATATTAAAAAAAAAAAAAAAAAAAATAGATGAAACGTCAATTTTCTTCCAAAACTTCCCAAGAAAATTTTTTTTTTGTTGAGTAAAACGTTGGAAAGCTGACAAGTTCAGGAAGTTTTTCCCGAAGAGCGCCTAAAAAAAAAAAAATTCCATACTGAAAGCAAAAAAAAAAAAATAATAATAATAATAAAAAACAAATAAATAAATTTTTTTTTTAAATCGACAATTTTTACATTTTTTCAAATTTTGAAATTTGTCTATTTTTTTCGTTAACTAGAACTACCGACGCACAAAAGGGCAGAATCCTAAAAACCTGGCCAAAATTTCATAAGGATGTTTCTTAATATTTTTGAGGAACCTGATTCTGAAAAATAATTTTAAAACATTTGAGGAGTCTTCAAGATTCATGTCATTTTCTACTCGAAGCCGTAAAACTTTAATGATTTTCGATTAAGCAAATTATGATTGGAAAAGCTTCCAATCAACTTTTTAAGGAATGATAGACTCATGAAACATATTGAATAGAACGATTCAATGATTTCACCTAAGGAATAGTAATTGTCCTTTGAAAAATCAATGAAAACCTTAATTTGTTTTGTACGTCAACTAGGGAAAAGGTAACTAAACAATATAAAAACAACTTATTTACAGAAACATAATTTCTATTGTGTTATTATGTTATTATTATCAGTAGTTTTGTTATTTTACATACTAAGGGATTTATAATGATTTAGGTATGAATAAATATAAACTTAATTAAAATCAAATTATTAATCAAAATTGTCATCCGATTCATATTTGGAAGGTTAACGTAAAAGGTTTGAAATTTCACCAAAGCAAAATTACCTAATTGTTTTGTTACATAGGTAACTAGGTAAATACCTAGGTACATGATATTGTCAATAACTTTTTCTTTTTTTTTTTTTTAAGCGAATTTTTGTAGAAAATTAAGCTATTGCAATGGCTCGGAAATTTTTAAATTCAACACTTTATAAAAAAATTTGTTCATTAAAATCCGTTTTTAGGCATTCTGAAACGATTCCGAAGTTTGGTATTTTTCATATATATATATATATATATATCATTCCAGATGATAAATCTCTTTAGGATTGGGATAAAAATCCCGTTCTCGCGCCAAAAAATCAAGCTTTCCAAATGAAAAGATGAGTCCGTTGGCCAGCACCTTTTGTGAACATTAAACTGGTCAAATTTGAAAAAAATTGCTTAATAAATCACTAAAAATTGCTAAAAACGGCTAAAAATGGTTAAATTGATAGGTTTTAGCAGAATTCCAGTAAAAAAAATTATCAACAATTAACAAGGACATCAAACAAATTTTGCACAAAATCTACTTAAATGTCATTAATATTTGCTGAAAAATCTATAAAAACTGCAATAAAGCTAAATATCTTAAATCTTTTTTGAATCGCCGAATTTTATACAGCATGAGTTTTTTAAAATAAAATTGTTTTTTAACAATTTCTTCGTATCTAAGATTCTCTCATTTCAATACAACAACATATATACCTAATACGAAAGGTGGTTATTTAAGCAAATTCGCTCATAGATAATACTGCGTGAATGAAACTTTGTGCTCCTCCTTGGTTTCCCACATAGAAGAGAGAAATTGATCTGATGCGGTTTTAACACTGGCACAAAAACGACTGATGAATGATCTCACGCATGGATTGTAATGAATTGTTTGTAATAACATTCATTGAACACAAGCCAAAGTGCGGAAAAATAATGTAGACATTTAACATGGTTACAAAATATTGTTGCAACCAGAAAGTGGTGTTGTTATAAATGCAGGACACAAAAAATCACTACTACACTCTCCAAATGTCTTAGTGTTCAATCGTGTACTGATGTACAAAACACTCATCCGACCAATCTGGACGTATGCCACAGAAGTATGGGGAACCTGCTCCAAATCTCAATTCAGGAGGCCCGAACAGCATCGAAACGCCATGCTTCAAAGGCAAATAGTCCATGCCTTTTGTCCGAAATGAGACTATTTACACCGATCTAAAACTTGAACCACCGAAAGAATTCCTGACCCGACACTCAACCAACTTCCATCTTCAGACGCCTCTCCAGACCAGGATACATATGTGACAATATAGTTCAGTGATCAGTGACGAAGTAGGCATACTATGTACAATCAAGGACTGATGCCATGATATCAGCCTAGATCAAGCGAAAATAGTGTGATGTTTACTCTTCTCCGCCAATGAGGTATATTACATGTACAGTAATGGTCTCAATAAAATAAATTTGAAAATGAAAGTCCAGTCATGTAGCAAGACCCCATGAGCGAATTTTTGAAGAAATCTTCGACATTTCAGTCGCTATTGATCGTGTAGAGAAATTTTAGTTTATGATTTTGATAGACAAACATGGAATCAAATTATTAAAAATAATTAGGAGGTAGGTACTCATACTTTATTATTATTAAACTAATCTTGTAGATTTAAAGACAAATGGAGGTAAATATTCATAGATTTCGATGGAGGGAGGCCTTGAGATTAACGATAATGAAGGCCGAGCAGAGCGAGGCCTTGGGTCTGCGTGCTAGTACGTACATAAATAGAACTTCTTCATAATTTCATAGCTGATCTTTTCTAAGCCACAGTCAGTATTAAAGCTACATCAAGTCCTAAAACAGTTGAGCGTAAAACATTAAAGAGAGCTACCGAGAGAATCGGAGGACGGAATATTTCACAGAGTAAACTCATCAGTCGTGATTACTTTTTTTTTTTTTTTTTTTTTTTTTTTTTTTTTTTTTTTTTTTTTTTTTTTTTTTTTACAAACACCTACTACCTACGTTTTAAACAGCATTGTTTGTAGGATTGGTTATACAGGGTTACTTCCATAAGAGTAGTACAGCATTGTTTGTAGGATTGGTTATACAGGGTTACTTCCATAAGAGTAGTTCAATCTGAATTTGGACAATGTTTCATGCAAATATTACCGAGTTTTACAACTAGCGAACGGCATTATTCCAATTTTTGACTGATTTTTCAACTTTGAAATTTTTGAAAACTTGATACATATTCTTATAGGAAATTCCACGCTGATTCCGAATATACCACATGTTAGTATGCTGAAAAAATTATTTCGCTCAACAAATCGCAAAAAACAGGCTATTTTGAAAATTTTGACTACATTTTTGGAAATTTCAACCCGAAGATGTAATCCGATCATGCTGGCTAACGAACTTAAACTTTCGTTTTGTGTCCTTAACATTTTAAAATTTGTTTGAAGTTTCTAGCACAATTCTACGGACAGTTATCGTCTGGAATGACACATACATATATACATACATAAATATATACATACATACATAGATACATACATACATACATACATAAAAAATGCGTTAAACTTCAGAATATGATTCAGAATAGCCTGAAACGGATTTCTGCACAAATTTTTTTCAAAAATTCACATTCTACAAATTTTGAGGCGAGAGCAATAGCTTAATTTTCTTCAAAAATTCGCTAAAAAAATTAAATTCCATCCTCACCTATTTACCCGATAATCCTCCATCTTCCTTCTCCTTTTATAGTCCTGTCGCTACCCATCTACCATTGGGGTACCGGCACTTGTAAGACAACTGTATATCCTCCACAGACACAGACTAGAGAAAATATTTAAATGTGTTCTTATTTTACACAAGCGGATTCAATAAGTACGAAATCCAATTTTTCACATACATCTTTTTGAAATAGTGACAGCCACACAATATCGATTCGAATATAAATTCAATTTGATAAGTATAATACCAATCAAGTGAATTGTGCTATTTAGGTACAAAGGAAATATTTCATTGTATGAACTCCCGTAATGTAGTTAGCCTGAAAGAGACTACGTAATTATTATTACTATCATTACAGTTAAACAGAAACGATTGATTTATACTGAAGGTTCCTTTATGCTGGAGTTGATTGAGATAAGTCAGCGGGATGACGGACAAGAAAGGGGCTGCGGCTTGAGGCTACGAGATTCCAGCAAAGCTTTTGAGAGTGTTCAATCAATTATACCGCCGGCAAAGAGACGCCTGAGGTAAGTTTAATCAACTGCTGTATGTCACAAGAAAATTGCCCCGAACAATCAGCTGGATCTGGAGAAAGGTTCTGGTCACAAAGGTAATGGAGGGGGAGAGGGAACTCGGCGGGAATGTGAGAGAGGGGATCCATTTGATTAATCATTCCATCTCATCCAATTGTCTCTGTCTCACCCTCATCACCCATTCCTCTCTCTTTCTAGCAACACAAGTAGGTATTGCGCTCGTCTTTATCCACAATATTTACATTGGAATGTTCTTGTAGATGATTGTTCCACCCGGGCGCATCAAAGTAATTCAACAAAACAACCGATGGAAAGGTTACAGAAAACACCTAATACGAAACATCACAGTACCTTCCGAACATTTTTTTAACCTGTATTGATGCTATTGGTGTTATCTAATTTTCACAGAAAATGAAGCTATAAAAATTACTACAAAATTTGAACATTTTCGAAATTTTTCTCCATGGAAACTCTATAGTAAGTTGCGGAGAATCCAATTTTTATCAATATTAATAGAGTATTATTGTTCTTCCCATAGTACTTTTTGCGTATACGTAAAAATACTAAAAGACCAACTGCGTATGTGACAATTTTGGCGTTAACAGAAAACCAGTCATGCAGCATGACCCCATGAGCGAACTTTTGAAGAAATCTTCGACATTTCAGTCGCTATTGATCGTGTAGGGAAATTTTAGGTTATGATTTTGATAGACAAACATGGAATCAAATTATTAAAAATAATTAGGAGGTACTCATACTTTATTATTATTAAACTAATCTTGTAGATTTAAAGACGCATGGTTCTAGGATTGGTTATACAGGGATACTTCCATAAGAATAGTTCAATCTGAATTTGGACAATGTTTCATGCAAATATTACCGATTTTTACAACTAGCGAACGGCATTATTTCGATTTTTGACTGATTTTTCAACTTTGAAATTTTTGAAAACTTGATACATATTCTTACAGGACATTTTACGCTAATTCCGAATATACCACATATTAGTATGCTGAAAAAATTATTTCGCACAACAAATCGCAAAAAAACAGGCTATTTTGAAATTTTTGACTACATTTTTGAAAATTTCAACCCGAAGATGTAATCCGATCATGCTGGCCAACGAACTTGAACTTTCGTTTTGTGTCCTTAACATTTTAAAATTTTTTTGAAGTTTCTAGCACAATTCTACGGACAGTTATCGTCTGGAATGACACATACATATATACATACATACATATATACATACATACATACATACATATATACATACATACATACATACATAAAAAAATGCGTTAAACTTCAGAATATGATTCAGAATAGCCTGAAACGGATTTCTGCATAAAATTTTTTCAAAAATTCACATTCTACAAATTTTGAGGCGAGAGCAATAGCTTAATTTTCTTCAAAAATTCGCTAAAACCACGCATGTACGGGAAGAGGACTCCGTTTTCCGTATACGAGAGAAACTACACGTGTACGGGAAGGTGACTCCTTTTCGCGTATATGAGAGAAGGTGTTGTAGATAAAGAAAGACGTTCTACCGTGTTGTCATCATAACCTTACACAAAGGTAACCTCATTTTAAAAGAGTATCGGTTCTCCCCCAGAACTGCTGTGTAACAACTTTTCTGATTTCCACAATTTGTCAGGAAAAGTAAGACTATGATAAATTTAATTGTTCTATTAAATCAAATTCTGTTGATTACGTTAACATCGTTCATCGTTCGACAGCCAGATGTCCACAATTATCTGCTTGGGAGTGAACGCAGATGTCGATACTTTTACGATTTTAGGCTTAGAGTACCTACTTATGTAAGTGGTTATTTTCTTCGTTGGCATTCGCAAGTATTTTCGTACCAACAAAGTTGTATCTACCAAATTAAAAAGATTTAGACAACGAGCAGGTTCGCATTGAAATATTAAGTTTGTTTATAAAAGCTGAGTTCAATACTATATTGAGGCGAGTGGTTTTTTGTGCCTACCTACTCTGATCTTGGAAATGACGATTTGATAAAATTGGGAAGGCACACAAAATGAACTAATCCATTTTTCCACAAAGCCTGATTAAGTGAACTAGGGGTAAATATATAAAAAAAATTGTGTGATAAAAGAGACAAAAAAAAAAGTAAAGCCCGCGGTGTTTTCAGGCGGTCACCCATCCAAGTACACAACCCAAGCCCTACGTTTCTTGATGATAGGTGATCAGACGAGAACCGATGAAATATGGGTTTCGTAATGGAATGCTTATGCCAGGAGGAAGGTGAGTCTCAACCTCTCAATTCAATGGGAAATTTTCATTTTTTTTTTTAACATGGAGTCATGTTTTAGCGATGGATCCCCCGCCGAAAAGTGAGACTATAAGGTGAGATGAAAGTAGCGCCAATAATTGTGATGATTTCCGCTTACAACCGAGCCGTTGCTAGGGCTATGATACTTCGTCGTTTTTCATCCCACAAAATTCGTTGACCATTCGTTCGAAAGCTCTCGATTTATCCAACCATACTATATTAACTACTGCAAAGTGCGTGGCCAACAAGCTGAGTTATGAGCATGGTTATATGAATAATTATTGTTTACACACAGGTGATCATTCTCAATTATTGATATTGTGAACATGATTGCAACCGCTTGTTAATTTCTGATGAGCTAAAAACATGATTCCATGTTTTTTACATTTTAGCAGTCAGGCTCAAAGTAATAACATCCGGGGGGGTCCAGGGAGGCGAAGGCCCCCTGGCGGGGTCAAGGGGCGGAGCCCCTTGAGAGGCCCGAAGGGCCGAGTTTTTTTTAAATTTTATTTTATTTTATTTATTTTTATTTTTTTTCTTAATAGAAAGATCTGAACGAGAGCTTTTCAAAAAAGTGCTTTATGATGGGTATCTGACCAGTAATACAGCTCTTGAAATTCATTTACACGATGACGTCAAGGTCCCCACCCGCCTGTCTCACAACTCCTTTGCCTTTCTACGACACTGTGATCTTCCTACCCGTTTATTGGCCAAACTTAAACGGTTTATTAAGCCGAAAATTGGTGCACGATTTTCAACTTTCCAACAGTTTAGTTACTTTTCCTATTACTTTCCAAATTAGGAAACAATATTATGTTTTAATGTTTAAACAACCCCCCCCCCTCCCCCCCAAGAATTGAGGCTTTTTTTTTAACGACACTGGCTTGGTCCCACAAGTTAGAGATCGATTTTTACGTAATTTTTCACGCTGAATTTTATTGTACCAGTTGCAGATCTTCCTAACTTTGTTATAACCAAGATTTACGCAGTAACTACCAAGTTTTTCCCCAAAACATATAAAATTAATTATGACAAATAAACTAAAAATTTGTGTAAAACACAACCCCCCCACCAACTCCATAGCTCTCCTTAGGATTGAGATAGAAACACCGTTCAATCGCAAAAAAAAAAAAAAATCAAGAATTTAAAAGTAAAGGACGAGTTTGTTAGACAACACTTTTTGATCACAGCAAATTGTGACATTTCATAAAATGTGCTACAAAATGGCAAAAAACTGCTAAAAATAGTAAATTCTTGTTTTTTTAACATAATGTCACTAGAAAAAGGAAAATAACAGTGAAATAAAACATTAAAAAATGTATGAACAAAATTATTCCGAAAATGTACTTAAATTTCATAGAAATAGGCTAAATAATCGAAAATTGAAAAATTTAAATAATTGAAAAATTTATGATTAAAGCTGAATATTATTTGGAAATGTGGTTCTTGTGCTAAGAAATGTATAACTAACGATCGCTTTGCAAAAAACAAAATTCGAAATTTCAAGAAATTTAACATGAATATAGTACCGTAATTCGCTCATACGATGACGTTTTCTTCTAGATGATGGTTTTGACAGAATAAAGTGCGTAAGTAAGTTAGTTAGTAGGGTTTATTCGCATTCATTGATCAGACAATCTTCTTGAGCCCTTCATTCGTCGAACAAAACCTTTCTCGAATTGCATGGTTGTTCTCCTTCTTCATAAAACTTGGCGGTAATGAAATGGCAGGGGTTCTGGGAGATGATTGTTCAGGACGAGCAGAAGAATGCGAATAAGTTAGTGTGAATGGTATAGAGGGTGGGACTACCGGCTCTATTCACCGAACAACTCCAAGGCCCTTTGTGATAACACGGGGTTGAGGCCATTTGCATTTACGTAAATGTGAATAGGAATTTCAAGGTTTGCTGTCATTTATTTACAAGAGTCTTTTGTCCGGCCCAACCCTTCGCACACCAATCAATTGCTCTGCTTACGTAACATTGTTTGTGCTGAATCACAAGGAAGCCCCGAAAAGTTGTGCCATTTCAAAGTGTTTCAAACTAGCGATTTGTTTTAGTGCCAAAAAAAATCTGTTTCTGGGAAGAAAACATGAACAGAGAGAATGAAATGTTTTAGATTCTTGAATTTAAAAGACACGAAGTAAAAGTTGAAATCTTCAGTGTTGTTAGTTGTTGTAACATATATAGGGTGTCTCGACTTAAGTAGGTAAGACTTCAGGGATCGATCCTACAAGTCATTTGCAACAAAAAGTGCCTCCTAGACTTTTTCTTTTAGAGGCTTCGTTTCCGAGTTATTTCTTTTTTAAGATTTTTTTCGTGTTTTCAACCTTACGTCACAAAAACGGCTCTAACTCCCCAATTTTTGGAGTTTTCTCAAATCTGAGGATACCGTTGGAAAGAGCGTTGAATTTCCTATCTTTCTGATGTAAATTCCAATTTTTTTAAATTAGTTCTAGTTAGTGAAAAAAATGGCCAAAGTTCAACATTCGAAAAAAATGAAAAAATTGTCGATTTTTCTTCGTTTTTCTGCTTTCAGTATGGAAGTTTTTAGGCGGGCGCTCTTCGGGAAAAACTTCCACAAACTGTCAGCTTTCCAAAGGTTTACTCAAAAAAAATTTTTTTATTGGGAAGTTTTGGGAGAAAATAGCGTTTGAATGACAAAAAACGTGATTTTTTCGGTCAAAATCTACGTTCCATATGTTTTTATTTATTTATTTATATTTTATTATGCACAGCTGTATTCAATGATAATAAACCAAAAAAATAATAGTGTCTCTACCTAACTCATCTTCCACCTGCCTCATCTACTTGAGCAAAATTTGATAATAAATTATCGGAGGGGCAGGCGGAAAAATACGATAATACGATCGGCTACCTCAGTCAATTGTGCTTCAAAATTATTTCTCGGATACTTATCTTTCATTTGAGTAGGTACCTAACAATACGGGGTGGGGCATCTCTCCCTCACGGATCGTGTGACGTTAAGTAAAGTATGTGCATTATGCATACAGGAAGGAGGAGAGCACTTTGAAAACCTGCTTTGATTTTTTTGAAAGAAGTAATTATTTTTTTATAACACGAGCGATCTCTGATACACAACAGCATTTTCATTGCCAACCCACCCCTTAGGTACCTACTACTTATCATTGAATACAGCTGTTCATAATAAAATATGTTAAAATAACAAAACAAAAAAACAGATGAAACGTCGATTTTGACCGACAAAATCACGTTTTTTGTCATTCAAACGCTATTTTCTCCCAAAACTTCCCTATAAAAAATTTTTTTTGATTAGACCATTCGAAAGATTTTTTTCACTAACTAGAACTTATAAAAAAATGGAATTCACATCAGAAAGATAGGAAATTCAACGCTCTTTCGAACGATATCCTCAGATTTGATAAAACTCCAAAAATTGGGGAGTTAGAGCCGTTCCACAAAGATAACTGGCATGTTATAGCTATAGTTATTTCCTAACCAATTAAGTTCAAATTAATAAGGCCTCTCGGAAACCTATACCCAACCACCCTCCGAGTTTAAAAGAAATCGAACTGATAGATCGTGAGGAACCAATTTTCTAAGAAATTCACGTTTGCACATGCGCTCACGTCATTCGACGAATATGAAATTTATAGACAACCAACTAATATGTAATCCGCAAAATCCCAGAAAAGTTCATAAAAATAGGTCCATTAGTCACGGAGTTTCATGTGTGTCAATAAAGTTTACTATTGCGCATGCGCAATGGTTAAAAAATAACTAATCACGATAAAACTTATAGGACACCTCACTGAATTCGATACCCAACTACCCTTTGAACTAGAACGAAATCGAACACATAGATTGTGAGAAATCGACGTTTAGCCCAGTCAAATTAGACCAATAAGAGGCAAATAGGAGAAAAAATTCATAGTAAAGAAATTTCTTCACCATGCTCTTCCTTCACACTTAGTAAATCATATCTCAAAAGTCCCCTAGTATGGGGGTGAGCTCGACGAGGGGGGGGGGGTTTCTCCTTTTTTTCGGTTTTTTTTGCCGATAACTCGAAAAGTAAGCGTTCTAGCGACTTGTTTACTATTACCAGAATTATAGTGCATAAAATTTCCTACAATTTTCACGCCTGACTTCATTCTCTACGATTAGGCGTTCCGCCGCTAGAGCGCGTGGTATCATTTCAAAAAATCAGCAAAAAGGCCTTTATGCTCTTTTTACGCAGAAATCATTCGTATGTAGCTTCTGGGTGACTTAGAATACTAACTTCATGACTTGTTTTCCGAACATTGTTTTCCGACAGGTTCCTGCACAAACAACCCACCACTTACTGACGACGGTTCATCTACAGAAGATGATGAAACAGACATAGAACCATAAGACTACCCACTCAACACATATGTCATCGCCCTGTAAGTTTCATCCTAATCATCTGCATGAAATTCATCTATCTATTACGGTCGCAGGTCTCCACTCTTCGGCGCCCGTGTACCTATCGGCAGCCGAAGATCAGCGAGTCTCCCTAGCCAAGAGACGCAAATGCTGAGGAGGGTTTAAGATCAACAGAGAGCCGTTCAGCCAACGGTAAGCGAACACCCCTTTTCCATCTACTGCCAAAAAACAGTCTCTCCGACACCCACTTAAGTACACCCAAACTCTTCAAGAAAACGTCCCGCGGTTTCCATCGGTCGCGCCGTACTGAATTTTGGAGGCTTAGGTAGGTGCGTATATAGGAGTGTAAAGGACTGTGGAAATGAGTTTCCAATCTGGTTAGGGAAGATGTAACTTCAGAAGAAAAACAATGGATAAGTATACCTTGTCATGAGAAATTTCTGATAAAATCGGCAAAATTGTATCATTGAGGGGTTGCAAAGTGGGTTTTAAAACTAGTAATAGTCTTAGAGCATTACTAGGTTCCGTTACAGACAAAATTAATGTTCAGGATAAAAGTGGCGTTTATAAATTAAAATGTTCTTGTGGCTACGAATATTGCGGTCAAACTGGTAGGAAATTCAGGGAAAAAATAGAAGAGAATCAGGAGGATTTCAGGGAAAATAAGGGTAGGTCTACATTTGCAAAACATCTTCAGGAATCCAATCATAGTTACAATTTTGATGTAACAGATAGACAGTTTGTAGAATTCCTTCATTTTTGTCCAAAGAGAGGTATGTTGAATGTATTCGAAAAATTCGAAATTATCAAAAGTGACAGATCTGGTAAATGTTTAAAATGAGGATATCCCTCAATATATTTTACCACTGATAAGTCTATTTCTATAAAGCTTGGAATTAACCCTTCAAACTGCTGAAACCAGTATTTCTTCCCCTCCTTTCACTTTATTAGCTATAATCCCCCTTTACTTAGCTTGCACTTAATTGGTTGTACCTCCAGCCCCCTTTCCTTTCTCTCGACCAATGGGATTCAATCTCCCTTCACCTGTGACTATATAAGCTGTGTCCTTTCTAATGTGTGTTCAGTTATTGTTTGTTACTGATGTTGGCCTAACCGTCAAAATCGATTTAACATTGTAACTCTTTATTTTTCGTGGAAATAGACATCGTTTTTTCACTAACTTCCGTTATAAATCGTTACAGTACCAGAACCAACAACTGGGCCCTCACCCCACTGGAACTATGAGGACAATTGGCGTGATTAGAAGCTGTCACCCACGCAACCCAACTAGCCAAGTGACCTCACGAACCAGACAGTTGATTGTTGGATATTTTTTCCCAAGTTGAAAAACTCGTCTGGGCAAGAGGGTGGCGCTCACCTGTCTACCTCCCTCACACGTGAGGTCCACAGAAGTCGTTCTGACAATATTGTCGCCATTCTACCACCTATTTTACTTTAACAATGTGTTTTATTTGCATCGGTGATTTCAAACACGTAAGAACGTTCTTGAAAGTTCGTATTCTATTCATATCCATGCCCAACGTTCTCTTGACACAACTGATATAACCGCACAGAGGTCAAGGGCAGTATATTTCAATTAATGTACATCTACATAATTTTCAAGCTCTTGGTTTAGCATGGGTACCTATATAAATTTATATCTGCATATAATGAACATAGTATGTAACTCTGGCGACACCTTGGGTATAGAATAACAGTTAGCGGATTCTCGAAGAAATTTGCGCTATTGCAATGGTTTTAAAAGTTTTTAAATAAAAAATTTCTTAACTGAAATCCGTTGTATGGCCTTCAGAAACGAATCCTAGAATTTAACGCTTATTCATATATTTATAAATTTTGTGAGATGCTTCAATAAACTGCTTTAAAAAAAAGTTTATTGTAATTTAACACAAGCCATTTTCTAAAATGATACACAAAGCAAGGATTACAACTAGCAGAATAAGCTACCAGAGAAGACTGAGGGTCTCAGGCTCCCAATTCAATGTTCGCACTGCGGAGTCGACAGCTCTCAGCAGTATGGCGTGAATAAGTTGATATCAGTAGAAGGACTTTACGTAATTCACCCCCACTAAGTCATTTGTCGATCTAAATTTGGACTGAAATTGGTAAATTTTTAGTCGCTTTATAGTATTTATAACTAGAGTACAACATAGGCTTATGACAGGGACGTACAGAATAACAGTCCAGATATTAGGTTGAACAATATCTGAAATTTCTGAATGTTGAATATGCCTGAGATCTTTTTGGTTTGAAGAATTCAGTTATTTTAAATTCAACATATCTTTGGGCGGCGGACCTTGGTCAGATATATTTTCTCTTTCGTGTTGTGGTGACGCGGGACTATTTGGGCAGTTTTTAGTTCGGATTTCACGGTTTTAAGCACTGCTTTGTTGAATTCTGGTTTTGTTTTCGCTTGTTTCTGCACCGTTTTAATAAATACTTCACGTGGGATACGTGGTGCGTCCTCGGAGTTTTCGTTCAGTTTTTGTATTCAATCAATTTCGATTTCATTTTGGACCACAGTACTCTCATTTTCACGCGGTGGGTTTCTAGGTAGCTGTTTGTTAAAACCCGGTCGGTATCGATCTCTAATAGGGTAGATTGTCTGATATGCCCGTAAAGAAGTTCGAAAGGCGTAAGTTAAAAGCTGAGTCGATTGAGTTGTTGTACGTAATCAGAGTGTAGTCCACTTAAAAACCACTATAAAATCGGGTTTCGTACTTCGTATAAAAGATTTAGAGGTTGTCGACGATCGTCGTCAAATCAACCGGCCGTTTTCGCTAACAATCGATTGGTTTCCTTATAATCAACCGTTTTGGTATATATTTCCGTCACATAAAAACCGTTTTCGACCAAAACAGATTTGACTGAAACCACTATAAAAGATTTAGAGGTTGTCCTTAACGACGATCGTCGTCAAATCAACCGAAAATCAAGTTTGAAATCGTTTTCAATAGTTTTCGCTACACAGATTCGATTGAAACCACCATAAAAGCGTTAGAGGTTGTCCGTGACGACGATCGTCGTCGAATCAACCGAAAATCGAGTTTGGTATCGTTTTTTATAGTTTCCGTCACAAAAAAACCGTGAATAAGCAGCGAAGTCTTGTTCATTACACTAGACAACCAGTTTTTTAAACTTCGAGAGGAACCTTGTCATCGGAGCAACTAGTCATAGACGAGCGTTCTGCGACGAAAGGCCATCTTACACTGAAATATTAATAATTCGCAGCTGGTTTTGTTTTCGGAATTACTGATGCAGCAGGCTCTTCTACAGCTGAAAATCGATAGAAAACATGAAAGGGCTGAATGTGGATGAGGCGTTACTGCAATTTTCTCTAATTCAGTGAGGCATCGCTCGACCACAGGGGGCGTTCGTGCGCTCCGTGCGTTTGTAATTAAAACCGAGGGAAAGGCGAAATCATCTGCAAGACGCCTTTGTGATTAGTCATAAAGGATCCCAAGGTCGCCCTGTTTATTCTGAGCCTGATGGATCGGCCTCATCCTTGAAACTGCCCTTCGGAAGGAGGATGATAAGGGTGCGAGGAATATTGTATGTACCGCCGAGGCCCCTTTTAGGCAGGAGTAGGGGGGGGGGGGTCGGTTCTGATGGGATTTTCCTTAATCCTCCAGTTATGTCGGGGGTGAGAGGTGGTGTGGTGGGAGGGGGTATAAGGGCGAGATGGGATCCGAAATCCCCTTCGCACCCCCCTATCGTCCGCGACATGCAACCCTTTCACCGTCTAATATTATGTCTTAAGGAAGGGTTAGGGACCATGCCCTTCCAAGATGGCGGCCTTAGTGGCCCCAAGATCGATTCGGAGGTCCCTCACCCCTACGAAAGGCACCGTAATATTTCCTTAATTATTACATTATTCCAGACTATGAAAATTCAAGGCAAAATTCACCATATTGCGAATTTCTACAAATTATCGTGCTGTAGTATGTTACATTGTTATATTATATATATATATATATATATATATATATATATATATATATATATATATATATATATATATATATATATATATATATATGCGTGTGTGTGTGTGTCCTTCCAGACGATAGGTAACTCTCCTAAGGATTGAGATAAAAATTCGGTTCTTGAGCCAAAAAATCAAGCGTTCCAAACAAAAGGACAAGCACGTTGGCCAGCATTTTTGTGCAAATAAAATTGGTCATATATTTAAAAAAAAGTGTTGAAAAAATCGCTAAAAATAGCAAAAAACGGCTAAAAATCGTTAAATTAATAATTTTTAGTAGAATATTGCTCAAATAAAGTTTATTAACTATAAAATAGAACATTAAAAAATGTATGTGTAAAATTATGTTGAAAAATGTACTCAAATTTCATTAAAATGTGCTAAAAATCGATAAAAACTGCAAAAAAGTTTAAAATCCAAAATCTCTTTTTGAATCGCAGAATATTATTTAGAACGAGTTTTTTGGTAGTTAACATTTTCCTTTCCCTCAAAGTCCTTAATTTTCAAAACAATGTAACATTATATAGTACGATAATTTACGAAAATTCGCTCATAAGATCATGCTGCATGACTGGAACTTTTTTTTTTTTTTTTTTTTAGTTGTCGGATGTTTTTGTTTTGGAGCAACACCTTTTTTTAAGCACCAAATTTTGTTTTTCGCGCTGTTCCAGGAGTTTCTTTTTGTACTGTGAACCTGAGATCAAAGCAGCAGGTATTGACTTTGCCGACGAAGAGAACTCAAGTGATGTAAGTCTCTGTCTGACGACCCCTTTGCGAACTCACGACATCTCAATCCAGTGATGCGCCTCTGGGGTTCGACACTTCAGCACGGGAGCAAGTAACCTTCTACTGCCACAAGCAGCTACACGATCAGTTCAAGCATTTACCAGCCTCAGGCAATAGGTACACGTGAAGTGCTGTTAACTTAACGTTATGAAGGACGCTGATCTGGATAATTTGTTGTCGTGGATTGACAGCATGAATTGTGGACACACAAAGTCCAAAACCATATAAACATTGCTTTTATATATTACAGTAAAGGCTATGTATGGTATGATAGTGTGAGTTTGTCAGACGTTGAAATGCCTGCAACATTTCAAATTAGTATTATTAATTCGAATTTCAATTGAGTTGCTGTGCAATTTTTGCACTTTTGAAGGTGAATACAGAATCAATACCATTTCTAGAAAATGAATTTTTTCAAATAGCAACCCTTAAATTTTACCATGATTTCAGGAAAATCCCCGACCGATGTATGATTTATTCTAGTTGGTACGTCATTAATTTTAGTCCAGTATTCTGAGAAATAGCTTCAGATGGCAGAGGGACTTCTTAAAAATTAATTTTTACTTAGACATTTAAAAAGATTAATTATTTTAAATGATGAACCAAACATTTTTTCCATTTAACTTCAATTGCAGCTCATATTGCCGGTAGATATTTTGTTCCAGTACATAATTTGAGCTACCCCAACAACATGAAATTATTTCATCGCTTTTCTTGATTAGGAAATACTATACATTCTCATTCTGCAGATACCTAACAACAGAATAATATCAACAGTTTCAAAGATCCGTGAGCTAAGTCACGTTCGAGGGAAGCTATTTCCCCAGTCATATTGTGGAGGTCGTCCATCTTCCCTGAAGGATGCGAAGGCACAGCTTCATCGTGTACTATGCCTTACTAACCTCCCAGATGTGGATGCCTTAGACGCTATAGGTTATCGTAACTTCCATACGTAGGAACATATATGATTTTTATATAGGTAGGTACCTCTTGACCACATTTATTCAGGAGTTTAGCGAAGGTAGAACCATAATTAGTGGACGGAACTCGGAGGACGTGCCGGTCGTTATCGGAGGTCAAAAAGGGCCCGCACAACGACTTGCCCACCACCTAGAGCCCATTCCCGAGTGATAAGAGCTCAATGCTAACGACCTCGTACCAATAATAGCGTATCCATCTATGTAGAAGCACAGTGCCTCTTCTGCAAACAGACCTGGGTCGGATCTTGACCAAATATTTGCTCGATTAGTTTGGAAATGGGAGGGTTTTGAGAACCAAGCAGAATCACTTGTAGATTACATTTGCTTGTCGTACACTGCAGACAACCTTTCTGTTTGTCACATTTTCGCAAGATCTATTCTGGATAATTAATCAATAATTAATCAAGTTTAAACAAGGCTAAAGGTTTGGATTTTAATGATGAATTATATAGGTTTCTTTTGAGATAAATCGAAAACGGTCGCGCCAACAGCCCAAAAATACTTGAGTTTCTACATTAGAAGACTATACATAGAAAATCCAGCAAATATGAGAACAATGAAGTGATATATTTAAGGAATTCGCATAACGGAATATAGCTTCGCTCGCAAGGGGTGGGTTTTCTTGCTCGCCCGGTGGGGGATGTATAGATGCAATGGGATACCATAGAGACCTACAGCCCATGGTTCGGGTGGGGGTGGAAATTTCGAAAATTGCTCACGATCTCTTTCCATTGACAATCCCAAAGGTATGGCAAAAAATAATAATACTAACAATAAAATAAAAAATGAACAAATCTTATAAAATATGTGTGACCACGGAAAGATTATTAAATTTAATAGGTGAAGATAGGCCATTTATCCTCGCAGAAGGGCTATCCTATAAAGATCATGTGGAACCTCCAAAAGTTTAGTTTTAAGAACATTTCAGTACCAACAGAACTGTCGGATGTTAAATTTTTGTTCTACTAATTCTATACATCCATGTTACATTATGTGAGGAAGTTATACTGCCCACCCAACTTGGCAGACGTTTTTTTCTGTTGGAAATTACTTGCAAACAAATTAAATCTTATAAAAACTAGGTGGAACCACGAAGAGTTTATTAGGTTTAATAAAGATAGGCCATTATTTTATGTGCGTAGAAGGTCAAACGGGAGACCTCCCCAAGATCAAGAGGTTTCGAATATACAAAGTTCAGAGTAACTACGTTTTGAAGGAATAAGGAAGAGCTGCAGGTCCAAAACCAACGTTTTCGTCTACATTTTCGTTCACTACAATCGGAAAAAACAATTTCAAGTCTCGAAACTCGCATAGGACCAAATTGGAACTTTAACGAACATTTTAAGACCAACTCGAGCAAAAACCGTCGAAATTTGCTGGGTCTAAGTTGAAAAAAACCGTATCGGGGAACGAATTTTTTTCGTAATTTCCGGCGTATTCTTGCTGATTTCTCCGAGAAGACAGCATCTTTCGCCCATTTTGACGGCACCATCGTGTTCTACGGGTCCAGAAACCTAACTTTGTCGCTGTCATAGGAAGTGCTCTCGATCAAATTTTAATGTGGTAGAGATGTAGAAGATCGGGCGTTCGGGAATAAAACTCGCATAAAAAGGGGGCTCCCACCCCCCTCCCGCCTTCGCTTATACTCTATTGCCGAGAAATCCAAAAAGATCCCCGCACTCGTAGACTCCCCCCACTCAGCCGTTTGGCCGTGCATACAAACGACCGACAAATGGAGTTTCATTCTTATGATATAATTAAGACGATATAATCAAGATTTCCACATTTTTTTACCCAATGTCCAACTCTCCCTTACACTCGCCCCACTGTGCGCCCTTTGAAATGACTGTCCTGAGGCCATGATCACTCTAAATGTTCGACGATCCTCGAACAATGAACTACCAAACTTGGTAGTGCACCACGACCACGGCCACCACCGCCCCTTTATCACCACGATTCTTCCCGTCCTATGACCTGCCACATATCTTTCATAAGACTTCCTTGAAAGACACTGCGAACTACTGCGCTCAAAATCTTGTAAGAGACCGAGAATAGTTATTCCTTTAGAATAATTGCTTGAAACTTAAACTCTTAGCCATGAGGAGTCAAATGTCTACTCGCCAAAGAGAAGGTATTTGCAATGAAATCAGTGAAGAGATTTAGTAGCCTCCTTCAAAAACCGTCATTTCGAACATCCGAGTCACAAGATTGATTCTGACTAGCTCCCATGAAATTTTCAGAAGAACTCGTCATTCCTATCCTCCTGGCTAACGAACGTGTATTTTCTGCACTTGTAAGTAAACATGCATAGTTCAACTGGGAGAGCGTACTGTAGGTCCAAGTCGAACTGAACAATTTTCTTGACACTCGGCCAGCAAGTAAGGGGTGGTGTTCCCTAGTATCTACCTGACAATCCCATTCAAAAATGATCTAGCCTCCCAATAACCGTCACCTGAAGAAATATTTGTTGTGTCGATGTACCTATATGACCGAGAGTATTGTGATGTCATGTGTTGTGTTGTGTTATAGTTTGAGATGTCAAGAAGAATAGATAGATGTCAAGAAGAATAGATGTCAAGAAGAATTCCTCAGCAGCCAAAAATCGTTCAAATCCACAAGAAAAACAACTGTGGCCTCAGTTAGTACACGTTGTTTCTACATCGTGGTGAGCAAACTTGTAGTTCACGTGATAATGAAGGTTAGCATATGTGTAATAAAAGTGCTTCTAACGTGTCTAAAATGCTACTATCTGTGTCCTATTAATCTGATCGTCTCTTTACCCAACGGAGTGGATTCACCGCTCCCACTAACGTTAAATTGACTGTAAGGGTTTCAATACTCGATGTAGATGTCCGTATCTATGCTTAGGTAGCAACACGCTGGTCTTTGAAGCCTTGCACCGCAGCAACCCCAAAATATATTTACAGTACTGCACGTTTTGATACTTTTTTTTTAAATACTGTGTGTGCGTTTCAGGGAGTACAAGGCCCTGAATCACTCAAGCTCTCCGAGAGACAGGGCTGCTTACGTTGACAAGTAGTATAGGATGGATGGAAGGGGTGTGAGGGGGGGGGGGGGGATGCTACAGAGAACACTAGGGGAGGCCGGTATCACAGAACGAGGGGCAGGGCCTGTAGTATAGTATACTGGGGGCGAGGCGAGTCTTAGTGGGGACAGGGGACGCGTGAGCCTTCTACCCTCATAAATATACATTGTCTGTTCCATTAGCGACACCGTCAACCGGTAACACAAATGAACTAGGTGCCTAAATGTGGGGTGGCGGACGGAACCCCTTTGGCTCCCCAAGTTTAATTGGCCGAATTCCCTAACATATTCCTGATTTTATCAACTTCCTATTCACGAGATATTCGCAGACCTATAAATTCAGAGTTTGCTTATTTTTATTCATTGCCCTTTCCGAGGAATTCGCGCGTATCAGTGTAATATGATAATACGCCGTTGTAAAATATTTGTAGATGAAAACCCTGAACGAAGTACCCGTTAAGAGACCTGACCGGACAAGAAATCAAAAATCAACAGATTCAATAAAATATTAACCAGGTTCCATGTATTGATGTTTAAAAGTCTTCAGGAAACACGAAGAGCTAAGCAGGATACACGAAATTTGCAGCAATTAATGAATTGTAGCTTTATTTTTGAATCAATATACACTTCCAGCATATATTCAACGTTCTTCGCTGTTCACTATCTTCATATCAAACCAATAGAGGCACCAGTTGAACCTTAGGACGGTTTTAGAAGAAACCAGTAACAAGGTTGGTGAAGAAACAATTGTACCAAATTGAATGAGATTTGCAGTTTTCTAGTGTCCAATTATGAACTTCCTCGTATAGTTTCCAAGATCGAATATATCGGTGAAATGTGCACATTGGGAAGATTTAGTATTAGTTGATTCATTCATTTTCTTACGAAGAAGCTTGAAGGGGATGTGAAAAGGCGATTACTTTGTTATTATGTTGAATGAGGATGCAATGTACTCTTGCACAGTTCATGCATAGAGGGTCGCAAGAACTTGATGTTTATGCACGTGCAAAGGCTAACATTGAATCAGAGGTCAGTTAGTGGTAAAATTCAATCAATATTGAACTGGCAATGATAAAACGGTAGAAAATCTCCCACCCAAATCCTCCAAATTTGCAAGGTATCGGACCGTTTGATAGAGAAAAATAAATGGCGTTTTGAGAATTCGATGTAATCAGAGACTCCTTTGGATGTATGATCTTTTCATTGTACATCTAATACCGTCTAGTACTTGATCTGCGAGGTCACTGATTTTCTGTATCATAAAGATTTTATCAAAATGTAGAGGAAGTTGTCGCTAAACAGAATGCCACTAAATGTCATCTCCCACTACTCGTCAGCCCACATTAGACAAATACGTTGAGGCTGCAGCTAGGGTTATTTCCCTCAATTTGTGCAATGTTCTCCTCTGACAACTGGCTGGTGTGCAAGTTGAGTTAGGCCTGCGAGGGCGTTCTTCAATACTATCTCAGTTTTGGCCAAGTTGATAACTCGTCTTGCAGATGTGGCGGATGGACTGAGCAAGCGTTCAGCCAAGTGATGGCCTCCCCTGTAATGTGTGTCTTAGTGACTGGATTGTTTTGTCCATTGTCATTATCTCCATGGGGACCCAAATACTTAATCATATAACATGTTTGTGTTACAACGACCGGTGGTGCAGTGGAAATTGGTATGTTTATTCCATCTGCTCCAAGTCGAATGACCCATCGTCCCGATTCTTTGACTTCAGAACGTGTGGTTCCATCAACGCTGAGTTAACGCATAATACCGACTTTCTTGGTGAGCTTACCGACGCATGGTAGGCACATACGGAATGTTCCGAACAGGAGTGTTCCGACTCCCGACCAACGGGTGACTGACTAACAAAGGAAGGCTCCGGTAGTTCCACGATTTCGTTCCAAATTTTACTGATCATTCTACGACCGAATTAAGTCCGTTGGATGAGCCTCCCAAGACCGAAAAAAAATAAAATAAATAAATAAATAAATATTTCATGCCGAAAAATACCTGCCTGAAAATGTATCTTACAAAACAGTTGGTGCTCCCACGTCTGCTGCCTCTTGCAATCAAACATTCAGGAGTGTTTCTACATAAATTTATGTGAGGAACCTGTATAGAAGTATCTGGTAAATCGTCCCTGTAAGGCCATATTAACATATTAAACAATCGGTTTACGGCAAGTAGGTATGAAATCGATTCTTAAGTTATTTACCGACAGTTCTTACTATTCGTTAATGTGCAGCCCGTGAACAATCAACAGTAGCCTAAGCAGTTATGCATAAAAACAAAGAAAAACCTACTTGCCGTTAGCCTTTCGATTGATATTAATTTTATTCAGACCTTCCAGGGACGTTTTGCGGAAAACCCCGTACATGTCCATCGTATAGATTTATGTAGAAACATTCCCCCATTTTTAGGCATTTTTGGACTTGTATTAATTTTTTTCGGTATTTTGGTCTTCGGATAACCAGTAAAATTCTGAACGAAATCGGTGTGGGAAGAATCTGATCCATCAAAATAAGTCATTTCCTCTACTGAAGAAGCGCACTTACTATTAGCACTTGGATCCATTCCATACCAGGTTCATTCGATGGATGCCACAAGCATCAGAACTCAGTATCATTATTTATATTTACCTTACAAAGTCTCTCGCAGATGTATAATCCCCTATAATGGCCTCCACCTGCCTACCTCGCCTTTCTTTGCATGGGAGAACTGATTGTAAATTCCACAATTTTAATATGAGATACGCCCAAAATACTCTCATGTCAACCATTGCTCTTAACAGCATACGCATGCCATACATTCAACGTATGGAGCATGATGAGTGCTGGTCAACCAGGCAAGTCTGAGAGGTGAAATTGAACCACCAGAAGCCCTCCACCTGAGGATGAATATATTACGCATGATATGGGTGTGGGCTGCAGCTGCATTAAAGAAGGAGTAAGTATTGCTGGTGAGTACCTACCTTCAGCTTCTTTCTTAAATGTCAAGTTATTTTTCGTTGAGGTAGGTAAAAAAGGCTAACTAAGATACTCGCCAAATGTAGCTATATTATTGAGTAAATTCCAATAATTGGTGAACACCACCACCCCACTCCAGGCCTTTAATTATCAATCACCAAGAAATCCATAAATCAATTTAAATTGCTCTCTGTCGTTAGATAGGCACCATTTAGGCAATTAGGTAATAATCTACTAGCTCAAAGTATTAGTTACTGTTCAAATCAAATCAAGTATATTGGTCAAAACACCAAGGTGTAGGACTGTAGGATTGTGAAGAACACTATGGAAGCGGGAGACTAGTTACATACAACGTTGTTACGATTATTATAAACAAATAAAGTTAGTTTTGTTCTTGAATTCAAACCGACGACTACGAATCCTTTATTGGCGACAAATGGTTGGGAAAAAGAATGGGAGGAACACTCGTCAACGACATCCAAGTGTAGAGAATGACTTCCAAGACGAAACTGGTAGGCGAAATACGAGGTTTTCGACTCTTGCGGAGGTCCATACGGAAGATGGCGAAGAAGATGCTGAGGGGATTGGACTGGATGAAGACAGAGAGTTGGCTCGGAAGATGGAAAAATTTTCATCGAGACCATTTGATGAAACAAGTTCCTGGGAAGAATTCGAAAGTCAGTTTTTACTATTATGTAGAGTCAAAGGACTTGGAGGGGAAACTACAAAACTAAAAAATGCAAGGAGAGATCTCCTTCTCGCTTATGTCGGTTCCATGCCCCTCAAAAGAGTCAAGAATTTTGCATTACCTAATAATGTATGTGAAGTAGCTTGGGATCAGCTGTTGACAGCTTTTAGATCCATCCACAAACCGAAGAAGACGGTATTCACGGCCCGATTGGAATTTGAACAAAGTGTGAGAAATTCTGACGAAACGTTTACCTCTTTCATAACTCGACTCAAGGAATTAGAAAAGGAATGGACCGTATTCATTTGAGATACAGACAGAGGGCCTCATTAAGAAGAAGCACGCCGATCAATTGAGACGAAGAGAAGGAGCTGTCGACGAAGAAGGGGGAAAATGTAGGATTGTGAAGAACACTATGGAAGCGGGAGACTAGTTACATACAACGTTGTTACGATTATTATAAACAAATAAAGTTAGTTTTGTTCTTGAATTCAAACCGACGACTACGAATCCTTTAACGACAATTGTCAAACAATTCGAGGGAACATGAAATCAACTATCTCTTCATGTAAAATTGTAGCCATAAAATGTATATAAAAAATAACTGTAAGAATAAAATCCTGGCTGTTAGGGGATGCCCATCCATTTCAGGAAGGGTACCCCTTGACACGATTCGTAAATCGATGGAGAAAAACAACCCACCAAGTGAGTCCGCCCCCGAACCCACCGAGAACCCCGAGTTGAAATGCAGCACTCAAACTACGAACAGCCAGACACTCATTAAGTTACATGCGCACTAAAACATTCATACGTACCACTTAGCAATAAAAAATTAAATTTCAATAAGTACAAGAATAAATTATGTTATAGGTAATCAAATATAAAATATCCTACAGTTAACAGTTCTTCCACAGCTATATAGGCTAGTACGAGTAAGTAGAAGGAAAATTCCACAACAAATTGCATTAAATATGCTTTTACCAAAATCGAGAAAGAAACGAAAACGACCGTTACTTTCGCTACTAACGCCTCACATCACCTATTTCGACCGGGAGGCGATGACTTATGCTTATAAGCTGAGAATTTCCGACCTTCTAATAAAAAATGCATAGAAGTGGCACGATCTCCCGCACCAAATTATTAATTTCCTCCGTTCCAGATTGAGATGTCCGTACGCGAAAAATATGAGATGATCTCAAAATATGTTCACTAATTTTCACGGAGAAAAAAAAAAAAAATTTATCAAGGCATGCTGAGTTTGAAAAAATTATTATTGACTAGTTGAAACCCTTTTGCGTAAGAACTTCTGGAGTGAAGGTAATATTTATTCCTGATGGACTGACTAATCAGGAGGCTCTTAAAGGACCTTTAGCCTGTAGCTAATATGTATTCCTAAGGCTTATATATGACTGAGTGTGGGGGGGGGGGGGGTGTGAAACTTCATATGCAGATCAGCAGTATGTATAATAATGAAAGTAGTATATCTCTGCACATTTTTTCGCACCCCCTGTTGACCTTGGGTTTAGTGATAAGGGGGGGCCTGTTTCTGAAGCTCGATTGAGTCTGGCGGTGAATTCGTTTAACGGTCGTTCGTGAATTCTGTCTAATTACCATACTGCTTCCTCTTAACTTAGAATTACACTAGTAATATGTTTAGTATTTTCATAGGAATTATAAGGAGAATAAAAACACGTTATTGGCGTTATTGGTTTATTTTTAATGTTCGGATATAAAATGCTTACCAAACACAATCATAATCATTTGGCTTTGGTAGAGAATTAACAAAATCTGATCCTTTAACGTTCAGAATATGTGCGCAATTGGGGAAAAAACGTGCGTGATCATTCCAGGGGTTGTCATGTATTTCCCAATCCTTCAGAAACAGGCCCCCCTTATCACTAAACCCAAGGTCAACAGGGGGTGCGAAAAAATGTGTAGAGATATACTACTAATGAAGCCGTAAACGTACTTGTACAGAGTAGGTACATACGTTTTACATGCGATAATACTATGTTATCTAACATATGGATTGACTATTCAGGAGGCTCTTAAAGGACCTTTAGCCTGTAGCTAATATGTATTCCTAAGGCATATATATGACTGAGTGTGGGTGGAGGGGGGTGAAACTTCATATGCAGATCTACAGTATGTATAATAATGAAGCCGTAAAGGTACTTGTACAGAGTAGATATATATACATTTTACATGAGACTATGTTATCTAACATGAGTGTGTAATAATAAAGCCATAAACTTACTTTAACATGACACTATGTTATCTGACATGTGTATTGACTATTCAGGAGGCTCTTGGAGGAGCTAATATGTATTCCTCAGTCTTATATATTACTCAGTGGGGGAGGGGGGGGGGGTAGTGGAGCTTCATATGCAGATTTGCAGTATGTATAATATTGAAGCCATAAACGTGCTTGTACAGAGTAGATGCAAGTTTTACAAGCCATAATACTATGTTATCTAATAAGTGGATTGACTAATCAGGAGGCTCTCATTATATATCGAAGAAATTGATTTAAATATTCCATTTGCAACCTCTCTTACCTCTGGGCTTGACCGGATCTCTCTTCTGAAAAACATTGTGTTCTACTATAACTTGTATACTCTAAATGTATAGCTGCCTCATCCTCGCTCCACCTATCTTCAAGCAAGTGATATATTTTGTCCTTTGGGAAAGTACGCGCCCCTCGCAACAAGGAGTTGAAGCTGTTTTCACCATCAGGGAAGTACGCGCTCCTACGCGCAGTATAGCTGGTCCCCCCCCCCCCCCCTCCACTTGGATACAAGCGCTCCCGTGGCCCTTTTAACCGGTTTCTCTACATAGACCTGGATACACCTACCTACCTGGATACCTAGACCTGGATACCTGGATAGCGAACGCCTATTCAGACTTCAGGAAAATTTTTTGCCGGGTTTCCCCAGAGAATAGTTGATGTGAAGTGAAGGATCGCTGAGGCCATTGGAGAGCTAGAAGCTCCCTTCACATTTCATTCATGGCAAAATGGATATCTGACTAATATCTTAAGTAATGGATAATGGGGTTCCGAAAATGAGAACCTGGAGATAGAGCGCAGCACGTAAATAGTGACCATACCTTTTTTCTCGTCTTTTGTTGCCTATTACCGCAGAAGTGTCGGTCATAATGGATGTTCCATATCAAGACTGGAAGTAGAGGAAACGGAACCGTAACCCCAGTTCGCGGCTGAGATGAATTTTGTGAATATTTTTTTGAGATGTTGTTTTGTGATTTTATTTAATTTTATATTTGGAAAATGGATTTATTAACTATTAAGCAGCTAAAAAAGAGCTGAAGAAAAGGGGTGGTGCTGTGAAAACTTCTACTATGAAAACAGTAATATCAATAATAAAAATAGATTTTTCAAATGATTAAAAACGTAGTATTTTTTGATACTAGGTAGGTATATATTATTTTATATGGTATATAGTAATTTTACAAAAAAGATAATGATACTATAAATTATATTACCTACCTATGTCTGGCAACTCTGTTACACAGCAGTACATAACCATCGTGATGAACTAATGATAAATTATCAAAATTAATAAATTCCTGATAAGTACGTGCCTTATAAAAGATTTGGTTAGGTTTCTGAGGGGTTTGATGTCTCCAATTTTGTTGTCGAGGACTTCTGTGGATGTCAGTGTGGTTGTTCATGTGCAGTAGGTACCGTTTTTTGTTTATTTTGCCGTTTTTATTGTTTTTACTAGCGGCTCCGGCTGGCTACGCTCGCCTCCACGTCCACCCGGGGGGCAAGCCCCCCGGACCCCCCATTAAGTTGCTCGCTTCGCTCGCAACGTGTGGCGTGTAGGGAATATTGCTCGCTTCGCTCGCAAAGTCTGGCATGTAGGATATGTTGCTCGCTTCGCTCGCAAAGTCTGGCATGTAGGGAATATTGCTCGCTTCGCTCGCAAAGTCTGGCATGTGAGGAATATTGCTCGCTTCGCTCGCAAAGTCTGGCGTGTAGGGAATATTGCTCGCTTCGCTCGCAAAGTCTGGCATGTAGGGGATGTTGCTCGCTTCGCTCTCAAACGATAGATCCCTAAGGGTAGGTTTAACTTCTGTAAGGGATGCTGCTCGCTTCGCTCGCTTGAGGAAGTTATACTGCCCACCCAACTTGGCAGACGTTTTTTTCTGTTGGAAATTCTTACAAACAAATTAAATCTTATAAAACTACGTGGAACCACAAAAAGTTTATTCGGGGATGTTGCTCGCTTTGCTCGCAAGGTATTGCTGTATATTTGTAGGAAAAAATCCGAATTTATTCTGTTGAAATGGCTCTCGCTTCGCTCGCAAGGTATACTGCCCACCCAACTTGGCAGACGTTTTTTTCTGTAGGAAATTGTTACAAACAAATTAAATCTTATAAAACTACGTGGAACCACAAAAAGTTTATTAGGGGATGTTGCTCGCTTCGCTCGCAAGGTATACCTGTATATCCTTGAGGAAGTTATACTGCCCACCCAACTTGGCAGACGTTTTTTTCTGTTGGAAATTCTTACAAACAAATTAAATCTTATAAAACTATGTGGAACCACGAACAGTTTATTAGGGGATGTTGCTCGCTTCGCTCGCAAGGTATACCTGTATATGTGTAGGACAAAGTCCGTATTTATTCTGTTGAAATGGCTCTCGCTTCGCTCGCAAGGTATTGCGTAGAAGTGCAAATGGGAACCCCCCTGTGAGGGTCCCTTCTGGTAAGCAACGTTGTGTAACGGCGGCCCGGGTCGATTAAAAATGTAATTTTAACGATTCGCCTCGCTTCCGCTCGCGATTTGACCGACTTAACGTCACTTTTTTCGATATCCGATTTCGGATTCAGATTCGGCGGACCCAAAGCTGTATTTCGCCCGCAAAAACCGTTCCGAAAAACGTACCTTTATGGGGTATATTTTAATCGGAAAAAACCAAGTTTTTCGGCGGACTTTTCGAGAAAACGGGTCCGTACTCTCGCATTTTTTTTACGCATTTCCCGATACTTTTTTCGCGATCCGATCGCGCCGTCGTCTTCCTCGTAGGAAAACCTACGAAACCCGTATTTTTCCGGAATTGTCAACGGCCGTTTAGAGGGGTAGGGGAAGCGGGGAAGTCCAAAAAGCGCACATTAATTATTACTTCGACCCCCCTCCCGCCCTACGGCCCATGGTTCGGGTGGGATTAAACAATTTTAAATTCGCTTATACACCCTATCGGAAAATCCCAAGAAGATCCCCCCACTCGTAGACTCCCCCCACTCAGCCGTTTGGCCGTGCATAGACACGACAAACAGACAAACAGACAGACAGACGGAGTTTCATTCTTATTAATAACTAGCCGCTCCGGCTCGCTACGCTCGCCTCCACGTCCAGCCGGGGGGCAAGCCCCCCGGACCCCCCATTAAATTGCTCGCTTCGCTCGCAAAATGTGGCATGTAGGGAATTTTGCTCGCTTCGCTCGCAAAGTGTGGCATGTAGGAAATGTTGCTCGCTTCGCTCGCAAGGTGTGGCGGCGCAGATGCGATGTATTACAATTGAAACATGTAGGATATGTTGCTCGCTTCGCTCGCAAATTCTGGCATGTAGAAAATGTTGCTCGCTTCGCTCGCAAAGTATGGCATTTAGGGGATGTTGCTCGGTTCGCTCGCAAACGGTAGATCTCTAAGGGTAGGTTTAACTTCTGTAGGGGATGTTGCTTGCTTCGCTCGCAAACGGTAGATCTCTAAGGGTAGGTTTAACTTCTGTAGGGGATGCTGCTCGCTTCGCTCGCTTGAGGAAGTTATACTGCCCACCCAACATGTAGGGAATGATGCTCGCTTCGCTCGCAAACGGTAGATCCCTAAGGGTAGGTTTAACTTATGTAGGGGATGCTGCTCGCTTCGCTCGCTTGAGGAAGTTATACTGCCCACCCAACTTGGCAGACGTTTTTTTCTGTTGGAAATTCTTACAAACAAATTAAATCTTATAAAACTACGTGGAACCACGAAAAGTTTATTAGGGAATGTTGCTCGCTTCGCTCGCAAGGTATTGCTGCATATGTGTAGGGGAAAACCGGTATTTATTCCGTTGAAATGAGTCAAGTGCGTAGTGAGTCCCCTGTGCGTCATCCAGTCCCTTTCAGGTAAGCAACGTTGTGTAACGGCGGCCCGGGTCGATTAAAAATGTAATTTTAACGATTCGCCTCGCTTCCACTCGCAATTTGACCGAGTTCTCGTCACTTTTTTCGATATCCGATTTCGGATTCAGATTCGGCGGACCCAAAGCTGTATTTCGCCCGCGAAAACCGTTCCGAAAAACGTACCTTTATGGGGTATATTTTAATGGGAAAAAACGTAGTTTTTCGTCGGACTTTTCGAGAAAACACGGTCCGTACTCTCGCATTTTTTTGACGCATTTCCCGATACTTTTTTCGCGATCCGATCGCGCCGTCGTCTTCCTCGTAGGAAAACCTACGAAACCCGTATTTTTCCGGAATTGCCAACGGTCGTTTAGAGGGGTAGAGGAAGCGGGGAAGTGGAAAAAGCGCACATTAATTCTTACTTCGACCCCCCTCCCGCCCTACGGCCCATGGTTCGGGTGGGATTAGAAAATGTGAAATTCGCTCGCTCCCCCTATCGGAAAATCTCAAGAAGATCCCCCCACTCGTAGACTCCCCCCACTCAGCCGTTTGGCCGTGCATAGACACGACAAACAGACAAACGGAGTTTCATTCTTATTAATAGTATAGATAGATATGTGTTTATTTATTATAATTATTAATTTATTAGTAATATAATTTTCTTTTTTGGAAAGGATGGATGAGGTTGGTAGTGTGGGGAAAGAATTGTGGAGATAAATGGGGCGACGCAGGGTGCCGACAAGGAGGAAAATCATGTAAACGACCATTTCCTTTAGGGGACTGCCCCTCTATCGCTCCTAGCGGTGGAGCTAGCAATTTTGAGGCGAGAGCAATAGCTTAATTTTCTTCAAAAATTCGCTAATAAGATCCTAATTCTACTCATCTCCTCAAACCCCCATAACCATGGAGATGGAAAGGCAACCTACCTAACGGATAGTTATTTTCTGTTTTGGGGAACTAATGTATAAAATTTGCATTATCCACCTAAATCAATAATAAATTTGTATTTTATTGGAAATTTTCTCTACGATTTAATTCAATTTCGATCATTCAATTTAATATAAAGATTGTTTATTAGTGGTAATAGCAGAAACGTCCAGTATGAACTCAATTTGCTATTAATCTATGTTATTTACGATTTCCTGCCATAATTGCTGCTCCACCTGGGCAATAAAACGGTTAATAAATGTATTAATGGTTCTATTATAATTTCTTCTTTGTTAAGATGAATTATTCTTTAATTTTTATGTTTATTTTGAATTGTATTCGATGAAAGCTCATTCCGAGCCTCTTCGTATGTGGTTTATTTATCATGAACAGAATATTGTTCACTCCGACCCTATTCTTGATGCACTGTGCGCCGCAACAGATGTCAACATCGTTGGAAGGTGGGCGTTTGGTTGGTTCTTGGGGTGGGTTTGGATGTTGCGGCGAATTTCTATCAACGACTAAGTTTATCAATGATCAGTCAAATCTCTGACTAACTAACTACTGATTAAAATCAGTCAGAGGTTCGAATGTGTTGGACTTTCAGATACCTTATCAATCTTAAAATGACTGCAGACTACTAATCGGAATTTATCAAGGGGAAAAATAGGGGTGCTACAACAACACCAAAATATTCCCACGAATTTAGGTTGGAACACAGTGCAGTATTTAGTTGTTTCCATAGCAACTGCAAGGCCTTAGCTTTCAGGTGAATTTTTCTTGTACAGGGTGGTCCGTAATAAACGGACACATTTTAAAATCCCGTAACATTCACAAATTCGATCGTAGGGATTAAAAAATAAGCAGAACGTGTAGAGAAAATCAGTAAGTTTTATTCACAATCGAAAAATCGGAAAAAATTATCAAGTTTTAAAAATTATGTCATTTAAATGGCGACCCTGTTTGGTAACGCACAGTTCAAGACGGTCCTTGAAGTTCTGCATCACTCTTTGCACCATATCTTCCGGTATTTCCGCGATTTCTCGTCTTATTGACTGCTTCAATGCTTGAATGGTTCGTGGTTTGTCCACGTACACTTTAGATTTCAGGTGGCCCCATTGAAAAAAGTCACAGGGGGTGAGGTCTGGGGAACGCGGAGGCCAGGGAACATCCCCATGCCGGGAAGAAGAACGGTTACGTCAACAAACAGAATTGCCGTTATTGGGCTGGTGAAAACCCTCGACATTTACACCAAAGGCCTCTACACTCTGCCACGGTAACGGTGTGGTGTGGAATTTCCAAACTCGGAATAATTGGGCCCTATTTTTTTTTAAGATGGCAGAGAGAATGCAGTGACTATTAACTCTGAATTTTATCTCGCGATGCTTCAAGAATTCTTCATTCCTCAGCTTGAGGAAAATGAAGTTGTCACCGACAACATGTGGTTCCAACAAGATGGAGCAACAGCCCACACGGCCAGGATTTCATTGAACTTTTTGCGAACGATTTTTCCCGGACGCGTGATCTCCCGGCATGGGGATGTTCCCTGGCCTCCGCGTTCCCCAGATCTCACCCCCTGTGACTTTTTTTTATGGGGCCACCTGAAATCTAAAGTGTACGTGGACAAACCACGAACCATTCAAGCATTGAAGCAGTCAATAAGACGAGAAATCGCGGAAATACCGGAAGATATGGTGCAAAGAGTGATGCAGAACTTCAAGGACCGTCTTGAACTGTGCGTTACCAAACAGGGTCGTCATTTAAATGACATCATTTTTAAAACTTGATAATTTTTTTCCGATTTTTTGATTGTGAATAAAACTTACTGATTTTCTCTACACGTTCTGCTTATTTTTTAATCCCTACGATCGAATTTGTGAATGTTACAGGATTTTAAAATGTGTCCGTTTATTACGGACCACCCTGTATAACCTCTTTTTTTCTGTGGCATCCTTTCCACAGAATGGAGAATCCGTTCTTTCGCGAATCGCTGACGTTATCTGTTACTTTATTTTACAAATGATGAAAGACTTACCACCTCTTGGCGTCAAAATATCCTCATAAAGTTCTTTGCAATGCTTCACTGTACTTTCCCAACATTTGTTTTAAATAAATTGGCGTAGACCATTTTCTTCTTTTTTTTAACACCCTTCACATGAGCTTCATATAACCCCCCCCCCTCTATCTTTTAATGCTTCCTAAATTTTTCAGCAAGTTCCAGAAAATGTTTTTAAGGCTAACTACAAAGCTTCCTCATTGGCATTCGAGGCGTTGGGAATGCGAAAAGTGCGTAAGTACCTACCTCCTCGTACCTAAATACAACCCCACATATTGGGAAGGTAGACACGTAGAAACTACCTTATTCAACCCTTCTACCTTATAACCTTAGCCTTCTGTGTATGGTACATACATTTTTAATTATCTAAAACAGAACAAATAATGTACCTTTCATTAAATGAAATCTTGTAAGGAAATCCTTCGCTCTTACCCAATCGAGAAAGCCCATGATTTTTTCATCTGAGAAATTAAAACTAATTTTTAGTTAGAATTAAAGTCTATAATTATTAAACACGAAGAAAAGAAACATGGACAACATGAGATACAAGTTTATAACAGTAAACTGTTACGATGATGATTCCATTACTCATTTAACTGAGCAGCTAAAACGGTAACTGAACCCCAGGCGCTCAGATAAATTATTTAGCGATTATCGGATATAGTGAAACTGAATTGATAAGCAAAGATGATAGTCAGAGCTTTGACTTGGTCAGATTTTAATCGGGCTAGGAAATGCGATTGATGAACTGCTCCTAAGAATGTGTGCGTTTGGAGGTGGACACCACCGAACCAACGTTATTTTCAAGCATTGTTTTAAAATTTTCACTAAAACTTCCCATTTTGATTATCTTATATAAGACAAATAATAGAAAATATGCTTTTTCAATTTGATAGGCCTCTTTACTTTCGCCTTCTTTCATTGGCCCACCCAATTCAATCATAACTCCAAATTTCTAGTAGGTAGTGGATGTTGATTATAAGTTTAGTATATCCAGATGATAAGAGAGAGGAAACCATTGAAAAACTGGAAATAAACATATAAAATTTGTTACAACATTCAAAACTAAGATTCATACATTATTAAGTATAGAAAATAAAAAACATTTCAGCTCAAAACTGAACAAAACTAATCACGATTTAGATTTTGCGTTGGAGAGCTTCTCCAAAAAAGTATAGCAGAAGCCATGTCAGCTAAATGAATGTTAGGAAAATAGTGTGGAGCCTTGCTCGATATGTTCATTAAAACAGATACAAATAGGTATCATAATAACATATGATGTTGTAACATATAATAACATGGAATGAATGGTTCTAATTATTTAAAACATGCATTTATTCATACGATTTTTATATGGTTGCGAGTATTTTATGATGAATTATTTTATATTGATGGAAAATGAGAACTAAATATTGAGTTGTGTTAAATGAGGGTGATCCAAGGAAAGTATAGGGAAGACATGTTAAAGTTAGTGACATACATGGGTCAATGTATAGGAGACTTGGATTGAAGGGAGAGAAGGGGGTAATTTATTAGTGATACATTCGGCAGGCGTGATTCAGATACCCTTCATCGCTCTCCATGTATAGTATTATAGGGCCATAGTACATCTCATTTAATCAGTTATTCCTCCCTGGATTTCAGACAGCATTAGTAAAACTATTGACAGTTCGTCACAAATGGCACTTTGTGATTCAGTTACATCTATAATTTCAGCTAAATGGCGGTACGGAACTCGTAGACTACTACAGTTTATCACAGCAATGTTAGCACTTTTGACTGCGGTATATTTACACATATATATTTATATTTATTTTGGTATTAATTTATATTTATTTCTCTCACTTCTTGCTGAAATTAATAAAAACTTGCGTTTATTTTTTTAAGCTATCCTCATTTTTGGAAGTTTATGACAACTATGAAACAGAATGTGTATTGGTAGGTTCAACCCTTAAGTGGTGCTTGTGATATCATCTGTCCACAGAGGGTGGCGGTGGGAGCACTGTGCTCCTTACGCATTCATAAATAAATAAATTTCGCATATACTCTCGGTCCGATTGCAAGTGCTATTACTGAATATATTCAGTAATATCACGAGAGGTAACAATCAAAGTAAAAAATTATAAAAAATTGTGAAATTATGAAAAATGGAAAATTTTTATGGAAAGGAGGATAGGAAGGCACTGCAACATACAGCAGAAAATAGTCTCCCACCGCCACCACTGAAAGGTTAATAAGATACAAATATTATCCAAAGACTTTAACAGAAATTAATTTATCATTTTTTTAATTAATTTAAAAGGAATTAATTTTGTTCCATTTTATTTTAAATTAAATTTATCATTACTATGCATAATGTTACCATTATTTATTTAATTTATTTTTATCGTAATATTTTCCGTTTTTGTTTGGCAATATTTCCACTTTACAAATTAGCCAAATTTGAGTTTTACGATTTTTTTTTTTTTTTTTGAAATTTTACCAAGTAGAAAATCGCACTAGTAGGAGTATAAGGTGCCTTTCACACTAGAGGGTTTGAGTTGGAAGAAACCGAGTTGACCCGTTCACACTAGGCCTGCGCGTGACTGGCGGGTTCGCAAGTCACACGCGAGCCTACTAGCATCAACAAATTTCTTAATATTCTATTTTATAGTTAATAAACTTTATTTGAGCAATGTATATTTACAATTAACAATTTTTAGCCGTTTTCAGTTATTTTTATAGTACATTTTTTGAAATTTGACCAATTTAATGTACTCAAAAACTGTTTTGTTGGGACATCTTGACTTTTTGGCGTAAAAACGGAATTGTTATCTCAATCCTAAGGAGAGTTATCGTCAAGAATGACATATATATATATATAGGTATATGAAAAAGCGTTAAACTCTAGGATCCGTTTCAGAATGTCTCAAAACGGATTTCAATAAAGAAAATTTTCGAAAATTTTGATTTTAAAATTTTCCGAGCCATTGCAATAGCTTCATTTTTTAAGAAAATTCCCTAAAATGGATCTCGTCTGTGACTCATCTTTTCACATCATAGACGTTCCAGTTGCCTAAGACTGAGCACTCGGGAGCTTTCAACTCAACCCTCCTAGTGTGAAAGGGGTCTAACTGTTGGGGAAGAAAATTTTCTAAGAAAAAAGGAGGGGTTGGTTCATCCCCTCGTGAGGATGAGCGTCTGGAGATCAGGAGGGGTTGGTCCGTGAGGGTGGAAAACCGAACGGTTGTGGCAGTGATAGGTGGGAAGAGAGGGGGCTTAGAAGGAGGTTATGCGGGGACGTAAGTACAAGAGGGGGAAGAGAAAGGGGAAAGTCCTACCTTAGCGCCGGGCCCTTGAGACCGTGACGTCACCTCAACCTTTTTCTTGGGCGAATCTCCATCGATCCAGCTGCCTCCAGGAGCCCAAAGGGGTCCCGAGGACCCGTCGGAGAGGGGGCCGCTCCCGCCGGGGGAAAATCTCCCGGCCTTTTTCTCCGAAAGAAAGCGGACTCCACACTGCCGCCGATCCTCCACGCACAAGGGCTCCGCTCTATGTGATTTCGATGACTTTTTCTCTCGTGTTTAATACGCGGGATAATTTTCTGCATCCCTCCTGTGTTCCCTTTTTTAACTGGTTGTTCCGAGGGCAAGGTTTTTTTTTTCTTCATTTTTAAAAATATTCCCATTGCGTATGAGCATAGTTATGCATAGTGCGCGGATGGGTGGGGGGCCGGCGCCTGCGCGGGGCGCCCTCAAGCCACGCCCCCTTCTCTCATCGATCTCTTCCTACTTCTACGGGTGGAAGAGAGACCCCTCTTTTCGCCCTACTCAGCAGACCCCCCCTTCCACGGAACCTTTCTAATTTCTCCAACCCAATTACCCCACTCCTTTCCACCCTCGCTCCGCCCCACCCTCGTCCTTTCCCCCCCTTTTACTCATCCCACCTTCTCCGTAAATAAAGCCTGAAGAATGGAGGGAGACCAAAAATACGGAAGTGTCCCCCTTTTACTGCACCACATTCTTGGCAGCTGGAGGCCAATTGGTCAGTAGGGAAAGTTCTTTCGATTTGGTTCTTCCGTTCAGGCGCCACATCCCGAAAATCTCGGTCTCCACCAGATATTCTGCCTCGCATGCCCCCAACACTTTCACTGCTGCACTATTGTAATACCACATGCTACTAATACTCCTTTACTTGGCTATAACGTCTATACTTGTTGCTATTTATGCCCCAAAGAAGCTCTGAAGTCTCCTCATAAATATAGAGTTTGAAATATATTTCCAAAATATCACGACTTTGGAAAGAAAAAAAAAACGCTGCAAATTACTTCACAAAGGTTTATTATTTTTTCAATTGAGTATGATCATAGTTTTAGTTGGCTTGCGTACGTCATAAGGCCCGACCAGACTCCTCGACGTGTCCTATTTCGATTTGCCACAACCTATACTTCTATAATTATATACGCATGTTTATATTTCTCGATTTGAGCTCCTATCTATTCAAATAATTATTGCCTTAATAATATCATTATCTAAGTAAGTACGAAAAGTCGAGAGGATATGTTATTAAATATGCGTTGGATATATTCATGACCTAGAAAAAAACATATATTCATGCCTCGAAGGAACGCTGTACCCATCTCATGGTGCCGCGGCGCCTCCTCTCACTCCACCCCCCGCTCACCCCCCTCACCACCCACCGTGACCCCCTGCCAAGCGTGCCAGGCGTGCGCGCGTGCGTATGTCTAACACTCAAAGCCTCGAAAAAGACACTTTTTCGCCCGTTTTTGGCCCATAGCATCTATGCGAGTAAAGCGATCGGAATGGTTAAACGTTAGGACCAACTAGACCCCAAATGGAGTCTATGTGCGAAAGAACGGGTTTTTAAAGTAAATTCTTAGGCCTTTTATGGCCCGGACGGCGAACGGCGGACGGACATTTCAAATTTGGATTCTACGTACCTTGAAACGTAAAGTGACAAAGTTTGAGGGGGGGTTATAAAATTTTTTTGCTACACGATCACATTATTGGAAATAATAAACCAAAAACACCAAAATGAGGCATATAATCTCGCATACACAACAGGTAGGTACGTAACTAAACTAAGCTGCACCTAGAACGGTTCAGGAATTCTCCCGATCCAGCCGGAATTGGGGCAGTTCCATCGCGGAACGAAAGCATCAAGCCATAAAAGCTAATTTTATTAACTACAGTTGATTTATCTTCTAACGGATGTTTTCATACGCATCTAATCTTTAGATATCATAATTATAATAGGGAGTTTTTGCAGTTTTCCGTCTGAGTCGTTCACCTGAGTCGTTGTACAAATAGAGGTTTTTCTAGCGCGAGCAAACCAGAAGCTACCCACTGAGTCGTACTGTACGGATAAGGAATCGTTGAACGATTGAATGAAAAGATTCAAAAGTCACACTAACGTGACTTCACTACTCCAAATCTCCATAATTAAGCCCGAGTCATAGATTGCATAACTGTAATGTATTCTGTTTCTTTCATAATGGAAGAAGTACCTATTAAGTTAGCTACAACTTCATCTGCGTATGGTTTAATTTTTTCACTACAAAATAGATGTGGTAGAAGAAGGGGGGTACTTGGAAGGGTACTTTTTAAGGCAACATCAAAATTCGCGATGGGTTAGGAGAATCTCTTTCGGGAACTTCAAGATGATCAACGATCAAGATGTACGTATATTATAAATATGTAGGTACCAACCTGTACCTATTACCAAGATATGTACGATATTTTACACTTTTTTCCCTCGGACAATTACGTTTTATTATTGAAAATAACGAACCATTTTTGAAGATGTGGATACCTTCTAATACGCGATAAAGGGTGAAGACAGCCGTTTCTGTCTGTGTTTATCTTCTCTGACAAGTGGCACAATCCCTACCCATTTCATCAAAATCGATCTATCAGTATCGGAGCTTCGTCTATAACAACCAATTTCAGGTTTGACATGTATGGTTACCTATTTCAACAAAATTAGTAGGATGCCATCCTGAAACTTGTACCCAAATACCCTCGAACGAAATCGGACTGATGATGGTAGATCGTGAACCAACCACCTTTTTTGAAAATCACAAATATTACTGTAGTGGATTTATATATGTTTTACTTGGTGTCGGTAGACCAAGTGGGACATTTATATTCTGATTATGCGGGTTAGTCCCCGTGTTATTCCTGTAAGGAATGTGAGCGAATCCGTCAAGGTCAGCTTGCTTGGCGGGATGAACTGAGAGATAGTTCGTGTCGCAGCCGCGTGGAGCACTGGGCTCGCATAGTGGGTGCTGGGTTCGATCAGTTTGGTACTGAGCCGTTTTGTAATATTCCGGCCTAAGATTTATATCTGTAGGAGGAATATGTTGAGCTTGGTTGAGGTACTGAAAAGTATCCTTCGTTTTTTGTACATTTGGAGTGTATTTGACACTCGGATCGGCCGGGTAGGCTTGTGTCGAATATCGTGGGTATTCGGACAGCTTGGTCGAATCATAATGATTGACTTCAGAGCGGGTCTGAAAGGTATCCTCGATCTTTTGTATAGGCGAGGCTTGATCTAACGTTTCCTTCGTGAATACGTTAGGTGAGAAGGCGATCTCGTCGTGAGGATCGAGCCTTGCGCCGTCGCTGGGACCGGCGGATTGGCCGTGTATGTAGGTAGCGCTACGGGGGCTAAGAGGCCCGGCTTCGCCGTCGTCTGCCTCCCCTTGCATGAGGAAATAAGACGGCCGACGTTCCATCGAAATAGCCGAGTTATTAGCTCGTTTCGATGCCTCTATGTATAGAAATAGAGGGTTTAGTAAGGTGGACTCGCTTGACAGAGCTTCTTTCCTTTGCTCGTATGTCAGGGTCCTACCTTGTAGTCTTGAAAAAGACTTCCTTGGACGGTAAATTAGAGCGGATGAGCAGAGTAATTTACCGGCGTGCCCCAGCGGTCGGTGACGAGCCTAGTGCTACGAAACCCGGGTGACACGGCTAGGAACGTCCCTCGGGCGTACGATCTAAAGAGAATATCGATAGATGTACCGGGTGGCGTCCTGACAGATGAACTACGTTGGGCAATGAGCAGGATGAATAATCACTGGACTCGTAGATGCCAATGCGAGATCTGTGTGGAGAGAAGGTAGGCCTTGTAGAAAGCAGTAGGAAGCCGTTCTTGAGATGAACTCGGGATGCAGAAGGTTCGTCAGCGTAGAGCGTGTAGAAATCTTCGTACTTCGAGGTGTCGTCGTCGAGAGCGGAGAGTAGAATGAATTTCGGAGGGCTCCGAGCGGGGTCTTTATAGGGAGGTGGCCGCCTCCTGCCGCCTCCTGATTGGTCCGCTTAATTTCATTAATTCGACTGTGTAATCTCATTGGCTCGCACATTGTTTTCTCAGTATCTGCGAGTATGATAGCTGAGCTGGTCCTCCGGGGTGCTTACGAGCGTCCGTCGCGGAGCCGACGACCTTGAGTTTAGCCGGGGACCTCGGGTGCTTTCTCTGCGTCAGTTGTTCAGACGGGGTCCCCGGGGTGGCTGCTGGACCAGAGGTGGTTGCTTGCCGCCTCTTGGTTGGTTCGCCTATTGTCTCTCGTGTAATCAGTGTTTCTGATTGGCGAGTAGGCTTGTTTGAATTGTCCTTGTTAGTTTTAGAGGACGTTTGATTTTCTGTTTGAGTTTTCTCGTTCAAGGCGACTTGGTTCGAGATACTTGTCGCATCTCTCTCGCCCAGTAAGTGTCTAGGGAGGTCGCCTTGTATGTTATTAGTTAATATTTCACTTTTGAGAGAGAAATTCGTATTTTCTCTCTGGTGAAATATTTTGTTTGACGGAGTTATAACTCGACGTCTTGTAAATATTTTTGTGTTGTGTCTACCTCTTTTTGGTAGCCCTGAAAAGGGCTGTTGACAAGAGGGGGTGGTTTTCACCACAGGCGCCCCCCTAAGACGTCGTGTTATTAACGACGACGCCGGCTGGGGTGTTTCGAGCGCCGTCACCCATCTCTCGTCGAATTTGGTAGAGGGGACGTGCCTTCTGGCAGATTTTCGGGGAGTCTCCTCCTTATTTTCTGTCTGATTTTTGTTTAGTGACACAGCTTCGTCTTTATTTAGAGTGTAAGCTGGTTTTATTTGCTGTTTGGGAACTTTTTTTGTATGTTCGCCAATTTGCACTGTAACCGAAAACTTATCTCTTTTAACCACTTTGAATGGTCCCGTGTAAGGACATTGTAGAGAGGTGAGCTGTGTGGGCACTCTGATATAGACATGTGTACATGTATCCAAATTTTTGGGCATGTTTACGGCATATTTCGTATTATTATGTTTAATATGCGTAGGCCGGAAGAAGAGAGGCTCCGAAAGGTTTGTAGAAGTTACGAAAATGTCTCCTGGGAGTGGTACGTCAATTCTGTAAACTTTTTGGAACGGTGTAGTTTCCGTTGCTGGGTCTACTGCCGTACGCATGGCGAGTAGTACTTTTGGTAGGGCGTCGAGCCAATTTTCGTTTTGTGCTTTGAGAGCCTCTTTCAGAGATCTATTTCTGCGTTCTACCATTCCGTTTGTTGACGGTTTGTATGGTAACGTGTGGGTATGTTTTACTCCGAGACGTTCCATAATGGAATTAAATAGATCTGATTCGAATTGTGTGCCTTGATCACTTGTGATGTATTTAGGTACGCCTTTTGAAGCTACCCAAATATTGATAAAGGCGTTTGTGATCGTGGCTGTTTCGATGTTGTTAAGAGGGACTGCCTCTAGCCAACCCGTTGCTCTATCGACCATCATTAGAATGTAACGTTTCCCTCCTTTAGCTAAAGGTAAAGGTCCGGTAATGTCAACGTGTACATGTGAGAATTTGTTAGCCGTTTCAAATTCGGAGTAAGGGAGCTTCACGGAGCGAGTGATTTTTGCTCGTTGGCAAGTCTCGCACGCTCGGACCCAGTTGGAGACATCTGCACGGAGTCCGTGCCAAAAATATCTTTGTTTAACTTTATACACTGTAGAGTGTATACCTGGGTGTCCCAAATTGTGAATTTGGCTGATTATTTCTTGCCTTATTTCGTTTGGAATATAAGGTCTTGGGTGTCCTAGGTCTAGGTTACACCAAATTTCTCCTTGAGGAAATTCGACTCGTGTGAGTTTCAATTTGTCCTCTGCGTTAGGAGGAGAACGAATTTGTGCATTTGAAATGTGCAGTAGAAGATTGCACTCTATTGCAGCCGTAATTTGCGAAATTTCGGCTATGGGTGGACCCTCGTCAGTTTGGGTTGAAATCGATTTTGTTTGAATTTCAACTGGATCGAAGGGTCTGGAGAGTGCGTCGGCGACGACGTTGTTCTCTCCGGGTATATGACGAATGTCACTCGTCATTTGAGAGATGTATGTTAGCCATCTTAATCTCATTTTAGAAAAATGTGCATTTTTCTTAAGCATCGTGCCTAGCAGAGGCTTGTGATCTGAACAAATATGAAAAGATCGGCCGTCCAAGTCATTGTGCCAATGAATGCAAGCTTGGTAAACGGCGAACATCTCTTTGTCGAATGATGCTTTATTCTTCCATTGTTCCGGAATTTCTTTACTGAAAAATCCCAATGGTTGGTAAGATTTCGAGCCGTGTTTGTCTGTAATTTCCTGCTCTAGTGCTGCTCCGATGTGTGTGTCGGATGCGTCGCAGACTAATCTCCACTCTGCTGTAGGGTGTGGATGAGCGATATTATGTAATGTAGCTTTAATCATTGCTTGTTTTAAGCTGTTGAAAGCTTTTTCTCTCTCTGATGTCCATTCGATAGGTGTTTTGTCATTTTTTTTTTGTTTGACTGAATGGAGTCATACAGAGGTTGTGCCGTGTGAGCGAATTTACTTGAGCATGCTCGGTAGAAACCACACATACCTAGGAATCTGCGTAGACTTCGTACGTCTATTGGCCTAGGAAATTGTTCTATGGCTTCTATTTTATCTCGTTTAGGAATTATCCCTTCTTTCGAGATAGTGAAACCTAGGAAATCGACGGTAGGTTTTGAAAAAATGCATTTATCAAAACCTACTCGAAGTCCGTGTTCCCCTAGCTTGTCAAAAATTTGTTTGAGGTGGTTCATGTGTTCTTTATAATTTTTAGAAGCCACCAGGATGTCATCTAGGTATACAAATGCGAAATCAAATTTTCGCATGATGCTGTCCATGTATCTTTGCCATGTTTGAGCCGCTCCGGCCAAACCCATGCTCATTTTCTTAAACTCATAAAGACCGAAAGGTGTAATAATTGCAGTTTTATGAGCGTCATCTGGGTGCATCGGAATATGATAATATGCCGATTTTAAATCTATTGTCGAATAGATTCGTGTATCATGTAAATTCGCTTGGAAAGAGCGAATGTGAGGAGGAGGGTAGGCGTCTTTCTTCGTTTTCGCGTTCAGGAAACGGTAGTCGCCGGTGATTCTCCATGACCCGTCTTTTTTTGGCACACAGTGTAACGGGGATGCCCATTCGGAATCTGATGGTGCAATTATGCCTTCTGAAAGCATTTTGTCAAAAGTACTTTTGACTTGAGCCCGTTTTTCGCCCGCCATGGGTCTTGCTCGGAAGTGTACTGGTGTTCCTTCCGTGGTTATACGGTGGTAAACCCCGTTGTTTTTCCACTTTCCTTGAAGTTTGCTCATTTTATCATTGTATTTGTCAATGATAGAGCGAATGTTTTCGTCCTCCGTGATTTGCACGTCCTCTGGTTGAGGGTTATTGTCACGATGAGGGATAGTAGCTGCTATTTGTTCGTCAGTGAATTTTTTGTTCATGACTGCAGCTATTTTTTGATCGGCATAGCTCTTTATTTTATCTTTATAAATGTACTTGTGTTTGACCCGTATTCCGATATCCCAAGACTCGAGGAATGGTATACCTAGGATCGCTAGATCAACTTTCGTGATCATAAAATACATAAATACATACATACCATACATTTCGTGGTACTTGGTGCTGGGTTTTTTGGCGAGAGATGCGGGGTCCTCGAGTGCGAGGAGCCTGTCCTGTAAGGACAACCCATATTCTCGCTGTAGGCGCTGTTTGGCCTCTTCGTAGGGTGCGTGGGGTGCCGTGAGGTAAGCTGAGTCGATAGCTTCCCTCATTTCTTCTGGTACCCACTTGTATATAGCTGAGAAGCATTCGTTCTGCGTTCTCAGGTGTTTTCGCACGCAGTATTGATCGAACTCGGCGAGTGCACGATCGATATTCTTCTTTTGGAAGATTGGTTTTTGATAATCTCCCATCTCCTCTAAAAGTGCTCGAAAGCCACTTTGTGTAGAGGGTTGTTGCATGAGATGTGGGGCGTAGAGGCTGGCGGGGGTCGCACGCCCGCAGTGGTACCCTGAAATCCACTAGCTTCATAAGAGGGAACGAAATGCTCCGTGTTAAGCCTGTTCAAAGGCGGGGTCACCATTTGTAGTGGATTTATATATGTTTTACTTGGTGTCGGTAGACCAAGTGGGACATTTATATTCTGATTATGCGGGTTAGTCCCCGTGTTATTCCTGTAAGGAATGTGAGCGAATCCGTCAAGGTCAGCTTGCTTGGCGGGATGAACTGAGAGATAGTTCGTGTCGCAGCCGCGTGGAGCACTGGGCTCGCATAGTGGGTGCTGGGTTCGATCAGTTTGGTACTGAGCCGTTTTGTAATATTCCGGCCTAAGATTTATATCTGTAGGAGGAATATGTTGAGCTTGGTTGAGGTACTGAAAAGTATCCTTCGTTTTTTGTACATTTGGAGTGTATTTGACACTCGGATCGGCCGGGTAGGCTTGTGTCGAATATCGTGGGTATTCGGACAGCTTGGTCGAATCATAATGATTGACTTCAGAGCGGGTCTGAAAGGTATCCTCGATCTTTTGTATAGGCGAGGCTTGATCTAACGTTTCCTTCGTGAATACGTTAGGTGAGAAGGCGATCTCGTCGTGAGGATCGAGCCTTGCGCCGTCGCTGGGACCGGCGGATTGGCCGGGTAGCGTGTAGGTAGCGCTTCGGGGGCTAAGAGGCCCGGCTTCGCCGTCGTCTGCCTCCCCTTGCATGAGGAAATAAGACGGCCGACGTTCCATCGAAATAGCCGAGTTATTAGCTCGTTTCGATGCCTCTATGTATAGAAATAGAGGGTTTAGTAAGGTGGACTCGCTTGACAGAGCTTCTTTCCTTTGCTCGTATGTCAGGGTCCTACCTTGTAGTCTTGAAAAAGACTTCCTTGGACGGTAAATTAGAGCGGATGAGCAGAGTAATTTACCGGCGTGCCCCAGCGGTCGGTGACGAGCCTAGTGCTACGAAACCCGGGTGACACGGCTAGGAACGTCCCTCGGGCGTACGATCTAAAGAGAATATCGATAGATGTACCGGGTGGCGTCCTGACAGATGAACTACGTTGGGCAATGAGCAGGATGAATAATCACTGGACTCGTAGATGCCAATGCGAGATCTGTGTGGAGAGAAGGTAGGCCTTGTAGAAAGCAGTAGGAAGCCGTTCTTGAGATGAACTCGGGATGCAGAAGGTTCGTCAGCGTAGAGCGTGTAGAAATCTTCGTACTTCGAGGTGTCGTCGTCGAGAGCGGAGAGTAGAATGAATTTCGGAGGGCTCCGAGCGGGGGTCTTTATAGGGAGGTGGCCGCCTCCTGCCGCCTCCTGATTGGTCCGCTTAATTTCATTAATTCGACTGTGTAATCTCATTGGCTCGCACATTGTTTTCTCAGTATCTGCGAGTATGATAGCTGAGCTGGTCCTCCGGGGTGCTTACGAGCGTCCGTCGCGGAGCCGACGACCTTGAGTTTAGCCGGGGACCTCGGGTGCTTTCTCTGCGTCAGTTGTTCAGACGGGGTCCCCGGGGTGGCTGCTGGACCAGAGGTGGTTGCTTGCCGCCTCTTGGTTGGTTCGCCTATTGTCTCTCGTGTAATCAGTGTTTCTGATTGGCGAGTAGGCTTGTTTGAATTGTCCTTGTTAGTTTTAGAGGACGTTTGATTTTCTGTTTGAGTTTTCTCGTTCAAGGCGACTTGGTTCGAGATACTTGTCGCATCTCTCTCGCCCAGTAAGTGTCTAGGGAGGTCGCCTTGTATGTTATTAGTTAATATTTCACTTTTGAGAGAGAAATTCGTATTTTCTCTCTGGTGAAATATTTTGTTTGACGGAGTTATAACTCGACGTCTTGTAAATATTTTTGTGTTGTGTCTACCTCTTTTTGGTAGCCCTGAAAAGGGCTGTTGACAAGAGGGGGTGGTTTTCACCACAATTACCATGACCATGTCATGCCACCTTGAAATAGGAAGAAAAAAATTGATTATAGCGTTATAGGTTATCGTCGTGAAAGGTTACATGCGTATTTGGAGCTGTATTCCGCAAACCGTTAGCATTTTGCGCGTATGTGCAATGCTCCATTTCTATTTGTAGTTCATCCTACTCGACTAAGACTCAGCGTTGCAAAAACTCCCTAATAATGAATACCTACTTTCTTTGTAACGAAAATTCATATTATCCGAAAAAAATTGCTAAGGATCATATTGAATAAGAGCCCTCTAGATACTCCCACTGAATTGTTCTGTATGGAATTTAATTGTGAAAATGTTACTCGCATTGTCAATCATGTCTTTACTTTTATCTTGGGCATTGATGCTGAACTTTTATGGCCATCTACAAGTAAGTAATCGTAATTACAATAGTTCTCGAATTATAGCATTTTCAAATTGAATTCGTCCTTTTACAAAATGAATTCGTCCTATTACTAAATGAATTCGTCCTTTTACAAAATGAATTCGTCCTTTTACAAAATGAATTCGTCCTTTTACAAAATGAATTCGTCCTTCTTAAAGAGGGACCGAATCTGGAAGATATCTTAGTAAAGGTGGTGTCAGGGGCTCGAGAAAACGGTGGTGGTGGGAATGCAGTCTTTATATGCAAGTGCCCTAAAATCTTCTCTGCTACCACCTACGCACATCTGACACAAATTACTGAGGGCACCAACTTTGCAATACATGTGCTTTCCCTCATGCCTAGAGCAGCTTCAGGGCTCTATAAGTTAAGGGGACACGGCACCCACCCCCCTCTCGCCCTTAATCGACATATTTTTACAGGCGTTTTCCTCAGCCCCCATGCAACCGATTTCAGTGCTTGTTTTTCTTTTTGTTCCTTATATTCTCAATTTTCAATTAACATAGGTGTTTCCAGGTATCTCAAAAACACAAATTCGTAGGTATCATGGAATAAATGTCATATATTTATTTTTACTTCAGAAACATCTAGCGGCAGTTGAAATCAACATTTTGTAAAACCGCTACGTTAATATCTTTGCCCAGATCTTTTCTTCAAAACAAAACAAAAATCAAGCGAATAGGGTTAACCGTTCCGAAGAAAAACGCCCGTGAACATGAAAAAACATTGTACAGGAGAGCAGAAAAACCAACAGCATCCATCTTTTCATAACGTCGCAACGCATTATGAAAATAGAAGCTGTTTTTGTTTTCCCTAGACCTATCTGAAATGAAGTGTTGTATCATTATACTTAACTATGTCATCCATGGATAACATAAACATAATACCCATGGTTGTAGCCCAGTCAAATAAAGACGAAGAAGAAATTGGTGAAGAGACTCTTATCATTCGACTCTTACCATACATCTTACATCTTATCTTTACATCTTATGGTTTCTTTATGATTTTTAGTGTCCCGATTTCGTTTTTACGTTTTCTTTTGATTATTTATTAAAAATGGGTGGTTCTACACGAATTTAAAAAAAAAAATGAAAGGACCAGTAAACCGTTATTCAAAAATAAAGACGACAGAGCAACCATATAGCCAGCCTATGCTACCGGCCTGTACTTAAACAAAACATTGGCGCATTTGTAAGCATAAATTTGACTATGTTATTGAATTTAATTGTTCCCTAAATCACATCATTTTATGGAAGAAAAAAAAATCGATTTTTCTCAAATTTTTTGCTACCGGGTCCCCTTAATTTGAACGCATCACGTCCGCAATGCCGAAATGTAGTGTCTTGTGGAACTATCTGAATCCCATGGAATATTACAGGAAGTACTAAACCAACATTTTCGCGACCACGCACAATATGGAGGAAATGGAAGGTGGGCCCCTAAGTTCAAATTCAACAAACTGAAATAGCCGTACTTGAACCATTTCTTTAAGGGCACTTGGTACCCCAAAACAAATTTTTCAACTTTTTTTTTTTTGGTCTTAAATAAAACTAGATTCATTCCTGAACAAGATAATATATTACATGTAATATTTACAAAATTGAAAAGTCTCATAAATCAGCTTAGAAGTTGCCCGCGTCATAGTCGGCCGCCCCTGCTTCTTCAAATTCAGCCAACCAATTTTATCATTGTTATCATCTTATCATTCTGGTTGGTTGGTTCGTTGGTATTATGCTCTGACTGTGTGAAGTCATTGAGGTTACTAACTCATTCACACAATGAATATGTTATATGTCATATTCAAGTCATATTAGTTCACCAAAACGTCGCATAATCGCGAATATCGTTACTTTTACGTTTTTCGACTCTCCTGAAAAGTAGCATATTTTTGCGAATCTGTCCCTATATCTTGGGATCTACTGAACCGAATTCATTTTTCTTTCTTTAGAAAGTTACCTCTCAACCTACTGCAAAAATCTGCGGGAATAGTTTATCGAAATAAGTTATTGTAATTACGGGACAGATGATCGAAGTTACCTGAAATACCACCCGATATTTCCGAAATTGGCTTCGATATTGTAATGCGGCAAATTAATATTTTTTCAATCTGATTCCGCAGATTTTTAGATCTTAACTAGATCTATCAGTTAAAAAAACGATCATCGAAATCGGCCCAACGAGTGCCGAGATAATGCGTCACGGATTTCGCCATTTTTGGGGGGGTACCAAGTGCCCTTAAAGGGAAATAATTAAAGGGAAATAGCCGTACTTGAACCATTTCTTTAAGGATTCCCCCCGGATTTGTTTTGGATCTCCTGATACCGAAACAAACATTCTCAATAATTGGTCGAGTTGGCTGTTGCCAAATCTGTTTTTTGTGGAGCCGGAACACTGTACCCGATTTGGATCCCACAGAATATTACAGGAGTGTTACTGTGCCCACTAGGAGGTTTATAGTTTTACTTGTTTTCAACGAACCTACAACATGAAAGCGGTATATAAGTGCCCTATTATTTCCTTATTCTTTGTTATGATATGTGCAATAAATTTAAGAAATACTGACAATTAATGTAAAATTGCTCTCAAGGGGATTAACCCACTACCCTGAGAACTATAGGTATAAAAGAACAAAATAACTTAAAATTCTTCAAATAGTTTAAATTTAAGTTGATTCTTACAACTTGAGTAAAATTAATTAAAAGTTCATCCAGGAAACTTGCCTAGGTAGAGACATTAGATCCAAATAAAATTGCACAAATAAACAATGAGGTACTTCTAAAAGTAGGTACTTAGTCTTTAAATCATCTTTACATTCTCTAACCCTAATTAAAAATTGCCCTAGGGTATATGGAGGATACGAGGTAAAAAAGTCCAGTCATGCAGAATGACCCCATGAGCGAATTTTTGAAGAAATCTTCGACATTTCAGTCGCTATTGATCGTGTAGAGAAATTTTAGTTTATGATTTTGATAGACAAACATGGATGATTTATTAACCTTGAGATTAACGTTACTGACGGCCGAGCGGAGCGAGGCCTTGGGTCTGCGAGCTAGTACGTACATAAATAGAACTTCTTCATAATTTCATGGCTGATATTTTCTAAGCCACAGTCAGTATTAAAGCTACATCAAGTCCTAAAACAGTTGAGCGTAAAACATTAAAGAGAGCGACCGAGAGAATCGAAGGACGGAATATTTCACAGAGTAAACTCATCAGTTGTGATTACTTTCTTTTTTTTTTTTTTAAACAAGCACCTACGTTTTAAGCAGCATGGTTAGAGGATTGGTTATACAGGGATACTTCCATAAGAGAAGTTCAATCTGACTTTGGACAATGTTTCATGCAAATATTACAGATTTTTACAACTAGCGAACGGCATTATTTCGATTTTTGACTGATTTTTCAACTTTGAAAATTTTCAAAACTTAATACATATTCTTATAGGAAATTTTACGCTGATTCCGAATATACCACATGTTAGTATGCTGAAAAAATTATTTCGCACAACAAATCGCAAAAAACAGGCTATTTTGAAATTTTTGACTACATTTTTGAAAATTTCAACCCGAAGATGTAATCCGATCATGCTGGCCAACGAACTTGAACTTTTGTTCAATATTTAAAAATTTGTTTGAAGTTTCTAGCACAATTCTACGGACAGTTATCGTCTGGAATGACACGTACATACATACATACATACATACATTAAAAAAATGCGTTAAACTTCAGAATATGATTCAGAATAGCCTGAAACGGATTTCTGCATAAAAATTTTTCAAAAATTCACATTCTATAAATTTTGAGGCGAGAGCAATAGCTTAATTTTCTTCAAAAATTCGCTAAAAGGGGACTTTTAGGGTAAGTACGACCGCAGTGGAAGAACCGAAGGGAGGATGAACCCAGAATATGCGGAGAAGGTATTCCTGCGAAGTATACTTTGGATACGGGTATACTTGGAGCTGTAAGACGAAATAATGTCTATTAGTCATTTGCTTAAAAGGTACCTGAATCTTTTCGTATTCAGGGTGAAGTAGGTTGTGCCTACCGGTACTAAACGAAGACCGAGCACAGGGACACTTCAAGCGATGGATTTCTCGTGGTTGCAGACCTTCCAAGGTAAACAGAGAACAAGGCAGAAGCTGTAAGAATGAATGATTTGGTATTAACTTTCAAATCAAACAGGTGGGACAATTTGTGGAGGGAGCATCACGTGGTTTCCAATACCCTATCTGGCGTTTTGATGAAGGGAAGAAATCCGGCGAAACTCCTACTTCAACTCTTCTTGAAGAGGTGATAGTTGTGACAGACGGAGGAACGAAGATACTCGTAGTTTTACGAAAAGGGGTTTCGAGATGAGATTTAAAAATGCCGCTTGAATACGAGCTGAGAAAAAAGGAACCCATAAAAACAAGTTTTTAATGTAACTCTTTCTTTTTCTCATGTTCTCGGTTAATTTTATTGTTGTTTCAATATTTGGTAGTTTCTTGGCAACAGTAAATTGAAACAAAATCACATTGTTTCAAAATCACATTGATAATAACTTAAATTAAATTGACAAGGAAAATCATTTAATATTTTATTGACCCTGGATTCGTTGTCATTTTATGCAGACGTTCAATAGTATATAGTATATTTAGTGGGATATAAGATAAGACATGTACCTATTCATTGTTGAACATTCAATTTCGATTATCACATTTGTAGTTAACTTAATTTAATCAGGAACATCGTTTTACTCAAGTCTTTTTTTCACCTGGCTAATTTGTATTTGGCATTTTCATTAAGATTAAACAAATTAAGGAACATTTTTTCATTCAGTATTCAGTCTTTTCATTCGTCATTAATCAATATTGAGGTAAGACGGAATTGACGCAACCTTTCCATCTCTGCCAACGCTGGCAGGTTACAGGTTAATGTTTTATCCTGTATTTTTGAGCAGTCGAGCTCTTCAAGTCGAATTCCTTCGAGTGTCCTTACACGACTGAGAGCGACGTAAGCCTGTCCTTTTGCGAAAACTTTTGGGCCTAAGTTTATGACTGCATGGTCAACTGTTGAACCTTGCATTTTGTGAACAGTAGTAGCCCAACAAAGAATAAGTGGCAGCATTCGCCTTTCTACTGTTCCCACTGATAGTTTCGCCGGAAATTCAACTGTTCGTGGTTCAATGATGTGTTCGCCAATCTCACTTAACAGGGAAATCTTACTGTTCTACAATATCACATTTCATGAATTTAATCACTAATTATCACTTTCGTTTTTCACTAAAGACTAAAATTTCAGATCTGGAATTCCGGCAGTTAATTTATCTAACTTTAACGGTGTTTTCATTTTTAAAGTTTTCCCGGTAGAGTTGCCTGAGTTGCTCAGTTGGTGTTGCCAAAACATTTGTAAAGTTTTTTAAATGATGTAAGGTTTCCCATATTAAATTTCAAATTTTCGAAAATTTACAGTATAACTAACTTTTTACAGTATAATTAACGCCAGCATGAACTCGTGTGCAAAATTTCAGATCGATTGGATATCGGGAAGTGGGTTAAAAATCGATCTGAAATTTTGTCTCAAGAAAGAAAGCAAGAGCTCAAGAAGAGAATCGAAGTTAAAAGAAAGAGTTAAAAAAGAAAAAACGATTACAGGGAACACCATCCAGGCGAGAAGGCGGAAGAAGACAGGCGAAACCAAAATCCCTTCCCTTTCCGACGGTGACCGGAAAATATTTCCCCAAAACGGCGACCCCCGGAAAAAAATGCCCCAAAAAAAATGTTATGAAACAACTGAATTGAAGAAAAAAATCGATTCATGCAATACAGGTACATACATACATGATGCACTAGTGAAAAAAGTCCAGAAAAAGGGTCAATCGATGCGCTGCTTTTTACGGGTATAAGACAAGTTGCGGACGATCCCTCGCAGAAAGGACCTCATCTCTTCAAAAAATTAATTTGACGATTGTTTCGGAGACCTCCGAATCTCCTCTTTCCCATGGATTCATGATGAATTAACTTTCTCCTTTGCGTATATGAGAAATAGGGAATTGAAAAAAGTGGGGTGTCTAGTCAAAAAGTTCCGTATGTGTCCCCATGCTATTTGTGAGTCTGTTGAGCAATGAACCCTAAAACCCTTTTGTTGTTGATCTCTGACTAAACAAAGTTGAACAATATTGTGTAGTATGATACAGACTTTTGAATAAAAATGCATCTTATTCTACCAAAGAGTGATTCTCTATTGCTCCGCAGATCGTAAGATACACATTCTTGCGAGTTTTTACTAAATTCTGTCCGGGATTCCTCTCCGACTAGCAAAGGGGCTCTCGAATGTTCTCGAATGTTCTGCCAGAATCTTCCGTATCACCCTTATCATGCTGGGGAAGGTATAGGTGAGAGGTGATTCCTTCTGGAGGATGATGGATTTGCATGGAGCAGTTATTGAGTGTGATGATAGGTGGAAGTCACGTACAGACCGCAAGCACTGCTTCCCTATTCCATCCGCCTGGCAACGGGGCTCTCGAATGTTCTCGAATGTTCTGCCAGAATCTTCCGTATCACGCTGGGGAAGGTATATGTGAGAGGTGATTCCTTCTGGAGGATGATGGATTTGCATGGAGCAGTTATTGAGAGTGATGATAGGTGGAAGTCACGTACAGACCGCAAGCACTGCTTCACAATTCCATCCTTTCCCGCGTCACTGATGTTATAGCGAACACTTATTTTTACGTAAGCTCTCAGAAACCAAAAACGCAGATGCATCTAAGTTTTACAGAATATTAGCAACAGCAATGTTAACATAGTTGAAGCAAAACGTATTTACCTCCACTTCCTCACCTCCATTCCACCATCACCTTATGTCACCACACCTACACCTATTTTTCTTCATAATATCCGTTTTTTCATCATTTTTCATAAATATCTGTTGATTCATTAGGAAAAATACAATAACAATGATCAGCCATTATCCTTCCAGTGCCTGCGGGATTCATTTCTAGAAGTAACAGCTACATAAGCTTATATCCTTCCTCCATACATCTCTTTGTAGGGACAACTTGAATAAATTATTTACATTTATCTTGGTTTATTATAAGTAATTAAATTCGTGTAGGGAATTTTGTACGCCCTTTTTTGTATTATGTATATTGTTAAATGTTACTCTGAGTGAGGTGCGACTTTGTGCAAATGGTGAGATTTGCAACAGCTGCTTCACCATGCATCACTGACTGGAACCTGCCATGTTCTAGCGCCATTTTACACTTTCTATTCAGCCTTTTTTCAAAACCCAGACTTCTTATCATTGCAATTTTGTATCCTGGAACATCCGTGCACTTAGCAATTATTCAGTTCGATTTCGGTACCAAATCGCTTCATATTTCATCAACCCTCCCGAAATATCAAAGGGAATTGCTACCGGTGTGTATACTGCCACATATCTGTTGTATCTGGTTGGTTCAACACTTCCAATCAGGTGCCACCTGCATGCTGACCGGTCTTTCAACTCAGGAATAAAGAGATAATTGTGGTGAGATCTTTCTTTATTTTCATCATCTCCCTTCATTTAACCTTAAGGTCTGTTCTGGCTGTACCAATTCATCTTCACCTTCTACCTATCTTCTACACATACCTATCTTCTATCTACATACCTTACTTGGAGTTGAGCCTTCATTCTCTTCATCTATCTACCTCTTCAGCTATGGGAATGAACTTTGGGAAATATCTGTGGTACTTATCATAATCTGTTACCTTCATCTTCATTTTCTTCAGTGGCCACTCTATAGGTAGGAAACTTATTCATTTTCACAAGTTGCCTCACTAAGGTACATACTGTGCAATAAATCACCTGAAGCTTACATATTTATTTACTTATCCTAGTCACATGAATCACATCTAGTCATTGGTTACTACAGTGCAATAATAAAATACAAGTCCAATTATTGGACTGTATTAAAATACAGTCCAATTTAGGCCCATGAAGTGGTATTAGAACCATTTTACCACTTGTATCGTAGGGAGGGTTTTAGCTGCAAACAAACAGCAGGCTCTTGCTTATGTACAAAACAGTTTCACAAGTTAAAATTAATCAGCTGATCTCACTCCTCAGCAGAGAGAAATTGAATTTGCATAAAGTTGAATAATAGTTTTAATAAGTTTGAATGAATTTCTAGGCCATTAATCGGTTGGATTTCCAACTGGTATTGTTACATTCACTTAAGATAACAAGTCTTGGTGAACCAACACTTGGGTACCGGTTAGGCTTTCTAGTTCTCAAGCTTTGGCCAGTACAATGATTTATTTATTTATTTGATTTATTTCATTATTATCATTATCATTTACTTATTTTTTTTTTTTTTTAAGAATCAACAACCTTAGAATAACGCCAATGCCCTCTATTGGATGATTAATACAACACTCATTCAATAAAAACCAACTTTATTCAAGCAATTCGAAATCGCCATACAAATACATCGATGGAAATGGATTATTTTTCATATTACATGTTGATTAAAAATTAAAATCATAAAATCAATGATAGTTGATTAAAAATTATGTTACATAATTTTTATGTTGATGACGATAATGACAATGACAATAATGTTGATTAAAAATTAAAATCATAAAATCAATAATAGAAACATATAAAATAAACACAATAACTTTTGTAAGTATTTCAAAAATAGGGTGTATGCCCGTGTGATTGGACAAATGAGTGAAAATATTAAGCAACTTGTAAACAATACAGGCTTATTTTATGAGATAATATTGAAAAAACATTATAAATTGTATAATACATTGTAGTATGGGTGCTTGGAGGAACAATAACTTTAGTATATATTCCAAAAATTGTGTGATTGAACAAATGAGTAAAAATATTAAGCAACTTGTAAACAATACAGGCTTATTTTATAATATAATGTTGAAAAGCATTATACATTGTATAATACATTGTAGTATGGGTGCTTGGAGGAACAATAACTTTAGTATATATTCCAAAAATCGGGTGTATGCCCGTGTGATTGAACAAATGAGTAAAAATATTAAGCAACTTGTAAACAATACAGGCTTATTTTATAAGATAATGTTGAAAAAACATTATACATTGTATAATACATTGTAGTATGGGTGCTTGGAGGAACAATAACTTTAGTATATATTCCAAAAATCGGGTGTATGCCCGTGTGATTGAACAAATGAGTAAAAATATTAAGCAACTTGTAAACAATACAGGCTTATTTTATAAGATAATGTTGAAAAACATCATACACTGTATAATACATTGTAGTATGGGTGCTTGGAGGAACAATAACTTTAGTATGTATTCCAAAAATCGGGTGTATATGACCGGGTGATTGAACAAATGAGTAAAAATATTAAGCAACTTGTAAACAATACAGGCATATTTTATAAGACATTGTTGAAAAACATTAGACATTGTATAATACATGGCAGTATGAATGCTTTGAGGAACAATAACTTTTGTATGTTATTGCGCTCTAATTTCGAGAAATCAACTAAAAATTCCTTGAAAATCAGGAAACGTTCCTAAAAACCGTAAAAGTTAATATGATTTCTTGAAAGCATTAATTTCATAACTAAAAACGTTAAATTTCTGAGAAAATAAATCATGAAAACATCTTGTAAGCAACAAAATTTCTATAATATATATCATGAATATATCTTCTTCAATCGCAGATCATGGGTACCATCAATATGTATATCCATGTGGTCATGCTGCATCATTTTTTTCCTGATATGACTTTCTGAAGGAAATGATTTGGCCAGTATCTTGATTGTTTTTATTTTAATTTAATCTTTCAATTTATTTCATTATTATTTATATTACTTAGTTACGTCTAAGTTTTTATACAGGGTGTCCCCAAAAGCCCCCCCCCCCCCCCTGCTAAATTCGTTGATAATGGGTCAAAAAAGTATTTTTTTTTTTAATCTTGTTTTTTGTAAAGAACTCAAAAATAACGAAATTGCGCACTGTGCTGTGAGCAAACGTGCGCAATCGACATCAACTTCGTTATCCAATTTTGTATTGCAGATTTGAATTTTACGTGAAATTGCATGGAGAAATGACCCATCACTCGATCTTTTAGGTGCGCGCAAACGGACGCAATTCCGCAATTTCGCTCTAAAAGTGCCATAACTGAGTTTTTGAAGATTCTCAATTGCCACATGTAATACATGATTTTGGAGTATTTTTTCGTGCTGAACCTCGTAATGATGTTCATTTATTGATATTTACAACACCAACTTGCGAAAACACCGACAACCCTGCATTTTAGTACGATTGTGTTTTGTGGAAATGCTTCAGAAAAGTGCAATTCTGGTCAATTTTACGGTATTTTCCCAAGTTGGTGTTGGAAATATCAATAAATAAACATCATTACGAGGTTCAGCACGAAAAAATACTCCAAAACCATGTATTACATGTGGCAATTGAGTATCTTCAAAAACTCAGTTATTGCACTTTTAGAGTGGAATTGCACTCGTTTGCGCGCACCTAAAAGATCGAGTGATGGGTCATTTCTTCATGAAATTTCTCATACAATTCAAATCTGCAATAAAAAATGGGGGTTCCCATTTAAAATAACGAAGTTGATGTGAATTACGCCCGTTCGCGCACTTGCGCAATTTTGTCGTTTTTGAGATCCTTACAAAAAACCTAAGATTGAAAAAAAAAAAAAAAAAATTATTTTTTTTGCCCATTATTAACGATGTTTTAGCGCGGGGGGGGGGGGGAGTTTTTGGGGACACCCTGTATACTTATTTAGTTTTTATTTTATTTTATTTTTTTTTTTTTTTTTTTTTTTTTTTTTTTTTTTTTTTAATTTAATTTTATCCGAGTCTACAATGCCCTCCATTGGTTGATTAACACAAAGCTTATTCAATAAAAACCAATTTTAAGTAATTTGGAATCGCCACACAAATACATCGTTGAAATTAGATTATTTTTCGTAATATATGTGACCGTTCAAGGGAAAAGGGAGCTTAACTTGCCAGAAAACAGATCTGAGTTTATATATATATATTTTTTTTTTCTCCGTATTATGCCGAACGAACTCTTTTTTTTAGATTTTTTCTATCATTTGCCAATCAAAATTTATGATTTTTCAAAGTTTGAAAAAAAAGCGGGTCCAAAAATTGCAAATTTCCAGCAGATTTTCAGCAGACTAGCAAAACTGCAGTTTTTCGCGATTATAAGTACAATGAAACATGTAGAAAATTCAAGTTTTGATGATTATTGGAAAAAGAGAGATAGTTTTAGAACCCAAAAAAAAAAAAAAATAATAATGACAAAAAAGTAATTTTTGGACCCAAATTTCGTTTTTTCGTTCTCCTGAAAAAAAAAGCCTTGGCAAGTTAAGCTTCCTTTTCCCTTGCACGGTCTCATATGGTGATTCAAAATTAAAATCATAAAATCAATCATAGAAACAAATAAAACTAATACAATAACTATTTGTATGTATTTCAAAAATCGGGTTTTTGCCCGTCAGATTGGACAAATGAGTAAAAATACTAAGCAATTTATAAACAATGCAGGCTATTTTATAAGACATTGTAGAAAAACATAAGACAGTGTATAATACATTGTAGTATGGGTGCTTGGGGGAACAATTAAATGGAAAAAAAGTACCACACTAATGCAGTAAAGGCAGTGGGAGATCTATAAATGTGCAACTACTCGTAAATTATTGTATTATAATCGTGTGAAATCGTTTGGAAATTTGAGCACTTTGAGGGCGAAGAATTGATTAACTATAAATAATTGTATGGCAAAATAACTTGTTCTCAATAATAATCTACTTTTTAAACAAGAATTTTGGAAATCAATTTTTTTTTGCAGTGTTTATCGACTTTTTAGCATTCATAATGAAATTTAATTAAATTTTGTTGCATGTCTTTGTGCATACATTTTTTAGTGTTCTAGTTCACAGTTGATACACATCTTTAGATTAATATTCTGCTGAAAACTTTAAATTTACAGTCTCCTAGCCTTTTTTTTCTCCATTCTTAGTGATTTTTACAACAAATTCTTTGCAATTCGACCTCCTCATGGTGCTCAAATAGTTCACAAAATACTTAAATACCAAGCAAGTAAAAAAAGCAAGTGTCAATAAAAATGCTAAGCAAGTTGCCTATATTGTAGGCAATTTCATCATACATTTTGGGAAACAGGGCTCTCTGCCCGTGTAACATAAAAAGGCATCGCAAATTCGTTAGAGGAAATATACTTTACTGCACCAGAATAACCTCTTCATTTTGAAATATGTTTTAAATCATAAAATCAATCATAGAAATAAATAAAATAAATTTAATCACTTTTTGTAAGTTTTTCAAAAAACTGTGTTCCCGTGTGATTGAACAAATGAGTAAAATACTTAGCAACTTGTAAATAATTCAGGCTATATTCTAGGACATTGTAGAAAAACATAAGACGTTGTATAATACATTGTTGTATGGATGTTTGGAGGAACAAATAAATAAAGAAAAGTACCACACTAAAATCCAGGAAAGGCAATGGGAGACCTATAAATGTGAAACTACTCGTAAATTATTGTATTATAATTGTGTCAAATGTTCAGAAATTTGAGCACTTTGAGGGCGAAGAATTGTTTATCCTTAAATTTATTGTATGGCAAAATAACTTGTTCTCAATAATAATCTACTTGTTAAACAAGGATTTTGGATACCAATCTTTTTTTGCACTGTTTATTGACTTTTTAGCATTCATAATGAAATTTAATTAAATTTTGTAGCATGTCTTTGTGCATACATTTTTTAGTGTTCTAGTTCACAGTTGATACACATCTTTAGATTAATATTCTGCCGAAAACTTAAAATTTACAGTCTCCTAGCCTTTTTTTTTTCTATTCTTTGAAATTCGACCTCCTCATGGTGCTCAAAATGTTCACAAAATACTTAAATACCAAGCAAGTAAAAAAAGCAAGTTTCAATAAAAATGCTAAGCAAGTTGCCTAAATTGTAGGCAATTTTATCATACATTTTAGGAAATAGGGCTCTGCCCGTGTAATATTGATTATACTTGAATAGATTCAACTTCCGTATTGGAATCGTATGGAGGGGGAGCTAGCCAAGGGGAGATAGACCAGAACGCCCGACCGCCCAATACGGAAGTTATATCTATTCTAGTATAAATAGCATATAAAAAGGCATCGCAAATTCGTTAGAGGAAATATACTTTACTGCACGAGAATAACCTCTTAATTTTGAAATATGTTTCTTCCGCTGATCGATGTTACGGAGTACCAGCCTAGCTTGATCCGTTCAGGATTTCGATGCTGATGTCATCCAATGACTTAGAGAAGTTGCGACACATGTAGTCCTTGCCTTCCGTGTTTTCGCAGTCGATTCCATATGACGTGTCCCACATATACCGATGGCCTCCCCATAACAGACGGTCCCTGTCCAGCCTCGACGGTCCCAGATTTTTTCTCGCTATCATCAACTTGAGACGGTAAAGCATCCTTCGCTTCTCCTGCAGGTGTCTGGAATAATCTTCGTGAACCGCCACCCCGGTGTTTCGCAATAAATGAATTTTCTTCATAACCCTCAGTTTGTCTGCCGTGCTCCGAAATTCCACAACAACTACAGATCTTTTGTCAGGCCGGGCATTCACATAGCGCACAGCAATCGAGTATTGGTTGATGCAAACGAACATCTTTTCAGAGAAGAAATTGAGTACTTGAAGTTCAATTGAGACTCCAATAGCAATGTGCATTCCTCTGATAACCAAATTATCTTTCCTATTAATTCTCTCAAGATGATCGATTCTTTCATTTGCAGATTTAAGTTTTTTCCACATATGAATGACCCCTTTCTTCATCAAGCCCTCCTCATAGCGCAGTGTCTGCATTTGGTTTGTTACTTCAGTAATGATCAAAGTTCTCTGGATTTCTCTTGCGAGAAGATCTGCTACTTTATTGTTCATTGCTCTAAGGCTTTCCTCGCATGACGGATGCCTCTGTCCGGACATTTTGTTATGTTTCGCTGTCTTTCCAGGGGTACTCAGATTGTGAATATTCGAATATTCCGCTTATGTGTCTGTGCTACCTGATACCTGATTATACCAGGGATCTAAAGAATTGTCGATAATGAAGGGATCTAGCAGTCTCCTTCACTAATCTTCAATACAGGCCCTCAGTCAAAATGGCTACTTCTCAGATAGCTCTGTTCGCTACTGTAAAACGCCCCAACTGATAAAAGAATCTTATTGTGTACTTACAGGGCCTCCGTTATAGATATCGAAGATAGCTGAGAGCTTCCAACACTACTTCGCGACTTATCACGGCAAAATACACTCAATGAACCACTTACTAAGTACAGTACGTAAAACTAACAGCAAAAAGCACTTCTGACTTGAACAGAAACAGCAAGTGAAATGAATCGAGAATGTTCTATGACGTAGAAATCTGGAATGTTCTCCGATCTCAGAGAACCTAGCGGATTTTGGAATCATGATTGTCGATCATATTTTTGGAACCTCTGGATACTCAATTTAGTCGTACGTCAACATAGGAAATTCATTGTATTTTATTTTGTATTGGTATATGTTCACAGAACAAAATTAATTTAATAAACGTAGGTTCAAAACCAGTTCCTCCTTTGAGGTTATGTCATCTAGAGGCCAGCTTGGAGGTTCAAGGTCACAACTTTTGTCCTGTTGCCAGGTACTTTGGCTCGGATATTTTGAAGTTACGATGGGTTTATAGGTTAGGTTAGGAGGTAGACGAAATAAATTTCTTAAATTACGAAACCATGAAAAAAAAAAATTTCTTTGTACGTCGTCACACATGTATTTCAATTTGACCAATTGGTATGAAACACATCAAACGAAAGATGAATTACAAGGTAAAATGCACGTCATATGAAGACTGGTTTTGGTTTTCCGTGATAGAATCGCCATACAAGAAACACGGAAATAATATAATATTTAGAGCTCTAATGTAATATAATAATATAAAGACCTCTTAATATTTCAGTTGTAATGCAATATGATTATTTGCTTCGTTAAAACGAATCCTTAAAGAATATACCGAAATGAATAATTTAATATTATTGAACAATTTTTAAAACCAATATACAGGGTGTCCCACGGAAAGGTTACACCCCCCTTCATTTCCCCTCAATAAAGTGTAAAAATTGGGAATAACGCCATTCTTCATAATTTTTTATGTAGACCACAGGAAAAATACTTTTGCGCGCGCCACTTGCGCCAGAAGTGGCGCAAATGACATAATCTTTGTTTTTTCAAATAAGAACCCCCAGTTTTTATTGCAGATTCGAATTCCACGTGAAATTTCATTAAAAACGCTGCAAATTATTTCACAAAGGTTTATTATTTTTCCAATTTATGATCGTAGTTTTAGTTGGCTTGCGTACGTCATAAGGCCCGTCCAGACTCCTCGGCGTGTCCTATTTCGAGTTCCCACAACCTATACGTCTATAATTATATACGCATGTTTATATTTCTCGATTTGAGCTCCTATCTATTCAAATAGTTATTGCCTTAATAATATCATTATCTAAGTATACGTACGAAAAGTCGAGAGGACATGTTATTAAATATGAGTAGGAAAAGCATTGGTATTAACACACAAATATGACCTAGAAAAAAACATAAGTATTCATGCCTCGAAGGAACGCTGTACCCACCTCATGGTGCCGCGGCGCCTTCTCTCACTCCACCCCTCGCTCACCCACCTCACCACCCACCGTGACCCCTGCAAAGCGTGCGTCTAACACGTCTAACACTCAAAGCTTCAAAAAGACACTTTTTCGCCCGTTTTTGGCCCATAGCATCTATGCGAGTAAAGCGATCGGGATGGTTAAACGTTAGGACCAACTAGACCCCAAATGGAGTCTATGTGCGAAAGAACGGGTTTTTAAAGTAAATTCTTAGGCCTTTTATGGCCCGGACGGCGGACGGCGAACGGCGGACGGCAACGGCGGACGGCGAACGGCGGACGGACATTTCAATTTTGGATTCTACGCACCTTGAAACGTAAAGTGACAAAGTTTGAGGGGGGGTTATAAAAATTTTTTGCTACACGATCACATAGGCTTATTATTGGAAATAATAAACCAAAATGACCCAGCACTCGATTTTTCAAGTGCGCATAAACGGGCGCGATTCCGCTCCAAAAGTGCGCTCTGTAGCCATGCTGCATGACTGCAATTTGTTACTTTCCCGTTTCATACTCTTCAGACCAAAACTGCGACTAGGTGTGCAGTAGGGGTCAATTTTCCGAATTCCAGTCCAATTACGATGATTTTTGTGATTGTATCCGAAAAAGTAACTAGATACAGTTACGGTTACAGATACAAGTAACTGTATCTGTATCCGTAGTTACTTTCCCTCGCCAAGTATCTGCATCTGCGGATTTCAGAAACAGTTGCAGTATCCGTCAATGTATCCGATCCAAAAAAAAAAGCAATTCCAGGGCGTGTAACTGTAATTGCGAGCAGATACAGTTACCTGAACCTGCTTGTAACTGTATCTGTACTTGTACTTACGATTTGGACAACTCTGCATTTATCATTACGGCAAAATGGTACTTCGGAACGGTAGGCTTTTTTAGGGGGGGGGGGGGGGGGGGGGGGGGGGGGGATTCAGTACGTCAGAGTCCAAAGATGAAAGGAGAGCACGGTAAATCACGTGAGTTTGAATGGGTGTTCACTACGGTATTCACGTGTTATGTAAGCGGCCGGATAGTCCAAGATAACGGTGACATTAGTGATACTTATATATTTATTAGTTACATTGGTGATATTAACTCAATCATCAAGCAGGAGCACACGTTCAAGGAACAACTTTCTGTTGGTCAGTTTCTGGCTCAAATCGGAGACTTCCTTATCAAGGAGTGGTCTAACTTCAGGAACCCTGATTCACCTAATTTCACACCATCTTCCACGACGAGAAGACACGATTCCACTGCGAGAATGGACCAAGGCCTACCAGTGGGCTTGGGAATCGCTCTATAATTCCTCCACAGCATTTGACGAAACCATTACCAAGAAAACGCTCAATAATTTTTTCAAGATGACTTCAAGAAACCCAATTACAGCGTCTAGATCATCCATACTCAACCTGCAGCCGATTAAGCTTTTCTGTGTGGCCCTCATAAGCTAGGGTCACTTTTTGTCTGATAGAATGAAATTTACCTACCTATACCCGTTTCCTCCTCTATTTAGTCATTTTATAATTCTTCTGTTTTCAGTTCTGTTCCACTCCTATTTTAACTTACTGAACTGACTCAATTCATTTTTGACGAAATAAATACCGAAGATAACCCACGTTAAAAGCGGAGACACTGATCTGTCTCACATAGTTAAAAGCCTGTCACAATATCAAAAATCACATTAATTTTGTATTACTATGATTTTTGTAATAGGTATTGATTTTGTAAATATACTTCTTTTTTTAAATGTATTTTACAGTTCTATTGTACCTTGACTAAGGTAGGTATTCGTAATACAAAGATTTGTAATACCTGCTTTGTGAACTGTGGCCCGCTTCAACTACGGAACACACAGAAGTGGCCCGTGAGACAAAAAGGTTTTTAAGGCTGGTCTAGATCATCGATATCGACGACTCAGCTTGGATAGTTCGAAGTGTTCAAGTCCGAGGTCTTTCAATTGTTATTCCTCCAAGCATCTATTGTGCCTACAAATTAGAACAAACTTCTGCCGAATTGGGTGGAATGCATAGCTTCCTCACATATTGTAACATGGACGTATAGAATTAGTTGAAGAACAAAGTACGAGTCGAAATGATTTATAAGTCGACGTTATAAGAAATTATCGTTTGCGCATGCGCACAGACTAATATTAATTAAACGGCAATGAAATTTTTAGGAGAACGTCTAGATGCAAATCGAACAATCTTGAAAATTTCATAAAAACCCGTCCATTAGTCACGGCGTTTTGTTTGTGTTGATCAATTTTAGTTTTGCGCAAGCAGTATAGTTATTACTTCACCAATCAAGATATAACTCATAGGGCATTTTTCTGGAATATATACCCATCTACTCCCAGAGTTTGAACGAAATCCGACTTATAGATGATGAGAAATTGACGTTATAAGAAATTAGCGTTTGCGCATGCGCACAGACTACTATTTACGTGACGGCAATGGAAGTAATAGGGGACCGTCTGGAACCTATACCGCACAATCCAAGGGTTAAGGTTTTTGATCACCGGAGAAACTATTTGTTAGCAGTAGAATTCTTTGCAGAAGACTTTTCATCCAATTTATCCAACATTCAATGTTGTGGTCACTAGCAATGTTTCTTTTCCTACCGTGCAATGTATTTTCTAACGGTGAATGTTTTTTCCTACCGTGCTTTCAAAAAATAAGACCGTGCCCTCATTCTATTTTGCCGTAACATTATGCATCCCCCTATTTCTACTGTATTTTGATTTTGACCACCTTGGAAACCATTTGACGGTCGAACAATGATGGAATGACCCATATAATACAGATCGATAGTGAAAGTCGTTCCGAATTATTTAATCTGCTTTACATTAGCAGGTAAGCCGATTTTCCAGAGGCAGCACTCAACGGTGAGATTCAAACACGGAAGGTGGAATAATAACCAGCATTTACCTAGAATTCCAACGTCTGCCAAGTTGGATGGGCAGTATAGCTTCCTCGCATATCGGACCAATAGATGATAAGTGTTTTGTACCTAAGCAAGAGCCTGCTGTTTGTTTCCAGCTAAAACCCTCCCTACAGTACGAATGGTAAAATGGTAATGATAGCACAATGAGGCTCCTGGTAACTAATATGGTACCCTAGTTTCCTAATACTACCTCATGTGCCTAAAGTGGACTGTATTTTTAAATATTATTGCACTATAATAACCAATGACTAGATGTGATAATTTGACTAGGATAATTAAATAAATATGTGGATATAAGTAGCTTCTGAAGATTTATTAAACAGTAGGTATGTACCTACGTGGGGTAACTTGTTGAGATGAATAAAGTTTCCTACCTATAGAGTGGCCACTGAAAGTCAAGATGTAGGTAACAGATAAGTATCACAGATATTAGATAAGTTCAGAAATGTTCATTCCCATAGCTGAAGAGGTAGGTAGATAGATGAAGAATGAAGGCCCAACTCCAAGTAAGGTAGGTGAAATGAAGATAAAGATGCAATAAAGAAAGATCTCACCACAATATTATCTCTTAATCCTGAGCTGGAGATCGGTTAGCATGCAGGTGGCACTGATTGGAAATGAAGAACCAACCAAGTACAATTGATAAAGTGGCAGTATCCACACGGCAGCAATTCCCAGTGATATTTCGAGAAGGTTGATGAAATATGCAGCGATTTGGTACCAAAATCGAACTGGATAATTGTTAATAACGCACGGATGTTATGGGATACGATTTTGAATGATAAATAGGTCTGAATTTTGCAACGGCTGAACTAGAAGTATAATGGCGGCTAGAACATGGCAGGTTCCAGTCAGGGATGCACGGTGAAGCAGCTGATGCAGATGATGAAAACACAAAATCACAACTCACTCACAGTAACATTTGATAATATAAATAATACAAAAAAGGGCATACAAAATTTCCTACATGAGTTTAAATTATAATAAACTAGGATAAATGTAAATAATTTGTACAAGTTGACCCTACAAAGAGATATACGGAGGAAGGATATAAGCCCATGCAACTACTAGGAATGAGTCCCGTAGGCACTGGAAGATAACGGCTTATCATTGTTATTGTATTTTCCCTAATGAATCAACAGGTGTTTATAGAACTTGATGAATATATTGAATCAGTGTGGAGTGATGAAAAAACGGATATTATGAAGGAAAAAATAGGTGTAGGTGAAGTGATATAATGTGATGGTGGAATGGAGGAATGCGGATTTCATCTGAACGGTTGCAGGTAAGGTCTTTGTTTACGATCCCTTGTGTTGCTGATTTGTAAACGATGTTTTACAACCAATAAGAAATCGACTTTATAAGAAATTAACGTTAGCGCATGCGCAAAGACTACTATTTATATGACGGCAATGAAATTATGGAGGACTGTCTTGAAGCTATCCCGCACGATCCGTGAAAATTTCATCAAAATCCTTCCATTAGACTCGGAGTTTTGGCTACGTCAATCGATTTTAGTTTCGCGCATGCGCAATGGTTATTACATTAGCAATTGCGATATAATTCATAGGGCATTTTCATAGAACTTATCCCCAATTACCTACCGAGTTCGAACGAAATCGGACCAACATATGATGAGAAATCGACGTTATGATAAATCGTCGTTTGCGCATGCGCACAGGCTACTGTTGATTTGACGGCATTGAAAATTATAGGGGACCGTCTAGGAGATAACCCGCACAATCCCTGAAAATTTCATCTAAATCGGCCTGAAACTTAGTATAGTTTTGGGCGGGATTTGGATTTACCACAAACAGACTGACAGACACGGAACCAAAATTGATCAGCACGGTCTGAACGGTGTAGAAGCTATCACGCACAACCCCTGAAAATTTCATCAAAATCGTTCGATTAGTCTCTGAGTTTAGCCGGTGTAAATCGATATTAGTTTCGCGCATGCGCAATAATCATTACTCTACCAATTGCGTTATAATTTATAGGGCATTTTTCTAGAACATATACCTAATTACCTTTCGAGTTTGAACAAAATCAGACCAACAGATATTGAGAAATCGACATTATGAGAAATTTAGATTGCGCATGCGCGCAGACTACTGTTCATTCGATGATATTGAAAATCATATGGACCGTCTAGGAGCCAACCACCACAATCCCTGAGAATTTCAAAGGAATCGGACTGAAATTTTGGTATAGTTTTGAGCGTGACAAGGATTTACCACAGACAGACGGACAGACAAACAGACAGCTAAAATTCTGCTAAAAAATATAAATTTGGCAGGTTTTGGCCATTTTTACCCATTTTTAGTGATTTTTTGAAATGAGACTAATTTAATGTACTCAAATAGTGTTGGCCAGCAATCTCATCCTTTCATTTGGAAAGATCGATTTTTTGGCGTATCAACGAAATTTTTACCTCAATCCCAAGGAGAGTTATTGTCTGGAATGACGCACACACACACACAATCACACACACACACACACATGCACCCATCTATTTATTTATGAAAAAAATGTTAAAATCTAGGATTCGTTTCAGAATGTCACAAAACGGATTTTAATGAAGAAAGTGTTCAAAAATTTGGATTTTAAAATTTTTGGAGACATTGCAATAGCTTTATTTTCTACGAAAATTCGCTTAAACGAACGAATTTAAGGCGGTTTTTTAATGAAAAACAAGTTAACGAATGAATTTAGGTACAAAGACATGGGATACAAAGGTACAAAGGTATTAGGTACAAAGACATTTTGCCCACAGTTCTCCGTTCCTAACTTACACACCGATTAGAGCGTACGCTTCCCGCGGGGGCAGGAGTATCGGTTACAGCGAACCTACAATAATCGCAAACTCTGCCTCTGGTTATGTTCACCTTCTTGTATAGATAAAATTGATTAAGGTGACAATGAATTGATGTGATTGAAGTGATTGATTGAATACTAACAATTGAACAAGTACAAAAGGCTATCGATCTCTTTCCCTGGGGCTCCCCCATGAGCGGTGGTGGTGCAGGTGAAGCAATGGAGTTTCTAGTAGATCCGTTAAACACAATACGCCGTGCGTTATTGACAATCCGGCGTCGTAACTCTGACGCAATGAGGTAGCTGTACGCATCCTTCCGTAGGTACAGATACGTTAACGGATCGCAATCCGGAAAAAACTTGATCGTCTAAAATAACCTCCTTCCATAGACTCAATATCCTCCTAGGGATAATTTCCTCCTTCCATGGATTTAGCGTTACAACTAGATCCGTTAAGGACTCGACGTGACTTTAAGGTGCGGTAATGTTTCTCGTTACCGCACGCCGTATTGAGACCGACGGATCTTAAGGAACTCTCTAATGTCTCAGTTGGAAGTTCTTTTAGCGATTTTTTAAAGAAAATTGAGCTATTGCTCTCGCCTCAAAATTTGTAGAATGTGAATTTTTGAAAAAATTTTATGCAGAAATCCGTTTCAGGCTATTCTGAATCATATTCTGAAGTTTAACGCATTTTTAGCGAATTTTTGAAGAAAATTATTAGCGAATTTTTGAAGAAAATTAAGCTATTGCTCTCGCCTCAAAATTTGTAGAATGTGAATTTTTGAAAACTTTTTATGCAGAAATCCGTTTCAGGCTATTCTGAATCATATTCTGAAGTTTAACGCATTTTTAGCGAATTTTTGAAGAAAATTAAGCTATTGCTCTCGCCTCAAAATTTGTAGAATGTGAATTTTTGAAAAAAAATTATGCAGAAATCCGTTTCATGCTATTCTGAATCATATTCTGAAGTTTAACGCATTTTTTTATGTATGTATGTATGTATATATGTATATATGTATATATGTATGTATGTATGTATGTATGTATGTGTCATTCCAGACGATAACTGTCCGTAGAATTGTGCTAGAAACTTCAAACAAATTTTAAAATGTTAAGACCACAAAACGAAAGTTCAAGTTCGTTGGCCAGCTTGATCGGATTACATCTTCGGGTTGAAATTTTCAAAAATGTAGTCAAAAATTTCAAAATAGCCTGTTTTTTGCGATTTGTCGTGCGAAATATTTTTTTCAGCATACTAACATGTGGTATATTCGGAATCAGCGTAAAATTTCTTATAAGAATATGTATCAAGTTTTCAAAAATTTCAAAGTTGAAAAATCAGTCAAAAATCGAAATAATGCCGTTCGCTGGTTGTAAAAATCGGTAATATTCTTCAAAAATTCGCTCATGGGGTCATGCTGCATGACTGGACTTTTTTATGTATGTATGTATGTATATATGTATATATGTATATATGTATGTGTCATTCCAGACGATAACTGTCCGTAGAATTGTGCTAGAAACTTCAAACAAATTTTAAAATGTTAAGGGCACAAAACGAAAGTTCAAGTTCGTTGGCCAGCATGATCGGATTACATCTTCGGGTTGAAATTTTCAAAAATGTAGTCAAAAATTTCAAAATAGCCTGTTTTTTGCGATTTGTTGTGCGAAATAATTTTTTCAGCATACTAACATGTGGTATATTCGGAATCAGCGTAAAATTTCCTATAAGAATATGTATCAAGTTTTCAAAAATTTCAAAGTTGAAAAATCAGTCAAAAATCGAAATAATGCCGTTCGCTAGTTGTAAAAATCGGTAATATTCTTCAAAAATTCGCTCATGGGGTCATGCTGCATGACTGGACTTTTTTATGTATGTATGTATGTATGTATATATGTATGTATGTATGTATGTGTCATTCCAGACGATAACTGTCCGTGGAATTGTGCTAGAAACTTCAAACAAATTTTAAAATGTTAAGGACACAAAACGAAAGTTCAAGTTCGTTGGCCAGCATGATCGGATTACATCTTCGGGTTGAAATTTTCAAAAATGTAGTCAAAAAATTCAAAATAGCCTGTTTTTTGGCGATTTGTTGTGCGAAATAATTTTTTCAGCATACTAACATGTGGTATATTCGGAATCAACGTGAAACTTCCTATAACAATATGTATCAAGTTTACAAAAATTTCAAAGTTGAAAAATCAGTCACAAATCGAAATAATGCCGTTCGCTAGTTGTAAAAATCGGTAATATTTGCATGAAACATTGTCCAAATTAAGTATGACTACTGAATAATAAAGTATGAGTACCTCCTAATCATTTTTAATAATTTGATTCCATGTTTGTCTATCAAAATCATAAACTAAAATTTCTCTACACGATCAATAGCGACTGAAATGTCGAAGATTTCTTTAAAAATTCTCCCATGGGGTCATGCTGCATGACTGGACTTTTTTGAAGTAGCCAGCCAATCGGATGATCAAATAATTGAAAACATGAATGACTAATGCGAGATTGCGTACACGTACAAGGCCGTGATACCAAAGGCCTATGATATTTGCGTTTTGTGCCTGACAGCCGCATGGACGAGAGGTCATTCAGTCAGCTGAAGCTGATCAAGAGATCTGAGAACAACTAAAACAGATTAGGCTAGACAGCCTAATGACCCTCAAATGCGAGAACGATGTAGCTAAGAAGTTGACACCTTATTTAAATTGTGATCGAATAAAAAAAATTTCTTTTTATTTTATTTTATTTTTATCATTGAATAAACGCATTCAGAAATAAAGAAATGATATAAAGCTATGATCCGGAAATTTTCTCAATTTTAATAAATAAATTATATAAATACGAATAAGAAATTTTCTTTGTCATAATTTGAATCATTTCAATACTTTCTGAATGCGTGAATTTCCATAACGAAAAATCACAGCCAGTTAGGGATGTTCGCTTCGAAGAGTTGGAAAAGTCACGAGGATCCCCCCCCCCCCCACCCCACCCCCAAACATTTTCCCTTCGGTACGGCGGCGGCGCTGCATACAAACCAGTTATATATGTAACTAATCCATTATAAATTATTTTGTGGTATTATGAACTATGGTTATAAGCCGCTATAACTGATGATCTCGTTAGTTTGTCTCTCGGTCGAGAAAATACCTCGTCAACATTAAATTCATAATCGAGGAGCGATTTGCCATTCTTTGTTTTGTTGTATCTGGCGACTCGAATCAGCTCTTGCGAGTGAAATTCCAACAACTTCTGAAGCGTAAAGTTTTTAAACTATAAAATAGAACATTCAAAAATTTAAGTACAAAATTATGCTGAAAAACGTACATAAATTTCATTGAAATTTGCTTAAAAATCGCTAAAAACTGCAAAAAAGCTAAAAATTCAAAACCTCATTTGAATAGGAGATTATATGTATAGTAGGTATACTTTTTTTTTTTTTTTGCCATAAAATTAATAGTTTGCTTTGATTTCCTTGCCCTCAAAACACTCAAATTTCAAGACAATTAAACATTATACAATACGATAATATACGAAAATTCGCTCATACGATCATACAGCATGACTGTAACTTACTCCTTCCACCGACAGTAAATTTGAAACTTCCAAGGTTGTATACCTGAACTAAAATATGGATCAAACAAATTATAAGAACTGTCACGAAAATAAGACGCGTATAGTAAAAATATCACGATTTATCGGTATTACCCCCTCCATTCACTCCCTTCCATCACAAAATTTGAAACTCCTGACAAGTGTTTCAAAACTAGGCCGAATTCACTATTGAACACAAAAATAATCACTGAAACCTGAAGAGAATAGTAGAGACATGGCAATTTATTACTATTAAGCCCTCCATTCCCCTTGAAATGAAACTCCCCGTGAAATTTGAAACTCCTGAGATGCCCAAAACTAGGCCAAATTCTCAATCAAAAAGAAAAAAACCCGTGGAAATTGGTCGGGATTCGTCGTTTGGGCAGTTTGAATGAATCGGTAATTACCCCCTCATCCCCCATCACAATGGTGAATTCTAAATTCCCAACGTTTGTTGCCCAACTGCATAGACTAAAATGGGAATCAAAATAAGCATTACGAAAATCGGTTAGGAATCGTAGCTTAGGTTAGGTAGCGTCAACAGAATAAAAAATACACTGCCAAGGAAATGGCACATGAGCTTCCTCGTGACCTTCACAGTACGTCACCATTAAATTCCAGAAAACTAGAAACGACCGGTTCTGGCATCAGGGAATTAATAAGGAAAATTTTGATTTTAATATGGGACCATCCAGGATGAAGTCCGCATGTTCCCTGAAAATTTCGTCTAAATCGGATCAAAACTGAAGGAGTTTTTAATTGATTTACAGGATTTCATTAATATTTTGATCTAAATTCATGATTAAAACATCCTTGGGGATATTTTTTGGCAACTTTGAGCATGATTGTGGCTGTTGCAAGGACCGTAACAAGAATATTTCGTTCACGCATGCGCAGAGCGTACCGCTAATGCAATTATGATGATTGTCTTATGGGACCTCAAGGGACCTTACCCACATCATCCCTGAAAATCTGACCGAAATCCGTTCAACATTGACCGAGTTATGACCGTCACAAGGAATTCACGTTAGCGCCTGCGCAGAAGCTATCGTTGATTCGATCATGATGAAGTTGATAGGGGACCATCTAGAGCTTAACCCGCACGATCCCTGAAAATTTGGTTAAAATCGGATCAAAATTGTGGAAGTTATGGCTGTTACAAGGAAATGTGGATGGACAGACAGACAGACAGACACGGAACCAAATTTGTTCAGGAGGCTCTGAAACCCAAAATGCGAGTGGAAATTTTGATTTTGGAGCAAAAAAATTTTTTTCATTTCGAAAGTGAAAACAAAGCTTCCGCTGCCTTGCAGTCTCGGAAGCAAAACACACATTTTTTCGGCTTTACCCCCTCTTTTTCATCGTGAAATTCTAAATTTCCGGGGTACGCTGCACAACAAGTCTAAAATTGGGATCGAACAACGACAGATTCTCCATACACACAGCCCCCCCCCCTCCTTGGATTCGGTCTTAGAATGGTCTGAAACGAATTTTTTTCGATTTTTTTCTCATGCTTACGTTGTCCGCTCCACCCTCCAGGATCAATTCCAATAGGTCGTCCCTCTTAAATACGAAGCCGAACCTTGCTTCAAAAGGACGTCCTAAAAACCAGATCCGCAAGGAGGTAACAAGTTACCTACAGGTGGGCTCAGTCAGGTTCTTCTGTGAACGGGACCCCAAACTAAACTAAATGGCTCATCCTCAATCCTCGACTCCCCTCGCATAATGGACGACCTCCGACCTTGAACCTGTCCCGTGTTGGAATCTTCGTGAATAGGCCACCTTACAGAGCGGTGGGAAAGCAGCGAAGGGGGCTCAGCCTGCCATCCTCCGGCTATGCTAATGACAGCAAACCCGCATGAACCCGCTTATTTTACGGTCCACGGTTCGGAAATCTTCCCGCTTTTTCGGGTATCTCACCTGGCCAGGAAGGGTGTTTTTACTTTCGATAAATAACCCGCATTTGAATTCAAAATACCAAGGTAGATAGAATTACAAAGACCAATTAGTTTGAAACGATACCGTTAAGAAGCCAACTTTCATGGCAGTACAATAGATGCATAAGTACTTTTGGTTTATTATTTCCAATAATAAGCCTATGTGATCGTATAGCAAAAAATTGTTATAACCCCCCCTCAAACTTTGTCACTTTACGTTTCAAGGTGCATAGAATCCAAATTTGAAATGTCCGTCCGCCGTCCGCCGTTCGCCGTCCGCGGTCCGGGCCATAAAAGGCCTAAGAATTGACTTAAAAAATCTGTTCTTTCGCACATTGACTCCACTTGGGGTCTAGTTTAGGGCTGCCATCCGTCCCGATTTATCGGGACATGTCCCGATTTTCGAGGTGTCCCGGGCGTCCCGTTATTATTTTTGAAGCGTCCCGATTTTTTTTTTTTTTTTTTTTTTTTTTTTTTTTTTTTTTTTTTTTTTGCTGTCCTGACTTCGTCCCGATTTTTAAAGTAGTTGAATCTCCGAATATTTTGTAAGAAGTACTTTGTAAGCCCATAATGAAAACTGGATAAACCCTGCGTGGTACAGATGATGTCCTTCATTGCAGGTAGGTAGCCGGACACCTTTGACTATCTGAAATTTTTAGGTCTATGTAATAGATGATCTAAGCACCCAAATGTGATATTTCGTTTTTTTTTTTTTTTTTTTTCAATAATGATGTTTCTCCAACTTTTCAATACCTATTATTGTCTTTTTTTCCAAAAATAAAACAGTTGTATTTTGTCAGTGACTTGAAGTATATCTTGTCCCGATTTTGGTCCCGATTTTCTACTTTAGGCTGTCCCGATATGTCCCGACTTTTAGCTTACGCTGTCCCTACTTACGTCGAAAAGATATGGCAGCCCTAGTCTAGTTGGTCCTAACTTCTCGCCAGCTCGATCTCTCCACACCCATGGGTGCTATGAGCCAAAAATAGGTGAAAAAGTGTCTTTTTTTTGTATATTTCAAGTTGTATAGAAATCGGAGATTTATGAGTGAAAAGAAAATGTTAGCTATTAATTTTATGAACAAAAAAAGTATTCTAAATGATACTCTTCTATTCAAAAAGAGATTTTGGATTTTAGGCTATTTTTTGCAATTTTATAGATTTTTTATAACAAAATTAATGGAGTTCAAGTTTTTAGCATAATTTCGTACATAAATTGTTGAATGTTCTATTTCATAGTTGATAAACTTTATTTGACCAATATTATGCTAAAAAATATCAATTTAACGATTCTTAGCCATTTTCAGTGATTTTGTCAGCACATTTTTTGAAATTTGACCAATTAAATGATATCAATACTAAGTTTAGGTAACACTTGTATGTGTTGGAAAGATGACTTGGTAATAAATTGTTTTGTTAATAAACTATATTAAAAAGCGTAAAATTGTGAGATTCCGCTGCTGTAATGGATTGAACCCATTTGTGAGGTCCGAAGCTCCGAGTTCCTCTACTAAATCTATACTATCTATCTATACTATTTATAAGAATGAAACTCCGTCTGTCTGTCTGTTTGTCGTGTCTATGCACGGCCAAACGGCTGAGTGGGGGGAGTCTACGAGTGGGGGGATCTTTTTGGGATTTTCCGATAGGGTGTATAAGCGAATTTAAAATTTTCTAATCCCAGCCGAACCATGGGCCGTAGGGCGGGAGGGGGGTCGAAGTAAGAATTAATGTGCGCTTTTTGGACTTCCCCACTTCCCCTACCCCTCTAAACGGCCGTTGACAATTCCGGAAAAATACGGGTTTCGTAGGTTTTCCTACGAGGAAGACGACGGCGCGATCGGATCGCAAAAAAAGTATCGGGAAATGCGTCAAAAAAATGCGAGAGTACGGACCCGTTTTCTCGAAAAGTCCGCCGAAAAACTTGGTTTTTTCCGATTAAAATATACCCCATAAAGGTACGTTTTTCGGAACGGTTTTCGCGGGCGAAATACAGCTTTGGGTCCGCCGAATCTGAATCCGAAATCGGATATCGAAAAAAGTGACGAGAACTCGGTCAAATTGCGAGCAGAAGCGAGCAAAGCGATTAAAATGATTCTGCCGTGGACGAGAGAAGGCTCAAGAATTGACGTGAAGGGTTCGATGTCACAACATTGCGAGGCGAGCAGGTATGCCTACATAGGTACCTACCTTGCGAGCGAAGCGAGAGCCATTTCAAATAATAAATACGGACTTTGTCCTACACATATACAGGTATACCTTGCGAGCGAAGCGAGCAACATCCCCGAATAAACTTTTCGTGGTTCCACGTAGTTTTATAAGATTTAATTTGTTTGTAATAATTCCCAACTGAAAAAAACGTCTGCCAAGTTGGGTGGGCAGTATAACTTCCTCAAGCGAGCGAAGCGAGCAGCATCCCCTACAGAAGTTAAACCTACCCTTAGAGATCTACCGTTTGCGAGCGAAGCGAGCAGCATCCCCTACAGAAGTTAAACCTACCCTTAGAGATCTACCGTTTGCGAGCGAACCGAGCAACATCCCCTAAATGCCATACTTTGCGAGCGAAGCGAGCAACATTTTCTACATGCCAGACTTTGCGAGCGAAGCGAGCAACATATTCTACATGCCAGACTTTGCGAGCGAAGCGAGCAATATTCCCTACATGCCACACGTTGCGAGCGAAGCGAGCAACTTAATGGGGGGTCCGGGGGGCTTGCCCCCCGGCTGGACGTGGAGGCGAGCGTAGCGAGCCGGAGCGGCTAGTATACTATAAGCGGCGTTTACTAATTATGGAGCAGAGATCTACGTAGAAGGGCTGTCTAATACATAAATAATAAACCTTTGTGTAATAATTTGCAGAGTTTTCTTTCTTTACTGCAATCATCAAGAAATTCAACCATTGTAAAATCAACAAGTTAGGCTAGTACACACGTACAGAATTAAATGAAGAACAAATTACGTGTCAAAATGATTGAATAAGTTACCTCAGAATTCGAACGAAATCCAACAGATGATGGATCGTGAGAAATCTGTTTGCGACGGCAATGAAATTGATAGTTGTTTGCCTATGCCTGAATATCGCATCAAAATCGGACCATTAGTCTTGGAGTTTTCCTTAGTCAATCAATTTTTTGGAGCATGCGCAATATTTATTACTCAATAAATCGTGATAAAATTCATAGGGCATCATGCTGAAGCTTATACCCAACCACCCCCTGAGATTGAACGAAATCCGACCAACAGATCATAAGAAATCGACGTTATAGAAAAATCAGGTTTGCGCATTCACTACTATTGATAGATGATAGATTGATAGAAAATTAATTTACTGGGAACCGCCTTGGAACTTACTCGCGCAGTCCCTCAAAATGTCATAAAAATTGAACAAAAACTTAGTATAGTTTTGGACAGGACAGTAAAGAATGGACTGAGAAGCGTACAGATAGATAGATACGGAGCGAAAATTGGCCAGCAAGGTCTGAAACGCATAAATTAAGTAAAAGTTTTGATTTTGGAGGGCAGTAATTTTGACGACTTCTAGAACGAATTACAGAGTGGTATAAAACGAGGAATCACCCTTTGATCTCAGTGTAACTACAACCCAACCTCATCTTGTTGATTTGTCACCACTTCCTCGTTAGATGGACATGAAATTAACAACAGTGAAGCCCTACAGGACACCTAGACAAATTAACAAGAGCAAAACTTAGCCGTGTTTACCGAGTAGTGGCTTATTTGATTTCAACATATTAACCAGCGTTGAAACAGAAGTCTTGTCAAATTAATCATTCAGCAGCCAAAAATAAATATAATCCTTGCTACAATCATAACAGCAACAATTTGCGTTCAATATTTATGACAGTTCCAGGCATAGTGCAGTTTGGTCTCTATGTGGTCAAATGTAAAATTCTTGTAACAGGCATACCGCTTATTTATTTATTATCATCCGATTTCGTTGCATTTCTCAGGGATTCCACTGATGGGGATCGACATGGTTTCCTAAAATTCCATTGTTACCAAATCGATGTAGTTACTGCCTTGTCCAGACGTGAAATCTACTAAACACTAACTACTTTTCCCCAACTTTTGAAAATATGCTCCACTTTTTTCTTCTTCTTTTTAAATTGGTAGGTAGGTATAAAAACGCAGCTAAATTAATATGACACCCCGAGAATTGACAAACAGAAACACCAAGACATCTTGAATTCACCTTGGCAACTCAAGATGAATTCATAATAACTACTGCGTTCTCTCAACTGTCAAAACAATTAATAATAAGATTGTTGTCTATTAATCGAGTGTTTTTCTATCTATTTGGGGGGAACAATTCGGAAATTTCAATGGCATTATTAACATTGCGGAATGAAATGCAAAGAATGGACAGTGGATACTCAACGTGTATTGATGTGGCCCTGCCATGTATTGTGATTTCACGTGTTGTGGCTTGTATGGACAATTGTTGTCTTCTAATTTATAATAAGAGGGTTAATTAAAACCATATTGTTTGATCCTCTTCTTCGTTGTTGTCTTCTTTAATATGAATGTGGGACATTCGTAAGGAATTCCAGAGGCAATATTAATTAGTGAAGAGGAAGCGTCGTTCGACCCATCTGAGATGGACTGACAAAGTTGCCTGGCCCTATTACTCAGAACAGCGATGGCTCCTCCGTATGATCAAACAGGGGCAGCATTGAGAGTGGTGAGGGGAGGGGGGCGCTGCCCCCCTCCCAGCCCGCCATATTTAATGAAGTCGTCATTGAAGGAGCTCAATTCTCCGGGATGAATGCCGCTAGGTTTGGGTCCGAGGATCGCTTTGATAAAGGCCGGCATCTTTCAAAGGACGGCTACTGGGAGAGGCAATTGCAGGGCCGAGGAAGGGCGTTATTATGAGAAATTTCAACTAGAAGCGACTCCGTTCTGGAGAGTTGAAAAGGCCCGCGAAGTTCGGATGTCTAGGAGCCAATAACAGTTATATTTCATAAGGGCGGAGACCCGTAGGCAGTATTCCCACTAAAACCTCGTCTTCCCCTCTGCGCCTTGGCCATACGTAAGAGGGAGTTATTAGGCAAAGTTTAGGTTCCCTCATGCCAAACAAAACCTATTAGTAACAAAAACAAGGAGAAGGGAGGACAACAACAGTTTCTGGCAGCATTTCACCCCCTCCCCTCCCTTCTCCCCCGGAGTCAAGTATACGTTTTCTCCGTGCAAGTTAAGTTGGCTTAGAAACCCCTATACTAACTAAAGGGCCTCTTACCGCACCCTTTGTCTAACTCCGGCGGGCCCTTCGTCTCTGCTCCTGTTTCAGAAATTAGTTGTTAACTCCAAGACTCCCTCGCGCCCGCAAGGCTTTCCAGGGGTTTCCACTAGCACTTGGGACACGCCCACCGCCGCCAGCGGTATCCGATTTTCTGAGCTCTCTCCCAGTTACTTGGAATTGTATTTCTGCATTACAGTAGAAGCCAGGAGTTACTATTTCTTCCACGTCGAATCTTCTGAGTTTTACGTGACAATAGGTAAATCTTCTTTATAGTCATTTGTGATGGGGACAATAAAACAGATCACAAGAAAATGGTCACGAGAGAATCGTGCAATAGTTATGCCAACGAAATTAGAGAGCGAATTTCAAGTTACACTTGAAAATCAGTAGGTAGGTATACCCACAGAAATATTTCCAGCAATCCATAATTCTCATCAAAACCTTCGTGATCAATTTCATTTTTTCAGCGATGATTGGCAGAAAAAATGGATACCTAGTTGGTCTCAACCAATTCTATCGGCAATCAATTTTGGTTTATTATTTCCAATTATAAGCCTATGTGATCGTGTAGCAAAACATTTTTATAACCCACCCTCAAACTTTGTCACTTTACGTTTCAAGGTGCGTAGAATCCAAATTTGAAATGGCCGTCCGCCGTCCGGGCCATAAAAGGCCTTAGAATTGACTTAAAAAACCCGTTCTTTCGCAGATAGACTCCATTTGGGGTCTAGTTGGTCCTAACGTTTAACCATCCCGATCGCTTTACTCGCATAAATGCTATGGGCAAAAATCGGGCGAAAAAGTGTCTTTTTCGAGACTTTGAGTGTTAGACGTGTTAGACGCACGCCTGGCACGCTTGGCAGGGGGTCACGGTGGGTGATGAGGGGGTGAGCGGGGGATGGAGTGAGAGGAGGCGCCGCGGAACCATGAGGTGGTTTTTTTTTTCTAGGTCATATTTGTGTGTTAATACCAATGCTCTTCCTACGCATATTTAATAACATATCCTCTCGACTTTTCGTACGTACTTGGATAATGATATTATTAAGACAATAACTATTTGAATAGATAGGAGCTCAAATCGAGAAATATAAACATGCGTATATAATTATAGAAGTATAGGTTGTGGCAACTTGAAATAGGACACGCCGAGGAGTCTGACGTACGCAAGCCAACTAAAACTACTTACGATCAAACTCAATAAACAAAAATCATAATAAAATATAATAGAAAATAGAAAACATAATAAACCTTTGTGAAATAATTTGCAGCGTTTTTTAATTTCGTGAGATGCGAAAAAATATAAGAAATTACCACTTGAATGACAATTCATAACTTAGTTGAACCTATGCTTTTGATAAACACTGTTGAATTGGTGCGATTTCTTGACAAAACGCATCGACTCGAATTCATTTTTTGGAGAATCTGTTTTCATCTATCAATAAGACTCCTTCATAGATTTCCTTTTGAAAAGATGTGAGTTGTTGACGATTCCTGAATAGAGGCGTACGGTGTAATATTTCAACTCCTGCGTGTAAATAACTTCCATTTAGAGAGAACAACACACCTGTATTATTACTATTTTACTATCTATTCTAATGGATGTAGATAGTCAATTTATTTTTCCATGTTGAATCAGAATTAGCAATCTTTAACATGATTTACATACATGATGAAACGTGAAGATATGAGTCCAGACGATGCCAAGACACACATTCTGGCAGAGTTCCAGGAATTTATTTTCGTAATTTATTACTGTTATTATTATTTTCAAAAGTGATTTAGTGGTATTTTTATACAATGCAATCTCAATCTAGAGAATCTTGACGTCAACCTCGCAATTGTACAATGAATAGTTTTTTTTTCTGTGATTTTTCAAATTTCTTAAAAACTAATGGGTCCGGTGACCAGGAAATTTGAAACACGTAGAATCTGCTTTTTATATCTGTTGTTGTAGGAACGAAACGAGTGAATGTTCAAATTTTGCTGCCCAAAAAAAGGGTTAATCCACTCGATTCAGCAACCCAAAGACATAGGAAACGCGTGTTTTTGAGATTCGTCATCCAGTATCGTTGATGATTGCTGACAATAATATCGTCGTTGCACTGAATCGTTTCTTCGATGTTATCGCCGCCATATGGTGTCGGATCGGCATAAAAGCTACACAGCATATTTCGGATAAGGAGTCGAAAGGTGTCTATCGTATTTCAAGTCGATAGACTCCAAAATTGCGGCGTGTGTGTGTGCGTGTGCGCGTGCGTGTGGATGTGTGTGTGTGTGTGTGTGTGTGTGTGTGTCTTATCGGGTTCTGCCTTGCTCATGAAGCTCAGTTATCTGCCACAATCAGTGCGATAATGTTGTTATAGAGCCCTGATCATGTCGGAATCTAAATCTAACGAATCGTAAATAATAGTGAAATTTCTGGCAAAGAAGTGCAAAGGAAAAATCTCGAAAAAGAAAAATCAACATTTATTTTGTCCCGTAAATTTGCTCTCATTAGACGACACTTCTCCTACAGAAATTACTTTGCGTGAAATTGTAACGTTAGAATCGGTGTCATTGTAAGACCATGTGCGTGACAAATAAATGCAAGTGTAAGGCCAGTGGACTATTTATTATACGACTCAAAATGTCATGCCAGCAATGGATGTAAAAATAAATAGGTGAAAATAAGTAACTTTGACTCTGCATATAGACCTTGCATATACCATTGAATTCATTGCTAATAAGAAAATTTACGAGCCACATCATTGGTAATTTGTGAAAAAAAAATAATCCCCAGTCGTTTTAATCGAAAAGCTTTGACTTTGGTTTAAATTTTTTCTCTCATTCCTTCGTGTCACTTTTTATTTGTCATTTCTCACATTCATTCGCTTCATTTGCTTCGGTTGTTGTTAACACATGTAACATTCACCAACTCACCTCGGTGATTGTAGACATCCACTGGTGAGAGCCCGGTGTTGAATAAAGTTTCGTACTTTCACCAACACCAGAGGAGACTGTGCTACCACCAATTACACATTCACCAGGCACACAACTATCACGGTAATATATATATATATATATATATATATATATATATATATATATATATATATATATATATATATGAGGTGTGAAGTTATTGACTGGAACATATGTAATAGAGGTGGTTTTCTTGAGGATCAGTCATAAGATTTTGATTTGCCAAATTTTCGGTAAAGCTAATTACCATACTCAATGCCTAGGGAAAATACATCATGAGATTAGGATTTCATCTATGGTTACGAACATCATATTGAACGGATATGCTTCTTAAGTTAGAAATTTAATTTGTTATTTACACGGAGTAGTATACAGTTTTTGTTTGTGCTACTTGTGAAAAAAAAAACTGAACTCTATACTACTCCATGTAAGTAACTTAAATAATGTTTATAATTTAAGAACCATATCCGTTCAATATGATGTACGCAACCATAGATGAAATCCTAATCTCATGATGTATTTTCCCTAGGCCTTGAGAATGGTAATAAACTTTACCGAAAATTTAGCAAATCAAAATCTTATGACAGATCCCCAAGAAAACCACCTCTATTATATATATATATATATATATATATATATATAAATATATAAATATATATATAAATATATAAATATATATATATATATATATATATATATATATATATATATTCAGGATTGTAGAATGACCAGTCTAGTCTTGAGTTATTGGTTCTTTATTGCGACGTTTCAACACAGGATCTGGGTCCTATTCATGCATAATTATCTAGAAAGAATAGACAAGGGATCAATAGTTATTTCTAATTATCACTAAAAATAGGTCTGTAACAGTATCTACACTAGGTCTGTCAGTATCTGATACTGTTACAGACCTATTTTTAGTGATAATTAGAAATAACTATTGATCCCTTGTCTATTCTTTCTAGATAATTATGCATGAATAGGACCCAGATCCTGGGTTGAAACTTCGCAATAAAGAATCAAAAACTCAAGACTAGACTGGTCATTCTACAATCCTGAATTTATAATCTCTCTAGTCACAAAAACATCAAATTTTATATATATATATATATATATATATATATATATATATGCAGATAAATTCAAGCCGAGCCAAAGTAGAGACACACTTCGTTCGTCAATTACTAGGTACGTCACAACACCCCTCTCGCCAGGGCGGGACTTCCCTGCCCACTGTGATGTAGCAATTAGCGTTACCCATGGGTGCGAAAAAGGTATCCTAACTATTTTTAAATGGAAAAAGATTCCATCCTAAGAATTTTGGCATCAACCGCAATCTTCTACGATGCGTAGTCTTCTTTCTTTGATTTTTCAAAGCTTCGCGCACTGGTGACGTCATAGCACCCCTCCCACCTGGGCGGGGCCCCCTGCCTAAGTGTGACGTAACCAGTGCAAACTTTGAAAAATCATAGAAAGAAAACTACTCATCGTGGGAGAGTGCGGCTGGTATCTAATTTCTTAGAATGGAATCTATTTGCATTAAAAAAATATATAATTAATACGTAGGTAACGCTCATTATCTGAAACGTAGAAAAATCATGAAAAAAAAACTACTTATCGTAGGAGAGTGCCATGAGTGTCAAAATTCTTATCAGGATCTACTTTAATTTATAAGTATACAGAAAATATGGGTGCCTCTTTTCGTTCGGGATTGCAAACAGTTCTGGTCAGCTAAGCGAGGTGAAAAGTGAAATCTATAGCGGAAAATGTGGGATTCTTATGCTACAAAATGAGCTCACCTTGCTCAACGACAGAATGAGAAGTCGTTGAAACCATCGGTGAAAGGTGGTGTTTCGTTAGGATGACTGGAGGGGTCAGCGGAGTTCCCATGCTCTGCCGCGGGTCGCGGAGGTCAGGAAGGGTTACTGCCGCGCTGACCAGTTGTCTGGCCCCGACTACCCTTCCATATCTCTTCGGCTCATGTGTTTTCATAGAACACCTGGCCAAAGAACAGCCGGATGCTGGGGGATTCGAATTAACGACGAAAAAACCCAGCCCTCTTTTCTGGACCAGTTGACTCTGTTGGTCTCCACGAGCGAATCCGACAAAAACATCGTTCTCAGGGTTTATACCGACTTGTAAATTTATGAAGCGTTTTGTTATAAGCACTTGATCTCAGCGGCTGTTCTGACGAATTCAGAACTGTGACGAATCGTTCTGGAACTATTGGAACAGATTTCAGCTCTGCGAGCTTATAGAACTCGCGTTTAAGTTCCGTCAGGTCCGGAAAATGAACGGGGACTATCAGGACCGTTCGGAATTGTGCTCTTGAAATCCGGAACTGCGGCTTCTTTCTATTTTTGGTTGGTTCTACTTACGTGGGCCAGCATTTTTTGAGTCCATTAATTTGGTCAAATTTCAAGAAAAATGCTGAAAAATCACTACAAATAGCAAAAACTGCTTCAAAATCATTGAATTTATATTTCATAGCAGAATACTGCTCAAATAAACTTTATTAACTATAAAATAGAAAATAAAAAACTTATGTACAAAATTATGCTGAAAAATGTGCTTAAATTTCATTAAAATGTGCTAAAAAATCGATATAAACTGAAAAAAAGTTCAAATTCCAAAATCTCTTTATGAACCTCAGAATATCATTTAGAACGAGTTTTTTGCCATGAAATCGGTTGTTAACCATTTCTATTCCCTCAAAGTCCTTAATTTTCAAAACAATGTAACAATATAGTACGATGATTTATGAAAATTCGCTCATACGATCATGCTGCATGACTGGAACGTTTCAGGATCCTCCCGTCGCACTCAGGGATTGCCCACCCTGCATTCCGAATCGACAAGTGACAGTCTCCTAGGTTGTATCCGCGATGAAACTTTATACGTTTCTCCGAACTCTTGTAAATAACACGAGTTCCTGCGATATCGCTCGTGGGCTTGACGATCAAACGGTTGCTACATATTTGCTTTGTTCGGAATGTGCTGCATTTCGTTGGTCGGGTTTCTACATTCCATTCACGAAAACGCGTAGATACGTAATTACCGGACGCATTGATGGTATTTAGCGAGTGGAGCGATCACCCCTGTGAGTGCGAAGAATTAATGTGTGACGGTATTACCCCCAACTCATCACCGTCAAAGAACATGAGCATAAACGCCCAATAGATATTAGCTAGTTTTATCCAGTGACTGAAAATGGTGAATTTAATTTCCCAACACTTATAGTTCAAATGAGTTTTACTTTATTTTTTACACCATTAAATTGAAAAAGAGAAAAAAAATAAATAAAAACTCTGCAAATTATTTCACAAAGGTTTATTATTTTTTCAATTGAGTATGATCGTAGTTTTAGTTGGCTTGCGTACGTCATAAGCCGTCCAGACTCCTCGGCGTGTCCTATTTCGATTTGCCACAACCTATACTTCTATAATTATGTACGTATGTTTATATTTCTCGATTTGAGCTCCTATCTATTCAAATAATCATTGCCTTAATAATATCATTATCTAAGTACGTACGAAAAGTCGAGAGGATTTGTTATTAAATATGCGTAGGCAAAGCATTGGTATTAAGCCTTAAGTATTATGCCTCGAAGGAACATGAAATTCGAAAGCAATACAAGTGTAGGAAGTTTTCCACGCCACCCTGGAGGTACTCCCTAGGTCTCGTTACCTCACAACCGGAGGTTCACCGCCCTATTACGCTTACACTATCATATCGCTCATATTTTTCCATCAACATTCATTTGAAAGTAGTGCATTTTGAGATGACTGAATTTTGTCCTAATAAGAGAATAATAATTATAAGGTCGTGCATTTGTGGTCGTGCATGATCTAGTCCTAAAGTGTTCTGTTGCGAAGTCCTACTGCCTATTGTTATCCTAACCGTGTAATATTACCTTGCGCAGTTGTGGTTGAGCAGGTTGGAGTTTTAACACGTCAGTCTAACAATCAAAGCCTCGAAAAAGACACTTTTTCGCCCGTTTTTGGCCCATAGCATCTATGCTAGTAAAGCGATCGGGATGGTTAAACGTTAGGACCAACTAGACCCCAAATGGAGTCTATGTGCGAAAGAACGGGTTTTTTAAGTCAATTCTTAGGCCTTTTATGGCCCGGACGGCGAACGGTGGACGGCGGACGGACATTTCAAATTTGGATTCTACGCACCTTGAAACGTAAAGTGACAAAGTTTGAGGGGGGGTTATAAAAATTTTTTGCTATACGATCACATAGGCTTATTATTGGAAATAATAAACCAAAAACTAGGAAGGACACCCTGGTTTACACAACGCTGACCCTAAAAATCAAGGAAGTTGCAAGAGGCGGAGGGAGAGAGGGATTAAAGTAAAACTGGCCCCTATAAATGACCACCAGTAGAGGTAAGAGCCCCTAAGAACGCGGGTGGTGATATCATGGAGCGCCCCCGCCGGGTGCCCAACTCGAGTAACTCGAGGTGCCCGTCGCAGCCATGACCTTGATGTTATTAGTTGTCATTTCTTGTTGCTCAGATATCGCTGGTCGCAGGTTGTTTTTGTCATTCTTACAAATCTTAGGGCCGGTTTATCAATTATCTACATCAACTGCAGGATAGCTACACTAAGTATAGCGCTATACTCCAGATAAAGAATGTGAGTCGTTTATCAATGCCGAAATACCTAGCGGATAAAATTATCCCTCAGCCAAATTCTGTCTGGCAGATAGGCCGTTAGCATCCACAGAGGTGTCCGTAGGCGACAAAATAAGGGCGATTTACCAATGGAGCTACCACAGGTAGTGAAGGAGCTACATTTTCTTTATGGATCGACTATAAAAAAAACGGGTCTGACGTCAGCAACACAGCAGTGTCATCATGCTATCAAGCTTGGCAAATAAAACCACCATAATCATGCCATTTGCTATTAGCTTTATTTCTAGAGAGAGAAATACATATACGAATTGGGATATTGCAACCTGAATTATTAAATGAATTATTGTGATCAGTAAGTTGTGGACTTAATTTCATCTTCGGTCTGTGTTATAAAGTAACCTAGTAAGTAATCTGTGTAATAAAACCTAAATAAAAATACGCACTCGTTCCATTTTAGTAGGTGATCTAGTGATCTACACGGGCTCTTACTATATACGGTCTTCTTTTCCATTCAACGAATTATGCTACGATAGAATCTTCGCCGTTGCTGCTGTTTGAAGACAAATCCCCAAATACATCTCTCTACGAATCAGGCCTCAGACTAACTTTTCATTCAATACGAAAGAATTATTCAAGCCAATGTCAAAAAAATAATCATTTAATGAACGAGTTTACCCATTGTAGTGGATTTATATAGGTTTGACTTGGCGTAGGTAGACCAAGTCGGACATTTATATCCCGGTTATGCGGGTTGGTCTCCGGGTCACCCCCGCGAGGAATGCGGGCGGAGCCGCCAAGGTCAACTGGTTTGGCGGACTGAAAGGGGAGATAGTCCGTGTCGTAGCCGCCTGGAGCGCTAGGCTCGCGTAGCAAGTGCTGGGTTCGATCAGTTTGATACTGAGCCGTTTTGTAATATTCCGGCCTTAGATTTATATCTGAAAGGGGAATATGTTGAGCTTGGTTGAGGTACTGAAAAGTATCCTTCGCTTTTTGTGCATTTGGAGTGTATTTGACACTCGGATCGGCCGAGTAAGCCTGCGTCGAATATCGTGGGTATTCGGACAGCTTGGTCGAATCGTAATGATCAGCTTCAGAGCGAGTCTGAAAGGTTTCCTCGATCCTTTGTATATGCGAGGCTTGTTCGAAAGTTTCTCGAACGAATACGTCGGGAGAGAAGGCGATCCGGACGTGAGGGTCGCGCCTTGCGCTGTCGCTGGGTTCAGCGGATTCGCCGTGTGGCCGGTAGGGCGCACTACGTGGGCTACTCGGCCCGGCTTCGCCGTCGTCCTCCTCCCCTTGCAAGGGGAAGTAGGAAGGCCGACGTTCCATCGAAATGATCGAGTTTTAGCTCGTTTCGATGCCTCTATGTGTGAGAAATAGAGGGTTTTGGAGGTGGACTCGCTTGCCAGAGCGTCTTTCCAATGCTCGGATGGCAGGGTCCTACCTCGTAGCCTTGAAAAAGGCTTCCTTAGACGGTAAATTAGAGCGGAGGAGCTGAGTAATTTACCGGCGTGCCCACAGCGGTCGATTACGAGCTTAAGGCTACGTAATCCGGGCGACACGGCTCGGAACGTCCCTCGGGCGTGCGAGCTAAAGAGGATATCAATAGCTGCACCGGGTGGCGTCCTGACAGATGAACTACGTTGGGCAATGAGCAGGATGAATAATCACTGGACTCGTAGATGCCAATGCGAGATCTGCGTGGAGAGAAGGACTGGCTTGTAGAAAGCAGTAGGAAACCGTTCTTGAGATGACTTCGTAAGGCAGAAGGTTCGTCAGCGTAGAGCGTGTAGAATTCTTCGTACTTCAGAGTGTGTCGTCGTCGAGAGTGGAGAGTGGAATGAAATGCCAGGCTCTGAGCGAGGTATTTATAATCAAAAAGTGGTGGCCACTTTATGGTTAGTATGCAAATTAGTTTCGTCAAATAATTTGGTACGATCAAACTAGCTTCGGATTGGCTCGTTTAATTTCATAAATTCGACTGTACAATCTCATTGGTTCGCACAGTGTTTTCTCAGTATCTGTGCATATGATAGCTGAGTTGGTCTTTCGAGGTGGTTTCCCTGCGTCCGTCGCTTTGACGGGGTCCTCGGGGGTGGCTGAACGACCTTGAGTTTTCCTGTTTGAGGTTTCTCATTCAAGGCGACTTGTTTCGAGATGTTTGTCGCATCTCTCTCGCCCAGTAAATGTTTGGGGAGGTCGCCTTGCGTGTTCTCATTCAAGGCGACTTGTTTCGAGATGTTTGTCGCATCTCTCTCGCCCAGTAAATGTTTGGGGAGGTCGCCTTGCGTGTTATTCTTTAATATTTCACTTTTGGGAGAGAATTTAGTATTTTCTCTCTGGTGAAATATTTTGTTTGACGGAGTTGTAACTCGACGTCTTATAAATATTTTTGTGGTGTGCCTACCTCTTTTTGGTAGCCCTGAAAAGGGCTGTTGAAAAGAGGTGGTGGATTTCACCACAGGGGCCTCCCCAAGACGTCGCGTTATCAACGACGACGCCGATGGGGGAGAACTGGGAGGTCTACTCGGAATTCTCCGTAGGAGAACCTCGCCAGTTGGGGCGGAGGCAGAGGTGCAGGCCTCGCGTCCCGCTCCTGTGGTGCGCCCCGGCCTCGTCGGTTTCGACGAGCGCCGCGGGGCGGCCGTGGCCGGCCCGAGCTCTGCCGACGGGAGCCAAACCCGCGAGGGTTTGGCCCGCGGCCGCGGCTGGGCTGTTGCGGGGGAGCCCGAGAAGTGCTTGGCTCTGACCACCCCGCAGTGCTCATCTCCTCCCAGCGAGGCACCGGCACGTCGCCCGAGCTTTTTTTTTAACAATTTAATTATTATATTTAAACCAAAATACAAATGGTGCCTAATGATAAATATCGCAATCTGTTAAAATAACGTTCACTTTCTTACATTTTTCTTTTTCTTTTTTTTTTTAAAGCTTGAGATACCTCTACGGTACTTGTGACAGCGCTGGCTGTGGAACATCTGAACATCTTTTATACTCCTCAAACCGAGTTGTTGAGGTTGAGTGAATTCAATTTGATAACAACATTTTGTGGTAGCTGAGACAAGGCAATATTGAAGTCATCGGGAAAATTTTGCATCATCATCGTTAAAAACTGTCGTAATACGTCAGCAGTTTCTTCATCCGGGCTGTGTTGATCATTGGAGATTGCGCAGGCTTTGATGATATGAACATTGTGTGGCAGCAAATATTCCACTTGCAATTGGTAGAGGTGGCCAAGAGCTCTGTAAACCCACTTGTCTTCACTGAAGTCCTCTTTCAGAGGGAGTTGAACCACAAAACTTGGAAGAATCTGTGCAAGTGGCAGACCATCAGCATGGACAATAAGCATTCTAGCCAGAACGCCGCAAGCATTATCCATAACGTTAGACTTTCCTTCGGAGGACAACACCTGAGCAAGGAGACTAAGTATTGTGGTGTAATGTGGAAACATGGCTTCTTTCCCATGGTAAGCCATCTCACCAATACAATACAAAGCATTGTTCCGGACATCTGGCTCTTCGCTGCGAGATTCATTTAAAAGGTAAGGGAAAAGTTTTGGGATAAATTTAGGAACATGAGGCCCGAGTCCAGGCATACTCTCAGCAATCACACCGATAGTGTTGGCTTTAATGTATTCTTCGCTTGCATCTTCGTCATCCTTCACTTTCAGTCTAGAATCCAAAATGTCAAGCATACCAGAGAACATCTCCGCAAATTCGTTTGGTTCCATTATGTTTGCCAGGGTGGGAATAACATAAGCTGCAGTATCACCAACTTCAACTTCTGCTTCCTCGTCCGGATCGCCTTCTCACCCGACGTATTCGTTCGAGAAACTTTCAAACAAGCCTCGCCTATACAAAAGATCGAGGAAACCTTTCAGACTCGCTCTGAAGCTGATCATTACGATTCGACCAAGCTGTCCGAATACCCACGATATTCGACGCAGGCTTACTCGGCCGATCCGAGTGTCAAATACACTCCAAATGCACAAAAAGCGAAGGATACTTTTCAGTACCTCAACCAAGCTCAACATATTCCCCTTTCAGATATAAATCTAAGGCCGGAATATTACAAAACGGCTCAGTACCAAACTGATCGAACCCAGCACTTGCTACACGAGCCTAGCGCTCCACGCGGCTGCGACACGGACTATCTCCCCTTTCAGTCCGCCAAACCAGTTGACCTTGGCGGCTCCGCCCGCATTCCTCGCGGGGGTGACCCGGAGACCAACCCGCATAACCGGGATATAAATGTCCGACTTGGTCTACCTACGCCAAGTCAAACCTATATAAATCCACTACAAATGGTGACCCCGACGTGAGGGTCGCGCCTTGCGCTGTCGCTGGGTTCAGCGGATTCGCCGTGTAGCCGGTAGGGAGCACTACGTGGGCTACTAGGCCCGGCTTCGCCGTCGTCCTCCTCCCCTTGCAAGGGGAAGTAGGAAGGCCGACGTTCCATCGAAATGATCGAGTTTTAGCTCGTTTCGATGCCTCTATGTGTGAGAAATAGAGGGTTTTGGAGGTGGACTCGCTTGCCAGAGCGTCTTTCCAATGCTCGGATGGCAGGGTCCTACCTCATAGCCTTGAAAAAGGCTTCCTTAGACGGTAAATTAGAGCGGAGGAGCTGAGTAATTTACCGGCATGCCCACAGCGGTCGATTACGAGCTTAAGGCTACGTAATCCGGGCGACACGGCTCGGAACGTCCCTCGGGCGTGCGAGCTAAAGAGGATATCAATAGCTGCACCGGGTGGCGTCCTGACAGATGAACTACGTTGGGCAATGAGCAGGATGAATAATCACTGGACTCGTAGATGCCAATGCGAGATCTGCGTGGAGAGAAGGACTGGCTTGTAGAAAGCAGTAGGAAACCGTTCTTGAGATGACTTCGTAAGGCAGAAGGTTCGTCAGCGTAGAGCGTGTAGAATTCTTCGTACTTCAGAGTGTGTCGTCGTCGAGAGCGGAGAGTGGAATGAAATGCCAGGCTCTGAGCGAGGTATTTATAATCAAAAAGTGGTGGCCACTTTATGGTTAGTATGCAAATTAGTTTCGTCAAATAATTTGGTACGATCAAACTAGCTTCGGATTGGCTCGTTTAATTTCATAAATTCGACTGTACAATCTCATTGGTTCGCACAGTGTTTTCTCAGTATCTGTGCATATGATAGCTGAGTTGTTCTTCCGAGGTGGTTTCCCTGCGTCCGTCGCTTTGACGGGGTCCTCGGGGGTGGCTGAACGACCTTGAGTTTTCCTGTTTGAGGTTTCTCATTCAAGGCGACTTGTTTCGAGATGTTTGTCGCATCTCTCTCGCCCAGTAAATGTTTGGGGAGGTCGCCTTGCGTGTTCTCATTCAAGGCGACTTGTTTCGAGATGTTTGTCGCATCTCTCTCGCCCAGTAAATGTTTGGGGAGGTCGCCTTGCGTGTTATTCTTTAATATTTCACTTTTGGGAGAGAATTTAGTATTTTCTCTCTGGTGAAATATTTTGTTTGACGGAGTTGTAACTCGACGTCTTATAAATATTTTTGTGGTGTGCCTACCTCTTTTTGGTAGCCCTGAAAAGGGCTGTTGAAAAGAGGTGGTGGATTTCACCACACCCATACCTACAAATAGTTTTGATTTAAAAAAAATTAGCATACCTACTAGCTTTTATGGACTCAGTGAGCTCCTTCTCTCCGTTAAAATTGCCCCTGCTTTGGAAAAAAGTTGCTCACAGGGGACAGACGTAGCTACCACACATAGCCTTTCCTTGGCAACTTTGGAGAGCAGTGGAAAAATTTGCCGGTTAATGTTCCACCAATCAATAGGGTCAGCTCCCAACTCGATAGTTTCTTCGTAAATGTTCTTCCCGGTCCGCGGAACTGTGCCGAGACCTTCCCGGTCCGTGGAACTGAACCGGGTAGGGCTGGATTCTTGTCACTGCTCGGAGCCGCTCCGTGGTGAGACTAGGTTCCACAGTCCCGGTCCCGGTACCGCTATACCGACACACCTCTACCATATTGTGTTATCTGGAGGATAATGCTATCCCTCAGATAAATCCCCCTTATCCATTGGATAAATGTGATTGATAAACCGGCCCTTAGACCTCCAGGTCTGCTCCATGTCCGCGCTGCCACTGACAACCTGGACATCCAGGATTATGACAGACCCATCGGTCTTAACTGCAACGACATCCGGCTTCCTACACTGGTGACTCGGCAAGTGATACAGCCTCTCCCTTTTCACATCCCAACCGCTAGATGACAGGGCGCCTCTATGTAAGTCATTTTGGTTTATTATTTCCAATAATAATCCTATGTGATCGTGTAGCAGTAAATTTGTATACCCCCCCCCCCCCCCCCAAACTTTGTCACTTTTTCAAGGTGCGTAGAATCCAAATTTGAAATGTCCGTCCGCCCTCCGGGCCATAAAAGGCCTAAGAATTGACTTAAAAAACCCTTTCTTTCGCCCATAGACTCCATTTGGGGTCTAGTTGGTCCTAACGTATAACCATCCCGATCGCTTTACTGGCATAGATGCTATGGACCAAAACCGGGCGATGAAGTGTCTTTTTCAAGGCTTTGAGTGTTAGACTTACGCACGCACGCACGCCTGGCACGCTTGGCCGGGGGTCACGGTGGGCGGTCAGGGGGGGGGGGGGTGAACGGGGGTGGGGTGAGAGGAGGCGCTGCGGCACCTTTTGGTGTCTGGGGTGACCAGGGGCGTAGCAGAGGGGTGTAGGAGAATGGATATTTATTACTTTTACGTGTTATACCCATATAATACACCGCGGCACCATGAGGTGGGTAAAATAATTTGCAGCGTTTTTCACTAGTGACCGAGAAACATAAGGTTGACACGTCTTCACAAACCGGAGAAACGTATAGATCTTTGAGTGTCCGACTGAACGCCTGTCTGTTGGGAAGTTGTCTACATTATGACATTATTTAGACATGAAGATATGATGGTTCGGTGGCATTACCATGTAAAATTTATTACATATACTCTTCCGTGTTCAACCATATTATTCAATTTTAAAAGGGTATGGGCCGCGGTAACGTTTCATTTTAAAAAAAAAAAAAAAGTATATATTTGAAATATCGAGGTAGATACAGTAGAAAAAAATTGCGGTTTTGATAAACGAAATTGCCAATTAAGAAATTATGGATTTGTGATTTAGTCCAACTATCCAGAAAGCGAGCCTATAGAAAGAAACTGATCAAACCTGGCAGAAATACTGCTCCAAAAAAACGGAACCTGGGATCAATTTTTACGTACATTCAAAATACCAACTGAAGTATATGGCACAAATTAGTTTTAAAAAGTTGATTAATTAAAATTTTCTGTAGTGCAGCATGATCGTCTGAGCGAATATTCGTAAATTATCGTATTATATTATGTTACATTGTTTTATAATTCGAGCACTTCATATGCAAAGAAATAGTAAATTATCAATTTTGTGGCAACAAAAGTCGTTCTGGATAATATTCTGCGATTCAAAAAAGATTTGGGAATTTTAGCTTTTGTTGGAAGTACAATGAATTGAAATTTAAGTAAATTTTTAGCATAATGTTTTGCCTAAATTTTATTATGTTCTAGTTCGTTGTTGATAGACATTTTTTCGAATAAACTTTTGCTATAAAATATAAATTTACCGAGTCGTTTTTAGCCATTTTTAATGATTTTTTCAGTAAATATTTTGAAATTTGACCAATTTAAAGTGCACAAAAACTGTTGGCCAACGGACTCATCCTTTCTTTCGGAAAACTTGATCTTCTGGCGCAGGAACGGAAATTTGATCACAATTTCAAGGAAAGTTATCGTCTGAAATGATACACATACACTCACGCATACTCGCACGCACACACACACACACGCGCGCGCGCGCACGCACACACACAGACACACACTTTTGTTTATGTCCACACAGCCACTGACAGCCTGGACATCCAGGACTATTACAGACCCATCGGGCTTGACGGCAACGATATCCGGTTTCTTGCCCTCATCAATCGGCATGTGGTATAGTCTCTTATACACACACACATTTTTTTGTTTTTAAACAATACTCCCCTCAAAGACGGAGGGGGCACACCATTAAAGTTTAAAAAGAAAAAAATATCTAAAAGAAATGGGGAGGACGCCCAGGTTTACCCGACGCCGGCCCTTGGGATCAAGGAAGCTGAAGGAAGAGAAGGGAGAGTGGGATGAAAGGAAGTGCCCCTATAAAATGACCACCAGTTCAAGTAAGAACCCCTCAGGACGCGGGTGGTGATACCACGGAGCACTCCCGCTGAGATGCCCAACTCGAGTAACTCCGTGGCGCTTTTCCCGCACCACACCCCGCGCCATGACACGGTCGCGGCAATGACCTTGATGTTATTAGGTGCCACTCCTTTTAGCTCAGATAACGCTTGGCGCAGATCATTTCTATCATATTTACTTTTCTTAGCCCGCCAGGTCTGCTCCATGTCCACGCTGCCACTGATAACCTGGACATCCAGGATTATGACAGACCCTTCGGGCTTAATCGCAACGATATCTGACTTCTTACCCCGGTCACTCGGCACGTGGTATAGTCTCTCCCTTTCGACATCCCAACCGCTAGATGACAAAGCACCTGCTATCTGCTTGGCAAACGCATCGTGACGTAGAATGCGGCCACCTTGAGTACAAGGACTCTTCTGCACCACATGATACAGATTCTCATTTTTGCCCCGACAGGCACGGCAAAGGGTGTCTACTGTCCCACGACTACTCCTCGAACACCTCCCCGAGGTGGCTTGTGTAGCCACCCGGACGGCAATGCCCTCTGAAGCCCATTCCACCCACTGAGAAGAAAATGGGGATTCAGAGCACTGTCGGAGTTCTTTACCATCTGCTGATTCAGGCAGAGCAGCAGCGAACTCAGCAGACGAGCTGAGTTTTGGAGCAGTTTATGTTGCTCAGTCACACCACAGCAACTGTTGCTTGACGAAGTAGCAATAAACGATGTATGCTTATTAAAAGTGACAAGTTGCCTGTACATGACTGGAATGATCACTAAAAGCTGACATTAAAAACATCGGAATGACAGTATTTAGAGAAACGTTAATTTATATTAATTATTAAATATTAAATATAAACGTATAGTTACCTACCTATATATTATAATATTTCTAACCCGTTCATAGTATTGGAAGCCTGTCTTATAGGAAATGAAAATGGTTGTTACCTATCTGTTATTCATGCCTACTTCAAATCAATTGGACCAAGCGGTATGTTTTTTCCCCTTAGGATTAACTGGCTCAAAGAAAGGGCTTACGTGTCCTTTGACGCTGGGCATTAACGGATTGTCAGGTAGGACATTTTCGCCTGCTCCTAAGCCCCCTCACCACTCCCGGCCCTCTCTCTTGACTAAACTCGCAGTTCTTGCCAGTTGCTTCGTTATACCCTTACCGGCAAGAGCTAATTCAAAAACGTGTTTAAGTAGATGTGAAGGTTCACTATTGTGGTAAATAAACGTGGTATTGATTCAATAATTGACGCGATTAAGAAACGTGAAAACCTACAAAACAAAATTTGCTACCCTAACGCACCCTTACCAAAAGGTAAATATATTTAGTAAAGATAACCTACCTAAAAGTACCTATAAGAGTAGCTCAAAATTATAATTATGACTATAAACATTATTACAACTCTGATGAGACCTGCATGACGAAAGTACTTAGCTAACAAACAATCTACATAAGATAAGAATATCAGAATTCTACCCCCACACAACCTACCATCCTATAGTAGGAATATGGTACTCCACCATACAAGTAAAAATTTTCTCCAGAATTTGAACAAAGTCACGATACATGAGGCTTGCAGAAAAAAAACCTATCCCGCACCAAGAAATGTACGAGCAGCAGTTCGTCGTGGAGGTGACCCAGTTCCGGGACCTTCCCAAGAACACATAACTTCTCTAAGATCGCTTAATGCCACTGTAGATTTACGAGAAATTTGCTTCTTTTGTAGAGAGGTTATCACATCGGAATTTACGTATTTAAAAAAACAAGTGTTCATGTTGAGAAAATCGCTATGAAAGAGACAGTTACAGAGCAGGTAAAACGACGAGGAGATCAGTGGGGATAGGATGTTAATTATCGCCTCTCTTCTGAGGTCATGGATTTGGTAGCAGCAGATGCCAGATACCATAAATTTCGCCACAGGAATTTCTACAAATTATCATTGGGAGGACCCAAGAAACCATTTGGTCGACCACAGGCATCACATTACACAGGCTGCTATGGAGAAGATTTATTCATATCTAAATTCTCTCCTGTTTTCCCAAGGAAGTTGATTTGTTTGTTTTTTTGTTCACAAAAGGATGTTTAATTATATATATATATATATATATATATATATATATATTCAATGTTTGAGGACACTACTATGCAAATTATTTCACAAAGGTTTATTATTTTTTCAATTTAGTATGATCGTAGTTTTAGTTGGCTTGCATACGTCATATCGCCCGTCCAGACTCCTCGGCGTGTCCTATTTCGATTTGCCACAACCTATACTTCTATAATTATTGTTTATATTTCTCGATTTGAGCTCCTATATATTAAAAAATTATTGCCTTAATAATATCATTATCTAAGTACGTACGAAAAGTCGAGAGGATATGTTATTAATATGTGTAGGCAAAGCATTGGTATTAACACACAAATATGACCAAAAAAAACATGTATTCATGCCTCGAAAAAGACACTTTTTCACCTATTTTTGGCTCATAGCACCCATGGGTGTGGAGCGATCTAGCTGGCGAGAAGTTAGGACCAACTAGACCCCAAGTGGAGTCTATGTGCGAAAGAACAGATTTTTTAAGTCAATTCTAAGGCCTTTTATGGCCCGGACGGCGAACGGCGGACGGACATTGCAAATTTGGATTCTACACACTTTAAAACGTAAAATGACAAAGTTTGAGGGGGGTTATAAAATTTTTTGGATCACATAGGCTTATTATTGGAAATAATAAACCAAAACCAGTGGAGTGTTTGGCACCAAATTGTGTGAGAATGTTTGGGATGCATTGTTGTAGATGGTTTTTAAGAAGTTTGCACGAAATCGGTCCAGCCGTTCATGAGATATGCATTTTGTGCAAATGCGGTGTGTTGTATTATCCGGCTGAGAGCCATTCAACAGTTCACCGATTCCAGGGATAATTTATTATTCAGTTATTAATGCACGAGACGGAAAAACATAAAATATTGTTTACCTCAATGTATTGAGATAAATGAATTAATTAATTAATAAGAACAAAAATTCCACATAACAGATTGATTTGACTTTTCATAGCAATTCTATTTTTATTGAGTGCAGCAAAGCGCACCGGGTCAGCTAGTGTACGTATAAAAATTTAGGGATCATTTAAGAACTCTCCAAATCGGAATTTGATGTCAAGAATTTCCGGATCTTTAACATTTTAGTAACATTTTTTGATTAATCAATTAAATCCTAAAATAATTAACTAGCGCAAAAATATTTATAGCAAGGTTATTACTTGATTGTGTGCTTATAAGTACCATTCTCTCATTAAAATAAAAAAAAAAAAAAGCACATCAAATAAAATATTGTTGAGCACAAAAAACCAAAACTTTACATCATTAGATAATGCGACAATATCTGACAATAATTTAAGTTTTATTTTGTACGATGAAAATTTTTGTCGATCATGTATTAGAACCATAAAATTTTCATACATAACATTGCACTTAAATTTGAAGAAAAATATAAATTACCTATATAAAATAAAAGAAGGCTTGAGTATGAGTAAATTTGTAAAGTAAAATATTATTGAATTTTTGTGCACTCAATCGCTTAAAAGCAATTTACTCCAGAAGGAATTTACTTACATGATGGAAGAAATCAAATTGTCTTGCTAAAGTTCTATCCATTGCAATAGTCCAATTGTTTTTATTTATAAAACAACATTACTTGCTAACTGAATCAGTGGTTTTCGAAACAACCTGCATACAATACAGATTTTTCATGGATTTAATTAGGCTATTGCTCTTGAAGCACGTGTAAGGTAAAACAATTTTCGAAGAAGTGAGTTAAAAAAAAGTCCAGTCATGCAGCATGACCCCATGAGCGAATTTTTGAAGAAATCTTCGACATTTCAGTCGCTATTGATCGTGTAAAGAAATTTTAGTTTATGATTTAGACAGGGATACTTCCATAAGAGTAGTTCAATCTGAATTTGGACAATGTTTCATGCAAATATTACCGATTTTTAAAACTATGGAACGGCATTATTTCGATTTTTGACTGATTTTTCAACTTTGGAATTTTTGGAAACTTGATACATATTCTTATAGGAAATTTTACGCTGATTCCAAATATACCACATGTTAGTATGCTGAAAAAATTATTTCGCACAACAAATCGCAAAAAACAGGCAATTTTGAAATTTTTGACTACATTTTTGAAAATTTCAACCCGAAGATGTAATCCGATCATACTGGCCAACAAACTTGAACTTTCGTTTTGTGTCCTTAACATTTTAAAATTTGTTTGAAGTTTCTAGCACAATTCTACGGAGAGTTATCGTCTGGAATGACACATACATATATACATACATATATACATACATACATATATACATACATACATACATACATAAAAAAATGCGTTAAACTTCAGAATATGATTCAGAATAGCCTGAAACGGATTTCTGCATAAAAGTTTTTCAAAAATTCACATTCTACAAATTTTGAGGCGAGAGCAATAGCTTAATTTTCTTCAAAATTCGCCAAAAGTACCTTAGAAACCTAAATGATTTGTCTTGCTCGTTCGACATCCAAAAGCACAGCAGAAAGGCATTTTATAAAACTATTACCACACTCACACATACAGGTAGTCCACTACACACTAAATTAACGCCGATAATTACTTTGAACTAAAACGTAAGGCAACATCGAATGAAATACTACAAGAAAGCCGTGAACGGTGGGTGATTTCAAGATACGCGATTGGAAACTGTGTGTCGTGGAGTGGGTGTAGTTGGCGTCACTTGCTTCAAGGCCGATGACTCTTCTACTCTTTCCTGTTCTGTGATATTAACAGCTCTTGAAGAATTCAAGCTAAGAACAGAACCCATTCCCAGGAAACATGTATTGTCACTTTCGATGTGCCTCTCTACATGAAGGCAAAAGACATTGTAGGATGTTGACAAACATAGTTGTGATCTTTGGTGGATTTCATCTTCTCATGTCAGATTTGCGTTGCATCGGAAGAATAATGGTCAGGGAGTGAGTTGAGGGAACTAATAACCACTATTTATGCAGAGAACAATGTTGAAAAGTAGATGAGTGGCCACGCCTACTCAAGAGCTGTTCGAGCCCCCATTTTGACCAAACTTGTGTTGGGGACCCTGGTATTAAGGGCACTTGGTACCCCAACAAAAATTTTTCAACCTTTTTTCTTTTTTTGTCTTAAACAAAACTAGATTCATTCCTGAACAAGATAATATATTGCATATAATATTTACAAAATTCAAATGTCTCACAAATTAACTTAGAAGTTGCCCGCCTCATAGTCCGCTGCCCCTGATTCTTCAAATTCAAACAGAGGGAAAGTCGATAATATCCAAAATACTGGTACTTACTAATCCTAATCCAAATCCTAATTTCTTCTTGGAGGAAGATAACCAGCTTGAGTCGCCGGATGAAGTACTAGGAAAAAGAGGGGTTTCAGAGAAAGAAGTTCCAGGAACAGAAGGATCATAGGAAGCCAAAGGATGAGAGCCGGGTGAATGACTCAAAATGCAGAATCATGCAACTTCTTGGAGAAATTCGCGATATGGTTGACCTTCTTGAATATTCTTTTACTTTTCGTCATTGCGTAGGTATAGCGTATAACACTAAAAATATACGGACTAAACAAATTGCGGACAAACCGAACGCGGAAAGATGCACGGACGAATGGAAAGGTAAACACCATAAAATAACAGAACATTTTATCATTGTTATCATCTTATCATTCTGGTTGGTTGGCTCATGGTATTATGCTCTGACTGTGTGAAGTAAAGTCATTGAGATTACTAACTCATTCACACATATTCAAGTCATATTAGTTCACCAAAACGTCGCAGAAGCGCGAATATCGTTACTTTTCGGTTTCATGGCTCTCCTGAAAAGTAGCATATTTATGCGCATCGGACAGCATTCTACATGGAAAGGATATTCTCAGTGGTGGGGAAAACTGAAATATTCCAGGTCTTAAGTGCTAAGTTCAGTACTGAGTTGGAAAAATTTGAACACTGTGCCAAACTTTGGACGAAATATTACCGCATGACCACACTCTTGAAAAGATTCATCCAGGCTGAGAGGATGGGTGATTGGTTACTTCATTTGGATGTGTTGGCATGATGCTGCCTTTTTTCTACATCTTGTTCTTTTTTGGAACGCTTCATCTTTGGAACTAATACCACTAGAAACTTCAAATACCTCTCAAATCGTAAAAAATTACGTCCTTTAAAAAAAGATACGTTGGTATTGTCCGTCAGACGTACCTTTGGTGCGTTTTTGGCTAAAAACTGAAAAAAGTGCAAAAATGATGTGGTTTTTCAGGTTGGTACCCCTGTTTCCGAGGTTTCAGAGTTGCTAATCTTGATTTACAATACACACATAAACCATAACAACATATGTAAACATGAAGTTTACCCTAACTAATGCAATGGGGGACGCTTTTAATGATAATAAGGAGGAGAAAAAACCAGTAAAATCATGATCTAATCCCGATTATTAACAAACGAACCTGTAAAGCTGCAATACGTTTACCAATACAGGATAGAATAGTTTATATTTCTTTTTTTTTCTAATTTATTGTCAACTCCTTGTGTTATAAATACACTTTGCGTTTTGCTAGTATAATGGCATTTTCTACTCAATTACAGTATTGGAACATGTACGGAGGATACTGTCCAGCAACAGGCCTCCTAATAAATTAAATATGAATATATAACATTGAATAAACAACAATTAATAATATTACAAAACATAGTGACTAGAATGGCTATACAAATATTTGATAAATAGGCTTTCAAACTTAAATTTAATAATCAATATGAGATCATCAGTCTAGGAGATCAATTGGACGTCTACGTTTCAGCCTTTTTCGTTGCTGCTGGTAAGAAAACCGTTCCTCAAAGTTTGATAAGGATGCATTGTGATGTCGTGTGATTGTGGCGTAAGTTCGACTGAATGTGGAGTGTATAACATCCTTGACCTCTGCTATTCCAAGGTCACGGTGTATGATCGAATTTCGTACATACCATGGGGGATTCAGTATAAGCCTTAAAATTCGGTTTTGCTGCCTCTGAACTCGGGCTATTTGTGTATTTGATGCTGATCCCCAAATTGAACACCCATAGAGCCAGATTGGACGTATTAGCACCAGGTACAAGAGCAGTTTTAGTTCCAAGGTGAGTGGTGACGTATTCTCTAATAATGGTTTTAAGAGGTGAGTTCTATGACGAATTCTTTTGACAAGTTCACCAATGTGATAATTGTACGTCAATCGGCTATCTAGATAAATACCCAGGTAGCGGGCTTCAGTCGAGTACGGAACTATTTCACCGTTCATTTCTATGGGGTTCGTTTGGTACGCTCTCTATAGGTGAATTTCACGAGGGATGATCTGCTAGTGTTGGTTTTCATTAGCCATCTACTGTTCCAGTCAGATATATTATCAAGATGTTCTTGGAGGTTTGTGGAGGCTTCAATGCCACTCGTCGCTCGAGTGATAACCGCATGATCATCAGCGAACATCGCGGAGGTGTTGTGTGGGGATGTTGGAATATCTGATGAATATAATAAATAAAGTAGTGGACCCCATACAGTTCCCTGAGGTACTGAGGCTCTAATAGGTTTGGATCTGGAAGTAGCATGTTCCTAGATTATACTGAACGTCCGTTGACAGAGCCATGATTGCAGTATACGAAAATAGGTGTCCGGAACTAATGATTTGACTTTGTATAGTAAGCCCCGATGCCAAAGTTTATCGAAGGCTTTTTCGGCGTCCAAAAAGAGTCCAAGACAGACCTCTTTATTTTCATAGGCGTCCAGGGCTTCTTCAACCACTCGATGGATCTTTTGTTGGCATGAATGCAGAGGTCTGAATCCAAATTGAAAGTTTGGTATGGTAAGTTCAAAAAATGAAATGAGTTTCGGAAGGAGTAGTTTTTCAAAGATTTTGTTAAATATGGAAAGCAGGCTTATAGGTCTATAGCTCCGTGGATCATTCACTGGTTTTTCTTGTTTATGTATTAATATGATTTTTGCGTGTTTCCACCTGGAAGGGAAATGCGTGGTTCTTAGAATAGCGTTGTAAATTTGTGTCAAGAACACCAGTGTTTTCCTAGGGAAGTGTTTCAGGTAATGAGCAGTTATGCAGTCAAATCCCGGAGATTTTCTCGGAGTTAAGCGGAGTATCATGTTTATAACTTGAGCGGGGGTAAGATATTCGTTGAATGGAGATAGTTGTAGCGCTGATTCCACCCCTTCATTTATGGTTTCGAAGAAGTTTGAGTTGGGGTGTTCGTAAGGCGAGAACTGTGAGTGTAGAATGTCAGAAAATATGTTTGCTTTTTCTTGAGGAGTGCAGAACCATTAATTATTCATTCTTAGAGGAGGAATATTCTCTCGACATTTAGTTAATTGTTTGGTTTTCCGCCAAAGAGATCCATCCTGATTGTCTAATCGCTGGAGGGAATTCCGCTTTTCTTCTGATTTTAACGACTTCAGAGTAATTTTTAGTTGGTTGGTTGCTCTGTTGTAGGCACGTTTGTGTTCAGGATATTTCGTACGTTCCCACAGAGCGCGAGCGTTGCGTTTGACGTCGAGAAGTTGTTGGATATGTGGAGGGGTATGAGTTGGATTGCCTTGATAATGTCGACTTAGTCGTTGTTGACGAGATTCGGTTTCTGCAAAATGGACAATTTGGGTAAGAGTACTCACTGCTGTATCAATATCTCTGGGAGTTTTTAAGGGAACTGAGAGATCAGTGATAGTGGATAGGATTTCCGTATATGTATTTCAGTCCATTGGTCCAACGTTAACAACATCAAATGACGTACAGTTTATTGCAGTTCTGATCGAAACGGGATAATGATCAGATGATAGCTCATGGAGTACTTGTGGGTTTGAGAGTAAATGTGTCATTCCTTTACTCAAAAATATATCCAGGATATCTGGGGAATGATTGGCTATATCAGGGTAATGAGTGGGCTCATTCGGGTGTTTCACTTCCAACTGATATCTATGAATGGCCTCGTGTAATAATCTCCCTCTTGGGCTGGTAGTTGACTACCCCTATTGAGGATGCTTCGCGTTGAAGTCACCCCCAAGTATAAACCTAGGGCCCACTTCATGGACAATTGATAGAATAGTAGACATTGATACGTGGTTTTCTGGTGCAGAATAAAATGATCCTATACGATATTGGTGACCTGCCATTTCAATGCCAATCCGAGCTATCTGGGCCTCAGCTTCACATATTGGGGGAAATTCATAATGTTGGATGCAATTTTTAACGAAAATTGCAGATCCGCCTTTTCTCCGCGTGGAAGGGTGGTCCGCTCTGTAAATTTTGTACCCCCTCATGAATAAATTCAGATGGGGAGCCATTTTCGTTTCAGTACATAGTAAAATATCTACATTTTGTTGATTCAGAAAATACTCGAGTTCATGATACTTGTTATTGATTCCACGAGTGTTCCATGTGACAATAGTTAGAGAATGGTTTAATGAGGAATTCATGATATTAGTTTGGGGAGGATTTGGGTTAACAGTGAGATTAATGGTTGTATAAACGAAATTAGTTGGTCAATTCGATCGCACATTTTGGTTAATTTGTCGACGAAAAATGGAGGCATAGGAGCTTTAGTAACAGGGTGCAATGCGGGAACAATTTGAGTTGGCTCATAACCCAATTCTTTCAATTCGGTGGTAAGTAAGGTCGTATCAGTAGAGGGATGGAGTCCACGTATAACTACACGAAATGCACGATCGTTTTTTACTTGGTAGGTGTGAAAATCGGCATTATTTTTCTCAAGGTAGTCAACAATTTTCCTTTACCCATCTATTGTTGACGGTTGGATTTTTATGGATTTAGGATAAGTGCGGTATACAAAATTTCCAGCACCTGTTTCTCTTTGTTTAGCAAGAAAAATATTGATATTGGTAACTTGGCTTATTTATATCGGTGGACATTTTTCAGGTTTAGTTTGAACTTGATCTTCTTCTTGATCGGTAATATCCTCATTTAAATTTTGTAAAGGTGCGAATGGGTTAGAAGTTGTAGGTATGAATGGTGTCACGCTCGTAATGGTGTCTGCGACACCTCTACGTTTATTACCTGGTGGTTTATCAGGTGGATCAGGTGTCCCAGGCCCCATAGGATCGAGTGGAATAGAACTGAAAGTCGCACTGACCGACAATATAATACGATACAACACAAAACAACAAGCGATTAGCGATAAGCGGATCGACGGGGCAAGCGATAAGCGGTACAGAGATGTTAACACGACAAGCTCTGAAGCGCAACTGTTATATTTCTTACATTAATTGTTTTGCATGAATATTCCCACATAAAATTATACAAAATACATTAATAATTCAGAGGCCCTAAACGATGGCGCTGCCTGACGCAAGGCGTGCGGTTAGTCTGATGCTACTTTTTAGCTACTACTAATTAAAAACCTAATAGGTATCTTAATTATTTTACAAATTGAATTTTAAATTCACCATATTGGCATCTTTGTACTTTACTAATAGATTTTAATTACGTACCTTTGAATTGTTTATAACCAAAACTACTAGCTATTAAATACATATTCTGTTAAACATATGGAGCTATTTATGATTGTTTCAATATGCATAACTCCTGCTGTTATTAACCAAGTAAGTATTTTTTGTATATGGATCTCGAAAAGTTTGAGGAATTTTCAAGTGGCTATCTAGGGCTCTATGGATGATGTACATTACTACATCAGGATAACATTGAAAAAAGTAGGTTTTTAAGATAAAATTGTCTGATCGTGAAAATCTTGGCAATATCAAATAATTCGTTAGTTGGTGTTCTCGATTGTGATGGTATGATTTTCAAGATTATTTTTATCTTTATTCTAATTTAATGTTTTGGTTTTACTGTATCTCGATAAGTTAACGATCACATTTTGAGAAATTTAACAATTTTTATTCTTAGTCGATTACAAAGGTTCAGTATTTAAAATAACAAACCAATTGCGTTCATACTTCGCTTACACTCCTAAGAGCTAAGAGAAAGTTATGTCTGTGCGTGTACTGCGTGTCGGTTTTTGTAAGTTGGCGCAGCCCCGAGTTGCGACTGTACCAACACCGATATTTCACTGTCGGTAGCCCATCTCTAGTTGCCGTTAGCGCGTCGTGTTTCAGAAGGGTCCACCAAATTGACTCCCCGCGGAAACAGGACATCAAACCCGGCTGGGGTCGCTGCTGACTCCCGTTCCACCTCTGGTCCTTAAACTGACATTTTCTCCCTTCCGTAAAGAGCCGCGGACGGGGAATCCGGCGAGCGCGGGGGGGCGAAGCGAGGGTTAATTTCTGTCAATTAGCCTCGTTCCTGGGCTTCCAGCATCAATTCGGGATAAGTTTTCATCGGACGCCGCACGTTTCGGGCGTTGACGTGGGGACGTCCTGCAGCTTCTGTCACCCGCGCCTCACTTTGGAGTCGGACCCCTTGGCGATTGTGGATCCACGAATTATTTCTCCTATGCGAGTTGCTACCCCTGACGTGCCTTTCTATCGATTCTCCCTAGAGGAGATACCGAAATTCCTCCTTTCACGATTTTGGTTCTTCCCTTCTCTTGGTAGTAAATAATTGAAAGTTGGCCGGACTCACAAATATTCAGTAGAAATCTTCTACAACGCAGAAGGTTCAGGTCGTAAAACATCATGTTCCAAGAAGCTGAAATGCATGCAAGTTGGAGGACTTGTAAGGAATGGAAGGTCAGAAGGTTTCACCACCCTTCCCTATTGTCAATGGTTTTGGAAAGAGTTGGAAAAAATAGGGTTGGCAATAAAACCCTTAATTTCTTAATCGCACACATATAAACTGCCATATGCATTTCAAATTAGTAGTGATGAAAACTTTCAATAAAACTAACAATAGAATTGGCTTAATAACAATCAGCCAAGTTAGAACAGATCAAACGAGTACCTAGTAATTTTAACTGACTTCAAAACAGCCTGCAAATATATTGCCTGCTATCAAACATTCATACTGCTGAATCGACGAATTACCTGGTTTACGATGTCACGAATTTAATCTACGGATCGGTTATGGAAATATTAGAGCAATGGATACCATCACAAATCAACGTGATGGGAACGACCGCGCAGATTCAAATGTTCTGGATTTCTGCGATCACCAGAAAATTTATAGTGCCTTTACAAGACACCAGATTTGCAGTAAAGCCCCTCATGTATGAATGGGAAAGGGAGCATATCATTATATCAAAAAATGGAGATAGTCCCGAGGAGACCCAAATCCATGGAAATTCAATTCTCTCGACGTGGTGTACCTTGTGAGACTATGAACAGGCCATGGAATGATCAATCGATTGATTCACCCTTCTTCACCCGTTAATTCTCTTCTCACCCCTGATGGAGTAAGTAAAACTGTCAGGTGCCACTCTAATATGCTCCTGACATCCCGTTTTCTTCTCTAATACGCGCCTGACATTTCCTTTTCTTTTCTAGTATGCGCCCTATTTTATATAATTAGTGTTCAGACTAGAAGTCGAAATAAGGGATGATTTCCCTATCTATTTTGGATACCTTTCTCATCCACAAATTATCTACTCAACCACCCGCTCAGTAGATTAGCCTGTCTCATGAATCATGTGATTTGCAAATTGCCTGGGGGGGGGGGGGGGGGGGGTACGAGCCGTTACTCAGTCACAGAGACCACTATTGGTCTATTGTGTCAAGAAGTCCTTGTTATCATTTAAGAACCGTTTTATTGCCTCTTCTCGCACAAAGTGGAGGAGTATTTCGGGCATTTCCTGAGCATTATCGGCAGGGGAGAGGGTACCTTTCCCGAAGTGTCGGAATCTTAGACGCATCAGCTGGGCAATCACAGAGGATATGCTCTGCTGTTTTAACCTCTTCGCAGCAGAGGCGGCTATCTGTTGTCCTGCCTGTGCCCGTCTTGTAGGGATGGTGTCTAAGCAGACAACGGCCAGTGAGGAGACCGACAATAATGCGAAGGTCTTTATGCCTCAGTGACAGAAGAGCTGTAGCTCTTTTTCTTGAGATGGGTTGGCTTGCCTCTGCTTGGGAGTATTTTGCCAATATTCAGCTCTTTTGCTGTCTTCCCATTTGTTTACCTGTAGAGTAATAAAGCTCTTGGTGATCGCCAAAATTGGTTACGGGCCAACAGGGTAAGACTCCGACCCCTGTTTAGCAAGGCGGTCGGCTTCCTCGTTCCCAACTAACCCCTCATGACCGGGCAATGTGAGTTTGTTGCCATGGGCGGCGGCCCTGAGAGACTTGAGACAGTCCCAGGTCAGCTTAGATGCAATTGAAAAGGCAGATATAGCCTTTAAAGCCCTGGCTATCAGACAGATAAAATATAAATTTTTGCATGTACGTACCGTGTGAATTAATGGAAACAAGAAAAAAATCAAGATTTCAGTAGTTCTACAGTAAGTTTATTGTTAGAATCATGATTAAACGTATGATTGATATGGAATATGGCCTCCTTTATTTTCAATCACTAATTAACTCGTTTTGGCATAGAATCTATAAGTGATTTACAGTTTTCTTTTATTTTTTCGCTGTGGAACCATATCTTGATGACTGCACATATCATCTTCTCTTTCGTGGAGCAGTCTTCTTTTCCCAAAGAGGACTTCACGATTGCCCACAAATCCTCGATCGGGTTGAGGTCAGGAGAGTTCCCTGGCCATTCTAACATTACAATGTTGTGGTCTTGAATGAATTTTTTCACTGTTTTCGAGTTGTGGCATGGAGCCAAATCATGCATGAAAACGCCTCCTTGAACTTGGGATAGCAACGATATCACTCTGGATTGAAGAACTTCTTTATATTTTTCAGAGTTCATCATTCCCTCAACAGGTAAGAGGGATAATGGGCCATTATAGGAAAAGCAACCCCAAAACATTTTCTTAAGGGGGTGTTTCACAAATTGAGACAGATGCTTCGGTGAAACCTTTTCGTTAGGGCCCATGAAGGCTTGTTTCCATTAATTCGCACGGTACTACTATGAGTCGTTTCCTGGCAATCTCTTGTGCACATATTTATATGGCATGGGTCTCAGCCTAATAGATGGTGGTAACAGTGCCCAGTAGTTTGGATAGGCTAAAATTTGGGCGCTTAATTCCCAGACCTGCCCTGCCATTCATCAGGGATCAATCTGTGTACCTGCAAGTTCCCTGATCTGGACATTTTCCTCGATTCACCATCCGCAGTTAGACGCGAAGTGCTAAGTGTTGATTTTTGGTAATTTATGCCTGGACGTTTATTTTAATTTCTTTTTTTTTTTTTTTTTTTTTATCATTTGATGGACTCACTTCACATTTTTTGTATCCATACTTACCTCAGACTTTGTAAAATTGTTTGTTTTTTTCCACATTGTATTGGGTTTGCCCGTATTTTTAAATATAACATTTGAAAGACTGACCTGTCTTAAATAAGTTGGTAATTGCCTGCTCGTTAGATTCAGGAGAAGCATGAAAATTGTCAAGAGAGAAAAATAAAGTTAATTCTGATCTGGAATAGGGGGAGGTAGAGAAAGTGATTCGTATCAAAGAATGTAAGGTGGGTAAATACTACCGGGTAAGGATTATCTATTGAACAATTCAGAAGGAGTTGTTTTTAGTTAGACACTGGTGTAATTTGAATGGCTTAGGTTTAAATATCGATAAAACCGCAATCGTATTCTATACTGAAGTATGGAGTGCTGGCATGGGGAGGAGCCTGTAAAACAAATCTTAAATGTTTGCAAACGTCTCAGAACTGTTTAATTAAAATTATGTTAAATAAACCGAGGAGACATTCCACTAGAGTATTATACAGGGTGATTCCCTCGCAGATGCAAAACAAAATTTTGGTGAAACTAAATCAATAATGGAGTAAAATCCCGTCAACTGCATATTTTTTATCTCAATCCGTTCTCGAGATATGATTTTTTAAAGGGTTTTTCAGGAAAACCGTGTTATTTCCTTCTAAACTCAGATTTCTACACTTTACTTCATTCAATTTTAACTTTTGACCACATTTTCGGAATCAGCATTAAATTTAGTATAAGAGTAGTGTACTTGGGTTCTTAAAAAGTACCATCCCCCAAGGCCCTCACATCAGCTGAAACATTGACGATTTTGAAAAAAGAATATTTCTGAAAATCTTTAAAACTTTACTACTCTTTCAAAACGAATCCTGGAAACTGGCAAATCTCATGAAAACTGCTTCGTCTAATACTCTTTCCAACGGTATAATCAAGTTTACTTTTATTTTGTTATTTAGTGGAGAAAGTTATGTTTTAATGTTAAAAAATGTGGGTTTTTCAATGAAATTGTTGGTTTTCTCGAAATATGAACCTCCATGAACCTACGAGTATGGGGTCGGTTTCTGTATTTTTTCACGCTGTATCGAATGGTAACATTTGTAGATCTCTCCAACTCCGTTATAACCGAGTTTTACACTTAAAATCGCAAATGTTTAGTTTGTTTGTTACGATTAAATGTATGTGTGTTATGGGGTAAAACTAGTTAATTAAAGTGTAAAACTCGATTATAACGTAGTTGAGAGATCTGCAAGAGTTTCCATTCGATCCAGCGAGAAAAAATACATAGAAACCTACCCCATACTCGTTGGTTCATGGAGGGTCATCTTTCGAGAAAACCAACAATTTCATTGAAAAACCCACATTTTTTAACATTAAAACATTATTTTCTCGCCTAAATAACAAAATAAAAGTAGGTAAAATTGATAATACCGTTGGAAAGCATATTAGATGAAGCAGTTTTCATGAGATTTGCCAGTTTCCAGGATTCTTTTTAAAAGAGTAGTAAAGTTTTAAAGATTTTCAGAAATATTATTTTTTCAAAATCGTCATGTTTGAGCTGATGTGAGGGTATTCGGATGGTACTTTTTAAGAACCCAAGTACACTATTTTTATAGGAAATTTAATGCTCATACCGAAAATGAGGTTGAAAGTTAAAATTAAATGAGGCGATTTAAAATGAAATCCGAGTTTAAAATGAAAAAACACGGTATTCCTGAAAAAACCTTTAAAAAATCATATCTCGAGTACGGATTGAGATAAAATTATGCGGTTGGCGGCATTTTACTCCATTTTTGATGTAGTTTCACCCAAATTTTTTTTTTTTTTTTTTTTTTTTGCATCTGCGAGGGAATCACCCTATATAATGAATCCAAGTTGCTTAGAGTCAAGGAAATTTTTTATTTAGAGGCTTGTCTCCATGTTTTTAAGAAGGGCGTTGGTGAGGAATTTTTCAGCAGAGCGTGTCAGACTCGTACAGCAACCGATTCAAATTTGAGATTACCTGTGGTGAGAACTGAACTCTTTAAGCGTACAGCGCATATCCAGGCTGTTACCTTTTTGTACAATCAGAAAATCAATATTTTTAATTTTTCGAGCCGTAAATTGTTCAAACGAACTTCAATTGAACAGATTTTGGGCAATTCATCTTCCTCTTCATACTAAAGATTCACTTAAAAGTTTTTTTTTTCTCTCTCTCTCTTTATTAGTTATTCGCTTTGTCTTCTGTACATTACTTGATCTTTTTTTATATAATTATGTTGTATTGATTAATTTACATACTCGTATGATTATGATCTATTGATGGGTTTTGGATGATGACTCTACCGGAGAGCACAAGTGATTTTTACTTATTCTCCGGTAGGCGGCAGTGCGTTATTTATTTTATTGTATTATAAGCTCAAATGTATTTCATACAACTATATGTAAAAAAAATGTCATTTGTTCGCCAATAAATTCTCTCTCTCTCTCTCTCTCTCTCTCTCTCTCTCTCTCTCTCTCTCTCTCTCCCTCTCTCTCTCATCTCTCTCTCCTCTCTCTCTCTCTCTCTCTCTCTCTCTCTCTCTCTCTCTCTCTCTCTCTCTCTCTCTCTCTCTCTCTCTCTCTCTCTCTCTCTCTCTCTTCTCTCTCTTCTCTCTCTCTCTCTCTCTCTCTCTCTCTCTCTCTCTCTCTCTCTCTCTCTTCTCTCTCTCTCTCTCTCTCTCTCTCTCTCTCTCTCTCTCTCTCTCTCTCTCTCTCTCTCTCTCTCTCTCCTCTCTCTCTCTCTCTCTCTCTCTCTCTCTCTCTCTCTCTCTCTCTCTCTCTCTCTCTCTCTCTCTCTCTCTCTCTCTCTCTCTCTCTCTCTCTCTCTCTCTCTCTCTCTCTCTCTCTCTCTCTCTCTCTCTCTCTCTCTCAAAACTGATATTGCTGAATTCAGCAGCTGACATCAGCTCGGCACATTCCCAAAAAAATGTCTAACGTGACTGTACGGGAGCTTTTATATCAAAGTTTACTCGAAAAATCAGTGAATTGAAATAAGTCAAAATCAGGATTGAATATTTTGTTCTCAATTATACGAGTTTACAGATATTGACAATTATAGCATCGCAACGTTGGGAGCCCAGAACCTTGATACGGAAAGACACACTTCATTATCAACGGCCTTCATCTAAGATACCCTATTGAACTCCCAGACTGCGACAAGACTGTGACAACCTACGAACACATCACCAGCAAGTTGATACTTTTTATAGAGTAAAGTACATCAACTGAAGAAATACAGTCCCATCACCACAAATTTTTATGGCCCTGTCGACTAGATGCATATTCAGTGGTATGTGCGTTGTGCCCAATTGACGTCAAATTAATTGGCTGCGGAACAATGGAACGCACCGAGCCGATTGACGCTTGAATTTAAACAACAGGTCGTGATCTTGAGTGATAAAACGGGTGTAATGTTTAGACTAAACTTAGCAGATAATTTCACCAAAAAGGCCCAAAAAACAGTCCCATTAGCTTATCTAATTTGTTTAAACTCTGTCAGTTGTGCTTTTAAGTGAAATAAGTCAGAATCATATTGAACGAGTCAAAAGCGTGCCTAATAGGTAGGAGCTATATCCATCAGACAGATACTCGCGCCACACACCAATTTACAATCCGATTTACACGCGCGCGCGCACACAACACACGCACGCACACACACACACATAGGCGCTTTTTAAAGGTGGCCCACTTGTCGATTACACTCCCGAAATGTTGCATCCTTTCAAAAAGAGAGAGGGAGGGGCGGGGAGAGAAAATACAAAACAGGAATAAATGCAATGTCCGAGTTTTGTTTTTGGGGATTCAAGAATAAGTTGATTTATTTGAAGTAAATTGCGCTGTTCCGATTTAGCAAGTAGGAAAATCATCATGTTGATATTTTCCAGAAATATCAATTTACCATATTATCAAAATATCAATTTACGATATTTCGTATCGTAAATTTTCCAATGACTTCCCAAATGTCACAAATTGCGTGAGTTGGAAACTGTGGGAGTAAAATTGTAGAAATATATTTGAGACGAAACCATCAAGATCACCTAAAAATCGCCATGTTATCGTCAGTGGGCAGTAAAATTTCGCACGTTGTAAACGCTGCCCAAAACAAAAAACGCTGCAAATTATTACATAATGGTTTATTATTTCTGAATCAGATAGCCAGCTATAGTAACCAGCATGCTCTGGAGCTTTCGCCAGTCTCTTTTCTGGTACCCACCTCTGTTCTCGCGTTACAGGCTGCGCTCCGGATGGGGAGCAAATGGATGATCGTACAGCCACCCGAGTGGTCTCATTCAATCCACGGAGCTAATTTTTATAGGAATCAAACTAAAACCGTTGGTACACTGGATTCCAAAAGCATCTGGGACCTATCCTAGTCGATTCTGCTCTCACTCCACCCCCCCGCTCACCCCCTCAACCAACCACCGTGACCCCCTGCCAAGCGTGCCAGGCGTGCGCGCGTGCGTATGTCTAACACTCAAAGTGGATAATCGGGCCGAAATTCAGTATTTGGGCGCCTTCGGACTTATACAGCGTATACAAAAATACGAAAATTCCTTAAAGCTCCGGCTTCCTCCGGTCTGGCTCTGCTGTTAGCGAATTTTCTTAGAAAATAAAGCTATTGCAATGGCTCCAAAAATTTTAAAGTAAAAATTTTCTTCATTGACATCCGTTTTGAGGTATTCTGAAATGATTCCTGGATTTTAACACTATTAATATTAATTTTTAATAACATATATATATATATATATATATATATATATATATATATATATATATATATATATATATATATATATATATATATATATATATATATGTCATTCCAGACGATAACTCTCGATAGAATTGAGATAAAAACTTCGTTCTTTCGCCAAAAAATCAAGCATTTCAAAAGAAAGGATGAGTTCGTTGGACAACACTTTTTGAGCACATTAAATTGGTCAAATTTCAAAAAATGTACTAAAAAAATCACAAAAAATGACAAGGAAAGGCTTAACATCGGTGTTTTCATTTTTATTTATTTATTTATTTATTTTTTTTTTTTTTTTAAGCATCATACTGCTTAAATAAAGTTTTTCAATTATAAAATGGAATATTTGAAAATTTACGTACAAAATCATGGTGAAAAATGTACATAAATTTCATTAAAATGTTCTTAAAAATCGGTAGAAACAGCAAAAAAAGTTAAAAATCCAAAATCTCTTTCTGAATCGCAAATTATCATTTTGAACGAATTTTTTTGCCATAATGTTGCTAATTAACATTTTCTTTTCACTCAAAATGCTCATTTTCAAAACAATGTAACATAATAATAGTACGATAATTCACGAAAATTCGCTCATACGATCTTGCTGCATGACTGGAACTTTTTTACAAAGTTCTGATACTAATAGAAGAATGTTGGGTAAGAAAAATATGCTGCGTAAGTTTCACATTCCGATTGATGTAAGGATCCGTTTCAGTCTCGAACCTGAACGCTAAGTTGCACGAACAAAAGGACTCGCTCGGTTCGACCCGAAAGATGGGACGTCTTGTTCAAACAAGATAGGTTTATTCGAGTGAAGTGAAAATGAGCTATTCAAATGAGATATCGATGTACGAGGAGTGTTCATTTCACCAGTTGTTGTACCTCTGAAATTATTCAGGATATATCAATCCTATCCTAAATCGTATTTTCAGACGATTACTCTCTTTAAAAAATTCTGCAAATTATTCCACAAAGGTTTATAATTTTTTCAATCGAGTATGATCGTAGTTTTAGTTGGCTTGCGTACGTCATAACGTCATAGCGTACGTCCAGAATCCTCGGCATATCCTATTTCGAGTTGCCACAACCTATACTTCTATAATTATATACGCATGTTTATATTTCTCGATTTGAGCTCCTATCTATTCAAATAGTTATTGCCTTAATAATATCATTATCTAAGTACGTACGAAAAGTCGAGAGGATATGTTATTAAATAAGCGTAGGAAAAGCATTGGTATTCACACACAAATATGACCTAGAAATATTCATGCCTCGAAGGAACTTGAAATTCGAAAGCAATACAAGTGTAGGAAGTTTTCCACGCCACCCTGGAGGTACTCCCTAGGTCTCGTTACCTCACAACCGGAGGTTCACCGCCCTATTACGCTTACACTATCATATCACTCATATTTTTCCATCAACATTCATTTGAACATGAGAATAATAATTATTAGGTCGTGCAGTTGTGGTCGTGCATGATCTGGTCCTAAAGTGTTCTGTTGCGAAGTCCTACTGCCCATTGTTATCCTAACCGTGGAATATTAGCTTGCGCAGTTGTGGTTGAGCAGGTTGGAGTTTTAACACGTCAGTCTAACACTCAAAACCGCGAAAAAGACACTTTTTCGCCCGTTTTTGACCCATAGCATCTATGCGAGTAAAGCGATCGGGATGGTTAATCTTTAGGACCAACTAGACCCCAAATGGAGTATATGTGCGAAAGAACGGGTTTTTTAAGTGAATTCTTAGGCATTTTATGGCCCGGAAGGCGGACGGCGAACGGACATTTCAAATTTGGATTCTACGCACCTTGAAACGTAAAGTGACAAAGTTTGAGGGGGGGTTATACACATTTTTTGCTTCACGATCACATAGGCTCTTGATATATGTTCTATTGTTCTGTAAACTGTTGTACATTGTCCCAATTATTTTTACGCCCACTGCGGTAATATAAATCAGAATGATGTGTATAGTTTAGTGGCCTGGATTCTCGTAAGCACGCATCTAAAAAAGTACATAACATCGAGCAGTCAATCCCTTAGTAAAAACACAGATTAGTTGGGCATACAGGTCAGAATAAATGAATGGTAGTGAATTAACGGAAAAGGTCCTATTATTCAGTGCTGAGCCGGTGTGACCACTCCCAGATCTCGATATAAATAATTGAACTATTAGAATTTGATCTCTAGGCTTGATGAGACCTTGACAATCAACAAGTAGCAACCATAATAATATACTGAATCATCACAGGCATCCAGAAGTAAATTCATCGAATGAGGGAAGTGCTGGAGAGGTCGATTCCATAGATTTTTGTTGGGGCGAAAGGTACGTAGAAAATAGGACTATTACATGCTGAGAACTCGCGGCACACTGAAAGACTGGATATAGTAAAGCCGGACAATCCAGATGATTATTAATAATAATAACCTTTAGCAAAAAAAGTTTTTCGAAACTCTCAGTGTTCAATATTTCAATCCAGTTCATTACACAAGCAAAAAACCCGTTTCATGGTTCATCAGCGCGAGCACGGTATGAGATAATGCAATTTGCGCGTCACCATCGTGCTCAGCGATTGAAAAAAACAATCGTCAAAATGAGGTGTCACTCAGCCAAAATTGAGGGAAATTTTTCAGGTACCCAAACACCCTTTGGTTAGTGCATAAATTGAATTTTAGCGAATTTTTGTAGAACATGAAGTTATTGCAATGGCTCCGAAAATTTAAAATCAAAATTTCCGAAAATTTTCTTCATTGAAATCCGTTTTGAGGCATATATATATATATATATATATATATATATATATATATATATATATATATATATATATATATATATATATATAAAAAATGTGTATATATATACTATATATAAATGTGTGTGCGTATGTGTGTGTGTATGTGCGTGCGTGCGTGCGTGTATGTGTGGTGTGTGTGTGGTGTGTGTGTGTTTGTGTGTGTGTGGGTGTGAGTGTGTGTGTGTGTGTGTGTGTGTGTGTGTGTGTGTGTGTGTGTGTGTGTGTGTGTGTGTGTGTGTGTGTGTGTGTGTGTGTGTGTGTGTGTGTGTGTGTGTGTGTGTGTGGTGTGTGTGTGTGTGTGTGTGTGTGTGTGTGTGTGTGTCATTCTATACGATAACTCCCCTTAGAATTGAGATGAAAAATCCGTATTGCGCCAAAAAAAAACAACCTTTCCAAATGAAAGGACAAGTTTGTTGGCCAGCACTTTTTGAGCACATTAAATTGGTCAAATTAAAAAATTTGCTCAAAAAAATCACTACAAATGGTTAAAAATTGCTAAATTTGAATTTTTTGCAGAACTTTAGTCAACCTAAGTTAATCAACAATGAACCTGATCATTAAAAAATGTATACACAAAATTATGCTGAAGAATTTATTTAAATTTCATCAAATTATTTGCAAACCAATAAAAACTGTCATAGAAGCTAAAAATCTAAAATCTTTTTTTGAATCGCAGAATATTATTATTATTTATTTATTTATTTTATTTTATTTTATTTATTTTTTATTTTTTATTTTTTTTAAATAAAATTGGTCGTTAACAATTTCTTTGCACTTTAAGTGCTCATATTTCAAAACAACATAACATAATATAAATAAATACGATAAGTGACTTTTCGTCTGATTTTTTCGCCTTTAAAACATAGTATCAGGCACCCCTAAAACCGCCCTCTAAGTTTCGCTTCGATATCTCAAAAATTGTGGGAAAGAATGTTGGCGGATACTTTTGGGACACCTTGTACTTATATTTGTGAAAAATTGATAAACCTCATCGTTTCGGAATGCTTCAAAGTGAATTTCCAATGAAGAAAATTTTACCGTTTACCACTAGTGCCCAAGATACTAACTACTACAGGGTGGATACTTACCATTTTCTGTGTAAATGCCCTGAACTGTCAAAGTTCCGCATCGTCGCATTCACCCAGCCACTTCTGTCAATAGAAACAGTAATTCAAATACTGAATGGACCGGACTGGACTGCCCCAGCTGAGTTTTGTAGGTTGGCGTGGAGCTACAAAGTTCATGGTCAGGCATTTTAATTTTTGAGGGGCATGGTGTGTTTGTAGATGGTGACCCATTGTAGCTTCGTTTCTAGTACTCGTTAGAATAAAAAATTTCATGTTTTTCTGTTGTTTTTTTTCCCCCTTTTTTTTCCTATTACGAAAGGATAAGCTATTTTCTATGTTCAAAACTCCGGCAGACGGTTAATATAACCAAGCCGTATTGTTTATTGTATTCGAACAACTGTTGAATTTGCATGTAATATGAAAATGAAATATTTATAAATCTTGATTGCTCAAGAAGATTTCAAGTATTGATGAATTTTTGTACTAGATTTGTTTTTAACCTAGAGCCGAGGACATATTTCAAGTCATAGGACCAACATATTAGGTACTGATGTGGTTTCTTACCTTCAGAACAGAACATTGTTGTTTGTGTGTAATTTCAAGTGTTTTGTTCTTGAGAGTCAAAACTCTTGAAATTTCGTCGTCTGCGGTCAAGAACTTATCACTTTGTGTGTAATGTTCTTAATAATACAAACACCCCAGATTATTTCATCAAAATTTTCAAATTAGCGCAATGCGTAAGATTACGCCCCATTATTCAAACGCACACATCGTGCAAACAATGTTACAATTCTTTTAAGGTAGCTGGACAAGGCTTTGGAATTATCTGCCATTGAATGTTCGGACCCTTCCTTCCCTGGCTCGCTTTGGGTCAGCCATCACTGCGAGACACACTGAATGACCAGGTACATGATCTTTTCTTTCTCCTATCCTTGGTTATCTTCCTTTCCGTTTCTACCTGTTCTTTTTTCTCTCTTTCTTTCCCTTCTCAGCATCTACTCTTCTTTCCCCACTTCAACCCTTCTAATGATTTTGTAAAAAAAATATGTCTGCCTATTACCTCTTTTAACCCCATTATTTTAGTACATATCACGGTTAGTTTACTAGACGGTACCTGTAAATCTGAAGGCGCTTAGGGAAAACCAAAGGAGCGCCACGTCACTGGTCCCCTCTGCCACCTTTCACTCGCCCTGTGCATTGCGCTTATACCCTCATTCACGTTTCTAATTTTGTTAGTGAGTGAAGTTTTTAAAAATGGTTTGCGGTGCCATAGCAACTTGTTCGAACAAAGACGGTAAGAAAAATCCTGGACTCCATTTTCACCGGTTTCCGAAGGATATGGAGACGAGATCTAATTGGATTGTGGCGTGTAAGCGTGCAAACTCTTTTAAGATAGACAAAGCTCGGGTATGTTCTACTCATTTTGATCAGAGTGATTATAAGCGTGATTTGAGAGCTGAGTTACAAAAATTCCTCCGAAATTTGATTTGAAACCGGGCACAGTACCACAGCTGCTTTTGGGTAAATCTCCTGCGACAAAAACCATATCGACAGCTTTTCCTAACGATGATCGCAAACATCGATCGGAAAAACGATCCATTCGCAAGGAAATTCAGGGTGTTCTGAGTTCCGAAATGGAGACCGATTTAAAACTTGTTGAAAATCCATGAAAATCCAAAAAATTCATGAACTGTGTACGGGAAATCGAAGACGAATATCAAAATTTTTACGGGAATTTTATTTGTCTGAACGCAGGAGTTTTTTCTCGTCTAATTGAAGTCGTAAAACATAAGAATCCCGAGATTGATGATTTCGTAGTTTCGTGCTTTGTTAGGACTCGAACATTTATCAGAATGAAGAATATAAATAAGTTACGAAAGGAAGAAAAACTTTTGAAATCAAGAAAACGGAGTGCCAGTGAAGACAGAAAAAAATTCAAGAAAATGAAGAGACTAGTTGGATAAATTTGTATTTTTGTGTTGTTATTATTATTACCTAGGTACCTATTATGTACCTACAATCAAAGTTTACCAAGGAATTGTTGTTTTACTTCTAATTTTTGAAAATAATCAAAGTAAATAACTTACGTAAAATTAATGTAATTACCTATCTGTAATTAAATATTTTTATTTCATTCATTATTCTTGAATATTATCTTTTTTATCCTAGATACCTACCTTGTAAACTCGTTTGCCTCAAAGTAACATATATCTGTTCTTTTCTCCGTAGATAAATGAGGAAAAGATGATCTTTCTGTTTTTTTCTCCATCTAATTTCTAAAAAACCAAATTTTAAACTAGGTATAATACAGAAAATAGCTTTCAATAACAATCTATCGAAGAATAGTTGATAAAATCATCAGTAGAGTTACTTAAAACGTTAGTTTTGCACTAATTCCGTGCGTATTCGAGAGGCTCCCGCAATGGTAAAGGGGCCACCTACGTCATAGGCCAGGAGCCCCCGGCGTTGACAGGTACCGTCTAGTAAAGTAACCGTGGTACATATATTCATTTTTATTATTACTGAGTTGAGGAGCCTATTTCTTATTATTAAGTATTTTATTTATTTTTTGTTTGTTTGTTCTTTTAATATTATATTATAAGCGATTGAATATTGTATGAGTGCTCCACACTCGGTGGGACGTATGTATCCTATGTGTACGGTGACCATTTTTATCTTAAGCAAAATCGGGACGGATAGAACTATCAAGGGGGTCTGAGGGGTATAGAATACCCTCCATGGGGAGGAGGGTCCGGGGGTCCATCCCCGTAAAAGTTTGAATTTTTTACCCTTTAAAAGTTTGTTTTTAAGCCTATTTCATCCATTCAAACATTGGTTTATTAAGAGCTTCGTATCAAACTAAAAATATGTAATATTCATTAAAGAATGTGGCACTAAGAATTACATGACAAAATAATTTCAAGAAGTTTATTACATACACAGAAAGAATATGTACCTTTTGCACGAACAAACTGAACTTCACGAACAACAGGTAAGTTTTTATAGTCAAATAAACTAACATTAATTTTCCAAAAAATGAAAAAATAAAAGTTAACAGAGTAGTCTGTTTACATCATTGTTCTTGTTATATTTTTTCACCAGGGGTACTCTTTTCACTCCAGTCGTACTTCTGCGTTGAGGAAAGTGCTCTCAGCAAGGAGTCGTCTTTTCTTATTTTGTCGTACATTTCAACACACGACAAAGAACTGTTCATTTGGACAATTAGTAATGCTTTAACACAGTCTAGTGCACAACTGCTCCTGTGACTATGACTAGTTATGTTGTGTGCGGTGTAAAGAAATTCCACGGTACTAATCATTCATTTTAAAATAAAGCTTATAACTTTTCATGATGATTTGGTTTGAAAAAATCTTTATTGGTGAAAATCGGGACATTTCTTTCCGAATTCGGGACGTATGGTCACCGTACCTATGTGGGCAATAAAGATATTATTATTATTATTAATCTATCTATCTATCATCGTTTCGGAATGCTTCAAAGTTTATTTCCATCACGAAAATTTTGGCAATTAGTATTTTTCAAGTTTTGGGGGTGATTGCAATAGCTTTATTTTGTACGAAAATCCGCGAACACGTTTATCACAGCTTTGGTACTTGTACGATGGCTTCGAATTGAAACAGAGAGTGGCAAAATCTAACTCTCTCCGATACGTTTGAAATGGTGAGATGTTGAAGAACACGTAGGAGAGCCATCGGCATGCTCTAGTTACCAAGGAGGGATGCCGCTAAACAACAGGGGAACTACGGATGTGGAATGGGGGAAGAAATATGAAGTGAGTCCCGCCTGACCAGCCCACACACCGCGCCACACACACGCTGGAGCCGAGTATATAATTCTGCCTTGTACCCTCCCTCCCTCCCGACTCACTTCACTCGAGGCCTCGAACTCTCCCTCCGGTCTACCCCGCAATCTACTTTACCCAATTTTGACACATTCAACATCACGGAAATTAATTGAGTTAGTAGTTATGGCCCTTGAACTACTCTACTATATAACCTACCCTCCTACCCACTGTTCCAGCACTTCCCCCGTACACTTGAGTCCCTTTCATCCCCCCACTTCTTCTTCCACTTCCACTTCTACTTCCACTTCCATTCTCACTCACGTCCACTTCTCTTATTCCTCTTCTCCAAACCGCCGCCCAACTTCCCTGAAGGAGGTCGTATGTTGGAGTTGCAGCTCATCTGTTCCTATCCTACACTTGTTGGTCTTTCAAACTCCTCCCACAGTAGAACGCAGTCCTGATGACTTATAGATCGATTTGAATAATTAATACTCCCAAATAACTTTCAGACTCCTTCAATGATGAAACTATACGAACATGTCTGGTACCTACAAGTATTAAGTTAGCCACATTGAGGTTTTTGAATGAAAATATTGAAAACGAAATAAAATTGGTTTATAATTTGCAATTATT
>CM061051.1:20281147-20291147 GCA_030762985.1 Adelphocoris suturalis
AGGCGAAAATCAAGTTATTTCACCTTAGTTGTCATGGTGACGAGTAAACATATGCGAAAAATGCGCCATTTTGGCGAATCGAACCTGTCACAACAAGCGTAAATCTCCTAGTCTCACCTAGTTCCGAGTCAATTTTTTCATTATTTGTAATACGCAAGGTGATAAATTTGTATGCAAATTACATCAAGTTATTATCAGGTGTTGACCTCAAACGCTACGAACGCAAGAATTTAATCTGTGGGGTAGAGATCCATATGAAATGTGTGTTGGGGAGTTGACATACAAGTAGTGTTCTAGATGATCCAGACATCAGCCGCAAAGATGTTGTGGATTACCTATCTAGTTTTAGAACTCTTCTTTGAATCAATTGAAACTAAAAATCTTTAGAGTACTGTGAAAGCGGTCTTGTGAAAGGATGCATTATGAGAGCTCTGTTAGGCGGGAATAGTAAGTTGTATCACATGTGGAAAGGTAAGTACCCAACTAGAGGTAAGGTATACCTACGTACTTTCCGTATATTATTACTTGTTCATGTAGGTACTTCATTGATCAAAACGAAAGTAGGTACCTACCGAATTACCTTTTTTGTCCATACAATTTGCGTAACTGCAAAACTCGCGCAATAACTGCACTGCCATTGCCGTCTTTATGAAATCTTACCTTCAGAGGAATGCATTTCAGGTTTTTTCCTTGCAGCTGGTTTTTAATTCATGTTGCATATTCCCGGATTCGATATTTGACAAACTTGCTAATCAGCGGTTGTATTCGTCGGCAAAGCAACGACCCACCTACTTTGTTTAGGCACTTTAAACCAACAGCAAATCTGGTAGGACGTACGTACCTACCTAAGTAGTTTCGTTTCTTGATGTAGCAACTCAAGCCTGGCCTGGCCTGGCCTTTCCTGCCTTGTTTATTTTGACAAATCTCTCCTTTTATTCATTCAATATAGCAAGTAAAGCTTCCTCAGTTAAGCATAGTACTACGAACTTATAATAAAACGCTGATGAAGCTACCTGAGCAATGGCTAGGTACCTACACAGCAGTACAGACACCTGAGGAATTTTCAATCATATTTTCTTTTACTATTTTTCAGGTTAATTATTCTCAAAGCCTAAACGAATGAAGTTCTTTAGTTTTTCTGACACTGATTAACTACTATAGTTTGTAGGCTCCTAGTCCAAATAAAAACAAGTTCACGTTAGATTGGTATTGTTGACAGCAATCTACAATCAATTATTGCGCTGGCAGGCATGATTATTATAACATTTAGTCAAATTAAAACTTTGTATTGCTACAATACTATACTTTTTCAAAACAAAACTGTTGAAAAATGGCCTTATAACCACGAATTATGTTGACGTGAGACGGCAAACTTCTTGTGAGAAATAGGTTGGTTGAGTAGCGATTCATTGACGTAGGGCGGTTATCATGGCCGCGACATTGGCTGAAACGCGAACCTACTCCAGGCGTGACGTCACGAGAATATGGGCCATAAATTTCCCGTATTTCCCGTCTTCCTGCCACACCCAGTTGGTATATTCAGTGCGTCCTACTTTACTTGTTGTAATTGTGAAACGATAATATTTATACGTGAACGTTCATTGTTGTTTTCGGTTGATCATTATTCCTCACGGAAACGAATGTTGTCGGTTGATAACTTTCTAGAAGTGTACAAGTATTAACCCATTTGTCTATAACCTAGATATCCAAGCAACTCGGTAACCTCCACGTTTCTATATAAAAATACAATAACGCGATTCATTCCTTCAACAAAATTGTGTTCAAAGAGTAGTAGTTTAATATTTTGCTGTGGAGAAAGAGTTTGTGAAGGATACTTCAGATTACGTGTGCGTGAAATTTCCGTAACCCACAATGAGTGTAAAAGCAAACGAACCAGCCCCCTTCTGCCCCCACAGCGACCCAGCCTCCGTCAGCACTCGCTGGAGACGTTGGGTGAAGAATTTCGAACGATACGTCGTTGCAATGGGAATCACTTGCGATCTACGGAAGAAAGCTCTATTACTCAACCTTGCAGGTACTGACGTAAGTGACATTTTTGACAATTCAGCCAATCCAGGCACTACTTACGACGAGGCAAAAAAAGTGCTTGATAAGGTCCTCGATCCAATGACAAATACGTTGGTCGATACGTTCAAGTTCAGGAAAGCAAAACAAGAGCTGTCTGAGTCGTTTTTGGAGTTTTATACTCGCCTCAGATCGTTGGCATCCGCTTGTGAATTTGATACGCGTCTGGATTTCGAGTTGATTATGCAGATTTTAGTCGGAACCAAATCGGAATCCCTTCAAAAGAAAATTTTGGGTACAGCCAACATAACCCTCGATCAGGTGCTCGAATTTGGTCAAACTGAGGAGGCTGCTTCGTCCCATACAGTGGACCTCAAGAAAAACGCCCAATCTGGCGTGGATGAACGTGCATATTGTCCACGTAATATGTACGATAACCATCTTGGTTTGCCAAAAGAGATATTTGAAATCATTTTGCAATATTCAGATTTGGAAGATGTTCTATCTTGCTCGTTAGTTTGCCTTGGTTGGCGCAATGCCGTCAATAGCGACCGCATCTGGGAAAAGCTGTGCAGGAAAAACATATCGGAGGAGAGATTGATGTTACAAGCTGATCGCAAGAGAGTGGGATCTTCGTACGAAGTGTTCGAAACCGAGAATCTGCCGATGCTGTGTGTTTGGAGAAGGAGATACATGGATGACGTCAATCTCAAAAGAAATTGGAAACGTGGATGCTGCCGGGAAGACTTTATTTGCAGTAATTCATCTCTTTCCTACAAGATGGAGAGTGATAATGAACTGTTATTGGTGCCTAAGGATTCGGAGTCATCGGAGCCATACACCGTGTTCAACATAGTGGACCAGCCGATCATGACAGGTGAAATACTTCCCGCTCTGGGTAACTACGAACTAGCACTCGTCAAATTTTCCAACAACATCCTGGTGATTGTTCAGCGCAAGTTGCTTCAGGTTTATATTAAAGACAAAGATAAAAACCTGAAGTTGAAGTTTCTCGCTTTGTATGACAGGGACCATTCGGAGACCATCCCCGATACCCCAGACCTGACAAACTGGTATAAGCGAATTGACCCTATGGTTGTTACATGTAACCATAAATGTGACCACAATGGTAAGTATTTTGTCGCCTTGCATTTTGTCGCCTCATATTGTGGTTATGATTTAGTGTTCCAGTGCTCACCTCTGTACATATGGGATCTGGAATCCCAAACCAAAATCCAAGAAGTTGCTTTGCCTATGCAGATGCCCAGGAAACCATTACAAAGTTCCTCTGTCTTTTTACATGATAATACCATACAAATAGTTTTGAGATATGAGAGTTGTATCTCGGTATATGTTTATGATGTGGAGAAATCTAGTTACAGTGAAACTGTTCTGGAACTGGAAGGGTGTGTGGAAAGACTATTCACGGGAACAGTGGCTGTTATGGGAAGTCTCTCGGATGATGAATTGTACTTATTCAACTTGAGAGACGGTCGAATGTTGGACACGTTGAATGCTAGGGGCCATATAGACACAGTAGAGGCCTTTGGGAATCTCGTTATTTACGCAGAATCTTGTCCTAGAGATCCCCCCATAGTGACTGTCTATGATACAGAAAAGCTGCGTCTGGTAGACAAATTTCAATTTAAGATATTTCAAGTTAGTCAAGACGAACTAGTCTGCAGTATTGACATCGTCATGGACAACATTATGCTCATCAATACTGAGAGGCTGCTCTTCATTCGAGATATGAAGACACGGAAAATCCTGCGAACTGTCGAATGCTTATATTTCCTTCCCCCGGACCCTTCCTGCTCCAAGTTGGTTGTGGAAAAACCGGATGATAAACTCGTAGTTCTCCACTTCTGGTAGAAGGTAATTATGTACCAGAAACATCTACCAATTGTCTTCATTTGTTTAAGTTGTAATTTTCCATATTTTCGTATGCAGTGCTTACTGTGATCATCACAAGCAACATTTCCAAAATGTACTTATTCAATATAAATATTATCATGAATTTGTTGAGAATTTTTTGAATTCCCTCAATACACACAAACTTCGAAATATTTGCCTTTTTCAACAATTTACTTCAAATTTCAAAACCTTCTATTTTTAGATTGAAAAAAAAAAAAAAAATCTGGTGCGAGGCTTCACACTTCTTTCCCCACTTGTATTCATCACACATGGATGCTATTATGATGGGTCGTATCTATTGGGAAAATAACCAAGAAAGTGCTAAAAAGTTCCAGTCATGCAGCATGATCGTATGAGCGAATTTTCGTAAAATATCATACTATATTATGTTACATTGTTTTGAAAATTAAGGACTTTGAGGGAAAAGAAATTGTTAACTACCAATTTTATGGCCAAAAACCCGTTCTAAATAATTTTCTGTGATTCCAAAAGAGATTTCGGAGGTTTCATGGATTTTTTTTTTTAATTCATTAAGTTTCATCAATTTTTTTGCACATTGTAATGAAATTTAAGTAAATTTTTCTACATAATTTGCCCATAATTTTTTTAATGTTCTATTTCATAGTTAATCAACTTGAGCAATATTCTGCTAAAAATATAAATATACCTAACTATTTTAAGTGATTACTTTATTACGTTTTTGAAATTTGACCAATTTAATGGGCTGGAGAAATGCTGGCCAACGAAATCGTCCTTTCGTTTGGAAACCTTAATTTTCTGGCGCAAAAACGGAATTTTTATCTGGCGCAAAAACGGAATTTTTATCTCAATCCTAAGGAGAGTTATCGTCTGGAAGGACACACACACACACACACACACATATATATATATATATATATATATATATATATATATATATAGGTATATTATATATATATATATGTATATATATATATATAGATATATATATATATATATATATATATATATATATATATATGAAAAAGCGTTAATTTCTAGGATTCGTTTCAGAATCACTCAAAACAGATTTAAATAATGAAAATTTTGATTTTAAAATTGTCAACGAAAATTTTCTAAAAATGAAATTATATCTCACCATGTCCCCAGCTTGACCAGGCCCACATAGACTGTGATTTGAGGCAGGTTTTGATGGTAGTGGCGCCTCCTACATGTTTTTCAATGTTTGGAGTTACAGCCATGAGAAAACATTATTTCAAAATTGATCGTCATTAGTCGAACTGGGTACTTGTGTATTATAAGGAGGTCACTATTCTTAGAGCACCTTGTGGTGGTGCACACATCATTCTGATCTAGTTGTCCAGCTAATCTATATTTACTAAGAGGATTGGTTTAGGACTTTTTTTATTTTTGAGATGCCAGCATCCAGACCACCAAACTGTACACATCGTTCTGATCGGTGGGTTGTGATGGGAGGACAAATGGTTGTGGCAAATCCTCATGTCATGTGATTCACTGCCAAGCGCTTCGCCCTTTGTGGGCCTCGTCAGGGATGTAGAAGTAATATAGTTGGCAGTGGATACTTCCTACTACTAGTTCTTAACATGCAGGGCCGCCTGGTTTCTTTGGGCTGTATAACTTCAGATAGTTCAGCTGTTTGATAATCATACATATATAGGTAGTTATTATGATGTAGGTATGATATTATTCATTTCTTCTATGATGCTATCAATCTCTTGTGGGAAGACGTCAGTTTGCTGCAGGAGTGCCAGCCTGTTGCTCACTGATCATGAAATGATGCTGTGAGTTGACTACTAGTTATGCATCCAAGTTTGGTCTTACTGATGTCATATCCATACTGAGAAGGGGTGGGGGGGGGGGGGGGATATTTACCTTTAGGCGAGAAATGGGCAGAAAATTTAGCTTAAACATCCAGGAGCACATAGGGCGTTTAATGTAATATTAAATGCCCCAATGTGATCCTTAATGCGTTTATTCTTGTTTATTAATATAAATAAAGGAAACTAGGTTCCACAGTGTGTGCATTTATAACTAGGGGGTCACACCTGCAGGCTTCGCCTGCCTACCCCCACCCGGAACGGTTGGGAAAAAACGCTGCAAATTATTACACTAAGGTTTATTATTTATGTATTAGTCAGCCCTTCTACGTAGATCTCTGGTCCATAATTATTAAACGCCGCTTATGGTATATTTAGTATCGGAACTCGGAGCTTCGGACCTCACAAATGGGTTCAATCCATTACCGCAGCGGAATCTCCCAATTTTACGCTTTTTAATATAGTTTATAAACAAAACAATTGATTACCAAGTCATCTTTCCAACACATAAAAGTGTTACCTATACTGTATATTGATATCATCTAATTGGTCAAATTTCAAAAAATGGGCTGACAAAATCACTGAAAATGGCTAAGAATTGTTAAATTGATATTTTTTAGCATAAGATTGGTCAAATAAAGTTTATCAACTCTGAAATAGAACATTCAAAAATTTATGTACGAAATAATGCTAAAAACTTGAACTTCATTAAATTTTGTTTTAAAAAATCTATAAAATTGCAAAAAATAGCCTAAAATCCAAAATCTCTTTTTGAATAGAAGAGTATCATTTAGAATACTTTTTTTTCCATAAAATTAATAGCTAACATTTTCTTTTCACTCATAAATCTCCAATTTCCATACAACTTGAAATATACAAAAAAAAAAAGACACTTTTTCACCTATTTTCGGCTCATAGCACCCATGAGAGTGGAGCGATCGAGCTGGCGAGAAGTTAGGACCAACTAGACCCCAAGTGGAGTCTATGTGCGAAAGAACAGATTTTTTAAGTCAATTCTAAGGCCTTTTATGGCCCGGACGGCGGACGGACATTTCAAATTTGGATTCTACGCACCTTGAAACGTAAAGTGACAAAGTTTGAGGGGGGGTTATAAAAATTTTTTGCTATACGATCACATAGGCTTATTATTGGAAATAATAAACCAAAAACCACTTTTTTGAGACACTTTCACAATTTAAATGAATATGGTTTGAAATTTTGGAAAACTAAGATTTTTCTGTTGGTCAGGAGATCTAGGGCTTGAATTTGTCCGGTGAATACTAAAGAAGATTCATTTCCCCAGCAACGGCTTGGTTGTACATGGAAATCAAAAGAAAAAATTTCGTGACACATCCGGGTCATTTGCCGCTTTCATGTCCCCGACGACGAATTCTCACAATTCTTGACCAAAACTAGTGATTTTGGGGAAAAAAAGGTAGTATAAGTTGGGAGATCAACGAAGTAATAATTTGACTGCCCAAAATCCCCTTTAACCAATACACAGTGATGACGAATGAAGCCTGAAATCCTGGAAACTCATGAGTGTTACCATCCCCTTATACCTAACACCTAAGGAGAAGTAAGTTAGTTACGAAACAATGACAATCTAGAACTGGCCAGGGTTACTAGCTGCAGTAAGTTGGTTCCTCTTTATTTAGAGTAAGGATTTACATTTTTAAGATTTTTCCCAACCCGTGAAAAACTAGTTTTTCAGTCAGTCCCCCATATCTTATCTCAATGCGACCTCAGGAGTGTTATCATTTTTGTGATCAAGAAAGCTGATGAAAAATGGCGGGAAACAGTCAGATGTGAAGGTTATATTGTCCAGATGAAGATGTGAGACTGTAGTGGAGTCCTTGGAATTGCAGCAGTTTTCACAGCGAAATAAGCCTAAAAACATGTTGAGTATTTTTATTTTCAATCATGAGTGTTACACAAATTACGAGTGTTGTTGGTGCAGGTACAACAGTTCCTTTGAGCCTGACGGCTAAAATTAAAAAACATGAATATGCTTTAGCCGTACACGACTCACTCCTCGTCGATTCTCTGAACCCGACCCCCCATCGGCCTCTGAACTCTGTTTATCATTCTGCCATCAATCCTAAAACATGGAATCACGTTTTAGCTCCTCGCTCTCACTTTATTATAGAAATGATCACGACCATTGAGCTCTTGTGAGATGATGATCTCCTAATAGAAACTTGCGAGTAAACATTAACTTTATAATAGAAATGATCACGACGATTGAGCTCTTGTGAGATGATGATCTCCTAATAGAAACTCGCGAGTAAACATTCACTTTATTATAGAAAGATGCTAAAGAGGCTACATACGAAATTACAGCTTCCTATAGTGTAAAGTATAGAAATTACCTATTAAAATAATTTAACCACCGCTTCACAAATCTAACCGTTCTCGCAATATTCGGATCACCTGCTATGAATCACATAATCGAAACACCAGCTCAATGAAATCATCAGAAATTAACAAGCGGTTGCAATCATGTTCACAATATCAATAATTGAGAATGATCACCTGAGTGTAAACAATTATTCATATAACCATGCTCATAACTCAGCTTGTTGGCCACGCACTTCGCAGTAGTTAATATAGTATGGTTGGATAAATCGAGAGCTTTCGAACGAATGGTCAACGAATTTCGTGGGATGAAAAACGACGAAGTATCATATCCCTAGCAACGACTCGGTTGTAAGCGGAAATCATCACAATTATTGGCGCTACTTTCGTTGCACTCTCGTGGGACATTTTTCGGTAGTTAGGTCACGGCTAAAGCATATTCATGCTGAAATCCTATATCAACAACCATACTGCTTGGTGACAGGTTTCAAACAGTAGCCATCCCCGAGTTTTGTCACTTCATCATCCAGTGTGACACCATTTTTATCGGAAATTCTCATGAGTGTTACTTCTCAGGAGTGTGACCGAGGATGAGTAACACTCCTGATATTACGGTAACACGAATAGGGTAACACTCCTGAGATTTAAGCTCAATTACACTGCTTTCAACATGAATTCCGTGAAATCTGAATATTACGTTTGAACGTGATTCTTTTGTACTTATTTGAGCCCCGACAACAATTTTGCCAAATCATCCATTTTACAGAAATTAATTTTTGAAATCCGGTAACACTCATGAGTTGGATATCCTGTGTTTTAATACAAAAAACATATAAAATACATCAATGAAAAACTCACTGTTATCTACGGAACACAAATCTGCAATGTACAATGAGTACCTACTTAGTATTTGGTGATCTAACCTCATTTTCAAGCACTTTCATATTTCACGTCACTGAGATTATCAAACGCCCCAAAGCAGCAAATGAAATGAGAATGACCCATCCACCAAGGCTAAACCCAGGCTTGGACTAGTTAGTCCAAGGCTGAAACATGTTCCATGCTAAAATTTTGGCTGTATCAGATCCAGTGTTGCCAGTTCTTCACAATAAATTGCAGAATGGTGAAATTTGTGATGGGTAATATTCTCTTCACGATGGGGAAATTTTTCGAGACCATCGAATTATGATTCCTTGTTCACATCAAACTTTAGTTTTAAATACTTACTTTACTTCGTCGATCCTCTTCTACCTTGCGGTGTTGAGGTTAGTTTTAAATGAACTCCATTTTACACACTTCAAGGCTTTTAAATGAAGAGCTTAGCTAGGCGATACTGTTTCTGAATGCACATTGATGGATATAGGGGGGAATTCATGGAAGGTAATTGAGTCTGTGTGGGCCCCTAAGTGTATCGATAAGGGAATTCTTGCACTCAGTTCGAATGATTCATAGATGTAATTTGAGGGCGACCCTGAGGGTGCACTGAGTGTGCGACTCAAATGCACACTCAACAGGATTCATAAACAAAAAAAAGTTCCAGTCATGCAGCATGGTCGTATGAGCGAATTTTCGTAAATCACCATATTATATAATATTAGATTGCGTTAAAATTTGAGCTTTTTGAGTGCAAGTAAATTGTTAACTATTGATTTTATTGCGAATAACGTATTCTAAATAATAATCTCTAGTTCAAATGGAGGTTTTAAATTTTTAGCTTTTTTGCAGTTTTCATCGATTTTTTAGCAAATTTTAATGAATTTTTATTACATTTTACAGCATAATTTGTTACATACATTCTTGAATGTTCTATTTCATAATTAATAGACTTTATTCGAGCAATATTCTACCAGCAAATATAAATTTAACGATTTTTGGCCGTTTTTTTT
>CM061051.1:20293647-20338488 GCA_030762985.1 Adelphocoris suturalis
AGGGAAAATAAGGGTAAGTCTACATTTGCAAAACATCTTAAGGAATCTAATCATAGTTACAATTTTGATTTGACAGACAGACAGTTTGTAGAATTTCTTCATTTTTGCCCAAAGGGAGGTATGTTGAATGTACTTGAAAAATTCGAAATTATCAAAAGTGACAGGTCTGGTAAATGTTTAAATGAGGATATACCTCAATATATTTCACCACTGATAGGTCCATTTCTGTAAACCTTGGAATTATCCCTTCACACTGTTGAAACCCTATTTAGTTATTTCCCCCCTTTCACTTCATCTGATTAGCTATAATCCCCTTTCACTTTGTATGCACTTAATTGGTTGTACCTCCTGCCCCTTTCTTTTCTCTCGACCAATGGGATTCAATCTCCCTTTCACTTTGTATGCACTTGATTGGTTGTACCTCATGCCCCTTTCCTTTCTCTCGACCAATGGGATTCAATCTCCCTTCACCTGTCTCTATATAAGCTGTGTCCTTTCTAATGTGTCTTCAGTTATTGTTTGTTACTGATGATGGCCTAACCGTCGAAATCGATTTAACATTGTAACTCTTTATTTTTCGTGGAAATAGACAACGTTGTTCACTAACTTCCGTTTTATAATGGGTTTCCACAACTTCGTCGCGAGTGATTTAGTTTTAGTTCGCTACATACCAAGTTTGAAGAGCATGGTTTTCCGATTCATCTTGGTTTGTGTAATGAGTTGGTGGAAAATACCTTCATTCCATTCATCAGGATGTACAATTGATGAGAATTCCAAGAAAATGTGATTGCTTGAAGCTCTCCCAAAACCTCACGTCTTCTTTTTATCCAACAGTCTCGTTATACTATAACTCTTCTTATTTTCAACTACGCCTCTGTTCTTCAAAACTAACTGGCGAATCATTGTTTTCTCATTTTCTCACTTTTCCGTCACAAACTCTATACATAATCATACGATTCAATACTACAACTCAATACATGATACACGCAAATTATCAGCACTTCAACAAACAAGCAACGAGGATTCAATTCGACTTGTGACTGCCCCGATCCAGGTGGAAGGACCAATAAGTTTCGTCTTTGTCCCCAAGGAAAAAGGATAGCAGCATAAAAAGTTCCAGTCATGGAGCATGATCGTATAAGCGAATTTTCGTAAATTATCGTATTATATAATATTAGATTGTTTTGAAATTTGAGCTTTTTGAGTGCAAGTAAATTGTTAACTATTGATTTTATTTCAAAAAACGTATTCTAAATAATAATCTCCAGTTCAAATAGAGGTTTTAAATTTTTTGCTTTTTTTGCTGTTTTCATCGATTTTTTAGCAAATTTTAATGAATTACATTTAAGTAATATAATAATAATTAAAGTACATTTTACAGCATAATTTTTTACATAAATTTTTGAATGTTCTATTTCATAGTTAATAGACTTTATTTGAGCAATATTCTACCAGCAAATATGAATTAAACTATTTTTAGCCGTTTTTAGCTATTTTTAGTGATTTTTTTAGTACATTTTTTGAAATTTGACCAATTTAATGTGCTCAAAAAGTGTTGTCCAACGAACTCATCCTTTCGTTTGAAATGCTTGATTTTTTGGCGAAAGAACGAAGTTTTTATCTCAATTCTATCGAGAGTTATCGTCTGGAATGACACACACACATATATATATATATATATATATATATATATATATATATATATAAAAAAGCGTTAAAATCCAGGAATCATTTCAGAATGCCTCAAAACGGATTTCGATGAAGAAAATATTTGAAAATAATAAATAAATAAATAAAATAAATTTTTTTTTGCTATACGGTCACAAAAGATTATTATTGATAATAATATCTTTGAATTCTGCATTTTTGGGAAATTAGTAATAAAGGATGTAGGTAAAATTTAATATTCTTACCACTATTTCGTCGTTTGCAATTATGTACCTACTAAATTTTTTTTTTTGAGGCGTTTCTCATTGGAAATGTAGTTAGTTGGAATGACGAAATCAAGTAAATCAATCTTTTGATTTATCAAACTTTTGTAGAACTATTCTTGATTCCATATTAAAAAACAAAAAAACATGAATACAAACTATCGCCCGCAGCAAAGTATGAATAAACAGAAAATTAAAAAAAAGAAAGAAAGCAAAACCAGTCGTGCAGAAAAGAGCATATAGAAGAAAGAAATGTTTCAAGTAAAATGATACGATGAGTAAATTTTTGTTATAGAAATTACTTTTAAATATTAAGAATTAAACATTTCTAAGTAAATAGCTATTTTTGGCTCATAGCACCCAAGGGTGTGGAGCGATCGAGCTGGCGAGAAGTTAGGACCAACTAGACCCCAAGTGGAGTCTACGTGCGAAAGAACGGATTTTTTAAGTCAATTCTTAGGCCTTTTTTGGCCTGAACGGCGGACGGACATTGCTATTTGGATTTCGCGCACTAGTAAAACAAGTATAGCAATCGAAATGAAATTAGACCATATATACAACGATTTATCCATTTAATCATCTGAACATTTTCTTGACCACATTCAAACTTTTTTTCTACAAGAAGAGAGAGACAAATGGGAAAGGAATACTAGCCATGCTGAGTAGATACCTCGGTACTTAAAGGGCTGTTGACCTGATGTGGTGGAATTCACCACAGGTTATACAAACTTTTTGCTATACGATCACATAGGCTTATTATTATTATTTTTTTTTTGACAAGTTTTATTGCGCCAAGTGATAACAACTTATAAGCAATATTTATGTGATAAATTATTATACATTTTCTTAAGATCTAATATACTTCACTTTAGACTTATTGTTCTGATTATTGAGTCTCTAGTCTTGACGTTCATTTTATTTCACTTAGTTCATGCGGTTTAGTTCTTTTAAGTCTTCTAAGTAGATCTTCGGTGTCAAGGAGCTGAACGACATCCTCGTTAACATGATCTCTGAGCCTCAAAAGGTGATTGACGGCTTGTTTGCGGATAACCTCATTGACAGATTCAACTTTTAACTCATAGTTAAAACTCTGTCGTTTCTGAAGTATCTGTATGCGTCAATGCAGGTACGCAGAACATATTCTGAAAGCGCTGAATAATTTTGCGGTTAATTAGTTCAGTGCACCCCCACAGTTATATGTCCAGACAGGTTTGAGGACTTGGTTGTACAATATGAGCTTAATGGGGATAGACAGTTTTGAGTGTCTTTCCACAAGCCAGTACATTTTCCTGAATTTGATAAACTAGTTCAGACTTTTAGCATGAATATGCTTTAGCCGTGACCTAACTACCGAAAAATGTCCCACGAGAGTGCAACGAAAGTAGCGCCAATAATTGTGATGATTTCCGCTTACAACCGAGTCGTTGCTAGGGATATGATACTTCGTCGTTTTTCATCCCACAAAATTCGTTGACCATTCGTTCGAAAGCTCTCGATTTATCCAACCATACTATATTAACCACTGCGAAGTGCGTGGCCAACAAGCTGAGTTATGAGCATGGTTATATGAATAATTGTTTACACACAGGTGATCATTCTCAATTATTGATATTGTGAACATGATTGCAACCGCTTGTTAATTTCTGATGATTTCATTGAGCTGGTGTTTCGATTATGTGATTCATAGCAGGTGATCCGAATATTGCGAGAACGGGTAGATTTGTGAAGCGGTGGTTAAATTATTTTAATAGGTAATTTCTATACTTTACACTATAGGAAGCTGTAATTTCGTATGTAGCCTCTTTAGCCTCTTTCTATAATAAAGTGAATGTTTACTCGCGAGTTTTCTATTAGGAGATCATCATCTCACAAGAGCTCAATCGTCGTGATCATTTCTATAATAAAGTGAATGCTTACTCGCGAGTTTCTATTAGGAGATCATCATCTCACAAGAGCTCAATGGTCGTGATCATTTCTATAATAAAGTGAGAGCGAGGAGCTAAAACATTTTTTTTGTTTTGAATGATAAACAGAGTTCAGAGGCCGATGGGGGGTCGGGTTCAGAGAATCGACGAGGAGTGAGTCGTGTACGGCTAAAGCATATTCATGTTTTTTAATTTTAGCCGTCAGGCTCAAAGGAACTGTTTCTTTTTAACATGTGATTTCCACCTCAGTTTGGCATCGAGTGTCATCCCACGATATTTAGCTTCATTGGCATAAGGAATCGCCTTGTTGTCGAGGAAGGCTGGCACGTAGTTGATTCTTTTATTTGTGAAATCAACATGTACAGACTTCGATTCATTCAATATAATTCACCATCTTTTTGTCCATTCATGTTTATTATTGAAAATAATAAACCAAAAGGGACCGGAGACTCATTGACATGAGCCTCTCCCCTAATCGCCGCTGGGTCATTCTGCAGCCACATTGGTTCAGTGGGGTGCCCGGAGTTGCACGACGGGGACGTATGACCTTGACTTGGGTAGGGATATGAAGAAGCTCCGAAGAGATAAAAACACGAACAGTTACCCTACCCCAGCAAACCCACACACACCACACACACACACACGAAATGAAAATTCTTTCAACTCTTTCGGCAACCAATTCAGGTCATAATAAAAAAGTAGGTAGATACTTTGAGTTCAATTTTTATTTATTTTTTATATGTTTTTTCTCCGTCTTACTCTATTTTAGGAACCACTAAAATAGTTAATAGTAGACGGCAGAACTCTTCTGAATACACGTCGAGTATATAATTTTTATATGTTTTACGAACCAAAAATCGGAAATCTTGACAGGATCTGAAAGCAGTATTCTTTTTACGGAGGCCATAAAGATATTTTTTTTTTTTACGTCTGATAACATGAGATCATCTTGAGAATGAACTCGTCGGGGAAGGCAACAAAAGATTTAAAACATAATAAAATAATAATAATAAAAAAAATAATAATAATAAAATAAAAAACGTAAATCCGAGGGGCTTAAATATACTTCGCTTCTATGGGAAGGGAATCTTTTCAAATCCAGATATTTTGGCGAGAAGGTAAGCTATAGCAATCTTTTTTATTTTTTATTGGTTGTGCGTCTGCAACAGATGTTTGCAACCAGTATTGTTACAATACACAGAAATTTAATGTAATGATTTGAATGTTCATTTCAGAGTCTAATTTATAGCTAAATAATACATCTTTGAAAATGGTTTCAAATACATCGAAATAAGTCCCAACACACGCACAAAACCAGCTGTCCTGCCGTCCCCAAACACCTACTCTACTGAATTGAAGAGCTTTGAAACAGGTAATCAAGCTTTTCCATACAGCCAGTAGAGAAGGTTGGAATTGTTTCATCTGTTATTCCCATGACAGAAAAGTGACTTGTTACAGGTAGGTAGGGCGTCACTTTTGTACCACAGAGTGATTCCAGCGCTTCTTCCATAGTCAACCTGGACATCCAGAATCATTGCAGACCCCCCCAGTCACTCGGCATGTGATATAGTTTCTCCTTTTCGACATCCCAACCGCTGTATGAAAAAGCACCTGCTATCTGTTTGGCAAAAGTATTTTTGACGTAGGATGCGGCCATCAGGAGTTTGAGGACACTGGTTTACCTACCACATGATACAGATTCTCATTTTTACCCCGACAGGCACGGCAATGGGTGTCTACTGTCCCACTACTTAAACACCTCACCGAGGTGGCTAGTGTAGCCACCCGGATGGCATGAAAATGGCGATAGGTGCGGGCCCCAATGCCCTCTGAAGTCCATAACACCCAATGGGAAGAAAGGGAGGGATTCATAGCACTATCGGAGTTCTTTACCATCTACTGACTCATGCAGAGCAGCAGCGAACTCAGCAGATGTGCTGGGTTGGGAGCAGTTGGCGTTGCTTTGTCGCACCACAACCGCTGCATGACGAAGTCAAGGTCAGCAGCTGTGCGGGCGACCTCCCAGCTCAAGCCTCTAAGGGAAAGCAGGCACTGGGGGCGTTAGGATGGGATGCTGGGCAAAAAGAGAGACAATACCCAGCCTACCCGCTTTGTATTGACGGGTACGTGGATGTAAGCACTTGGGACACCAGGTGGGAAGCCTAGCCAAGATCGCACATCAGAGTGAACTTCATGATCTAACTCTGATGGTAGTTGGAAGAAGATGACTTGATTACCTCATATCAATTTCAACATGATTGTATCTTTAATAGCTACTGCACATGCGCCAATGTGAAATACTTGTAATGACCTTAATTTCCACAGTTTTCATCAGATTTTGATGAAATTTTCTTTGAATGAGCGGGTTTGGATGTAGATGGTTCCGTGACTATTTCATTGTTTTTAACTCATCAGTTCATATTGCGATTGTACGAACGTAAATTACATTGAGCATCATTTTTTCATTTCTTATTTGACCTATTATGACAGTTCACGCTACTTCGTCATTTACTGTTTTCTGCTATGGAATTTTTCAAGATTGAGTTGCTGATCCCTACAAAAAGCGAATATAAAGTGAAATGTGAAGTTGAAAAAACAGATGAAGAGAAAGAAAAAAAAAACAAAAAAAAAAAAAAAACAAAAAAACGAAAACGAAGAAATGAACAGAAAAAATAACTACAAGAAGTTACAAAATTGAATTCAGAAAATCGCAGAATAGAGTGAAGGAAAAAAACAAAGCACAATTTCTAATTTACTAAAAATTAATAGCGCACTTTAAAGCTTTTTTGAATGACTGGATACAATTATTGAAACTGAAAGGATTAATGTTATGTAAAACAAAGAATCTCAAAGCTGACACATAGGCATTTTTTCTAAAAAATTCTGTGCGGGTTTTCGGTAACAAAATACCACTCATTATAAAATTCCTAGAAGTTAACAAAACTGAGGTATGTTCCGGTTTGATGCTTCTCCTAAATACTTAAAAACAAGATTAAAAAATTGAGTTCCAGTAATGCAGCATGATCGTATGAGCGAATTTTCGGAGATGATTTTATCTTATTATATAATATTACATTGTTTTGAAATTTGAGCTTTTTGAGTGCAAGTAAATTGTTAACTATTGATTTTATTTCAAAATCGTTTCTAAATAATAATCTCCAGTTCAAATAGAGGATTTGAATTATTAGTTTTTTGCCATTTTATCGATTTTTTAAAGCAAATTTTAATGAATTTCAAGTACATTTTAAAGCATAATTTTTTACATAAATTTTTTATTGTTCTATTTCATAGTTAATAGACTTTATTTGAGCAATATTCTACCAGCAAATATGAATTTAACAATTTTGAGCCGTTTTTAGCTATTTTCAGTGATTTTTTTAGTACATTTTTTGAAATTTGACCAATTTAATGTGCTCAAAAAGTGTTGTCCAACGAACTCATCCTTTCTTTTGAAATGCTCAATTCTATCGAGAGTTATCGTCTGGAATGACACATACATATATATACTTATATATATATATATATATATATATATATATATATATATATATATATATATATATATATATATACATATAAAAAAGCGTTAAAATCCAGGAATCATTTCAGAATGCCTCAAAACAGATTTCGATAAAGAAAATTTTTGAAAATTTTTATTTTAAAATTTTTGGAGCCATTGCAATAGCTTTATTTTCTAAGAAAATTCGCTAAAGTTGATGAATAGTTGGTACATTAATTAACCTGTGAAACTGCAAAGTGAGAAACCTATTGTTCTTATTTAAAATAACTTTGAGCAAAAGATTTTGAACAATTTGAACATTTTTTAACATAACTACTACACGCCCCGCCCCATAAAATAATACCATAGGTACCTAATAATTGATGAAGCCAAGCCAAAAAAATTTGTTTCTCATATTATCCTTAGTTAAAAAATATTGAATTTGTTTGAATACGTAAAACAATTTACGCAGTCCAGAAAATTAAGTTATCAATGTGTAATTTATAGCTTAAAAGGCCATACACGCATTACCAATTTGTTTATATCAATATGTTATTTCCAGATGCGTGTGATTTTGGGAAGTGTTGTCCTCTTCATGTTGGGACTGATCGTTCCTTCGAAGGCTCAATTGTAAGTTTAATGTGTACCTGTGATTGAATTGAAAGTTAAAATCTAGTAATGTTTTAAGCGACTTCTAAAAGAAAAAAGTCCAGTCATGCAGCATGACCCCATGAGCGAATTTTTGAAGAAATCTTTGACATTTCAGTCGCTATTGATCGTGTAGAGAAATTTTAGTTTATGATTTTGATAGACAAAACATGGAATCAAATTATTAAAAATAATTAGGAGGTACTCATACTTTATTATTATTAAACTAATCTTGTAGATTTAAAGACAAATGTAGGTAAATATTCATAGATTTCGATGTCCAATGTGGTCAGTATTGAAGGCAGTTGAAATCTTAACAGTATCCTATCATAACATCATCAAATCTTGACATAAAATGAAATAACATTTTTTTTTTTTTTTTTACAAGCACCTACTACCTACGTTTTAAACAGCATGGTTCTAGGATTGGTTATTCTAACAGGGATACTTCCATAAGAGTAGTTCAATCTGAATTTGGACAATGTTTCATGCAAATATTACCGATTTTTACAACTAGCGAACGGCATTATTTCGATTTTTGACTGATTTTTCAACTTTGAAATTTTTGAAAACTTGATACTTATTCTTATAGGAACTTTTACGCTGATTCCGAATATACCCAATGTTAGTATGCTGAAAAAATTATTTCGCACAACAAATCGCAAAAAAACAGGCTATTTTGAAATTTTTGACTACATTTTTGAAAATTTCAACCCGAAGATGTAATCCGATCATGCTGGCCAACGAACTTGAACTTTCGTTTTGTGTCCTTAACATTTTAAAATTTGTTTGAAGTTTCTAGCACAATTCTACGGACAGTTATCGTCTGGAATGACACATACATACATACATACATATATACATACATATATACATATATACATACATACATACATACATACATACATAAAAAAATGCGTTAAACTTCAGAATATGATTCAGAATAGCCTGAAACGGATTTCTGCATAAAATTTTTTCAAAATTCACATTCTACAAATTTTGAGGCGAGAGCAATAGCTTAATTTTCTTCAAAAATTCGCTAAAAGAAAAAAAAGAAGCTATTTAGATGGCTCCGAAAAGTTAAAAGTGGGTAGAAGGGTGGGGGACCCCTACAAATCCGTTTCATGCATCTAAGAACACATACCTACCTAGATTTTAACGTCTTATGCATGTATGTATACCTATATATATATATATATATATATATATATATATATATATATATATATATATATATATATATATATATATTCGAGATGAGCTTTTGCTACAGGATATGTAATTTGCAGAGGACGACCTTTTTTATCGACGATATTTCCGATACTGTCTAATACGAGTAGTTTTTTACATTTGATCACAGAACTCAGCGTGAGTTTAGAATGAACGTCGAAAGGTAATATGTACGACATTATTTTGTCTGCTTCGTACGTGTCATGAAATTCCGCGTTCAACTGAACAGTAATTGATATCGTTTTCAAGTGAACGTAGCAATACGTTACCCATTCGTTCCATAACTCTAAAAACAAACGACGATCGTTGAATTCGTTTCCGACGTAACAAGTTGCAAAGAATTTTTCCAATTTGATTCGTAAAATGATTTTTTGTTCTTCCTTGAACGAATCGCACAATAGGCTAATCTCTTTGTCCACTCTTTCCTTCTCCGTGACATCGAGCTTGAATTTATTCGGAACCTTGTCTCTTTTCGGTTGTTGTTCGTTCAGGTTATCCGGTGTCATTGCCGACGATGATCCTGCTGAGGCCGAGCTTTGTTGCTTCATGTCCGCATCCATCTTCTTCTTGGTTGAACGCACGACGACGTCAAGTCGGTCACTGGTGGGTTACGGTATCCGTTGTTCAATTTCCACTTGCGCGCGCTTGAAACGGGCCATGTAGGCGAAATATACGTTCCCCCTTCTCTCGTTCCCCAAGTTGATGACCGGGAATAAAATTGTCTTGCCAGAAGATATCGGAGCTCGAGAAACAAAAATGATTATCTTTAGTTAACGTACGTAGTTGGTAATTAAAAAAACTCGGCCCAGGGGCCTCGGAAGGGGCTCCGCCCCTTCACCCCGCCAGGGGGGGAACCCCCTGGACCCCCCGGTTGATTCTGTTTTGAGCTTTCAGCTAAAATTCAAAAAACATGGAACATGCTTTATCTGCTTTGTTTCCTGAGTTGTAGGAAAAATTTGAATAAGAAAATGCCATTGTGAAATATAATACATTTTATTTAATCATTAGAAGTAATGGCCAATATTGGTTTGTGATAACTGAAATAACTTATATAATTTTTGGAGTCAATTTTGTCAATATGACGAGTGAAGATCATATCGATGCACGATCCTCCGCGAGTTGTCGCTAGAGCAGGGTTAGTTTTGAGTGCCAATCCAAAGGTTTCTTCCATGAAGTTTACCAGTTTCCGGTTTTCAGGTTTCTTGAGGTCCACGTTCATATCGCCAGACAAAATAATCGGGATTTCTCCATATCCTCTTCGTCGTATAAGTTCAAACATTTCCGATGCTTTTGGTGTATACATCAACAAGTTTGTCAAGAAAAAACACTCTATATCTTCCATACTGCTGTTTGGTGAAATATAGAAAGTGACGATCAATGTTCTCTGTCCATTTATTGTGCTTTCAACGGCGCAAATGTCTCCACATTCTTCACTCACTGCCATACTGCGGTTTAGTTTTAACATGTTTTTATCAAACTTCATCAGAATGTGTGGTGTTGAAAACAACATACAATTTTCTTTTTCGTACATGGCTACACCACCAGCTCGAACATTTTCACGTTTGAACTGAGTGATACATCGGTATCCCCTCAATTCTACCTCTTCGTCGTTTCTCAGCCATGTTTCAGTCAATGCCATGAGCTTGGTTTCCGTCAACACGTAGTCCGTAATTAAATCCTCTCGATGTGCCCTCAAACTCTGAACGTTGAACGTGAGCAATGACAAATCCTCAGGACCTGCACGGGCCAGAAAATCTCTGCAATCCTCGCTGATAGTTCGAAGTTGGTGATTTTTCAGCCGCTCGAATTCGTTTCTCAATTCGGTATTCACTTTTCCTCGAGAATGATAAAACTTGTGATCTTTGTTCTTATTGGTGAGAAACAACCCACCGAGAGAGGTAGCTCGTGACAACGCTACGTAGACTAACTGCTGATCGTGCCTTTTATCGTATTCATATACTACCCTGTCATATGTCCCCCCTTGCGACTTGTGTATGGTTAGGGCGCACGCCTCCACTAGGGGGAACTGTAGTCGCTTACAGGACAAAGAACGGGTTTTGAAAGAGATGTTAGTAGTTCGTTTACTGATCGGAACCCAGTTGTGGTCGAGCTCCTGACTCGATGCCACGTGAGCGTGGCATTTAGCTTTCAACAGTTTACCAGTTTTTGACTGATCGAACTGTAGCCACACACGTTTGATACCACCATCTTCATCCTCACCATACTCAATGTGCCGCAATATTCCAATCGCTCCATTCACTAGGCCGTCAGCTACATCTATATTGCAGGTTATCATGTACGGTATGCCCAACAAGAATTGAATCATATAAGGCAATCCCGCAGTCTCAGTCAGGGGCATTTTGTGGACTTTGTTGCGCATACTATCCTGTTGAGCTTTATCCTTGTGGCCCGAATAAGTGTCAAATGCAACGAATTTGATTGTTTCACTATTACTTTGAATTGTCTCAGAGTTATATGAAGCAACGTCAATGTTTTTCAAAAACAACCTGATTGCTGTAGGATATAAACGATTGACTTCTTCAGCATCAACGAATCTGGATTCGAGGATTTTCGTTTCATCGTTATTCAACTTCTGACCATCGCCTATCTTCGTGAGGATTGAAGAAAAAGTAACGTCACTTTGTCGTACGACTTGCACCAAAGGGTAGAATTTTAATGCTTGCCACAGAACTTCGTTGTTGAATCGCCCTTTTATCCTTTTATAAATAGCAGTTGCCATTACAGGAGGTAGTTGCCGAAGATCTCCACAGAATACAATGTTGAAACCTCCGAATGGTTTATCAAACTCCATATTAATTTGTTGAAGCCGTGAATTGAGAACAACCAACAGCTCGGCTCCAATCATGCTAACCTCATCTATGAAAATGATGTCAATATTTTGAAATCCACTTCGAAATGAATTCAACGATTCTATAGAAAGCCCATGATCTGTTCGGGACAGTGAGATACGAAACGCCGAATGCACAGTTGTTCCATTGATAGCGGTGGCTGCCTTACCTGTGGATGCACAAGCAATGTACGAGTTATAAGTCGAATTATGCTTTTGGCCGAATCTGTTGTACGTTTCCATCAAAAGTTTCGTCGTGAAAGTCTTTCCACACCCTGCAGGCCCCGTGAAAAATATTTGAAGAGGCTCTGAATTTTCTTCATTGAGCATTCTGTGGATCCCTTCCAATATCAAATCTCGCTGCTCTTTGTTCGTCATTCTCATGGATTGGCAGTACTCCTCAGAGGACATTACGTTTTCTCGTTTTCGAATGATTGAAGACAAAGACGACATTTGGACCAATTTTATATCGTCATTGTTAGCCGAAAGTGAGTGCAAGAAGTTATCTGACACTTGCATACTTCTTGCGAAATTCTCTAGTTTTTCCTGAGCCTCTCCTGACTCGTCGGTTTGCGAACACAATTGTTTACAATACTCCATTGTTTTTGCAATATCTATACCAGATTCAAACTCTTTTCGTCGGGTCAAGATGAAATCTTCGTTATCATCGTAAATACTCAAGAATTTATTTTCATCTAGTATGTCAACTTCCTCGTTGAAGAAAGGATAATGAAGCGTTACCATTTCTCTTTTGTAGTCGATAACATCACCCATATCGTATTGTCGAGATCTGATAACTCGGGGTAATTGTCGCAGTAATATCTGGATACGAATTGCGCCAGTGTAACTTCTGCCAAAGTTTCCCGTGGTCGCCGTTCGTATTTCTGTATCATACCTTCTTTCCAGATGTCAGTAGAATCGTCGTTCAATTCTTCCTCGTCGAGTTGTTTTCGTGTTTTCAAGACTTTGTGACGTTCGTGGGGCCAGGTTGTTGGGATGTATATAACGTCTCTGCTAGTTTCTGACATTCCCAGACGAAGCAGATACCAGGCCGCTTCCTGAGAACTCATTTCAACGCTGTTCAACATTTTGATGCTGATATCTTTCAACAACTCTGTATAATCCTTGTCGGGATACTCTTCACGAAGTTTAATCAGTTCACGATGCAACCCACTGATTCCTCTATTCGTTTTGTTGACATACTCGACAACATAAACGGCACATGAATATTCTTCCAATATGAACTGTATATCCATATTTGACTCTAGAATCCGAGCAACCCACGGATTGAAACTGTTCATCTTGATTTGCGTTACAGACCTTTTCAGCATTACTCTCGGTCGAGAAATGCCAGACCGGATGATATTCAGATAGTGTTCTTCGTCTTTTACCTTATTTTTACGAAAGAAATCTTCTATCGACGTGTATTCGTTTTCCTCTGGATTTTTACGCAACGAGTTTTCTAGATTCTTATGCAACGAGTCGAATTTCTTTTTCAGAGTTTCTTTACGGCCGTCTTCCTTGGGCATAGGAATGAGTATCCGAGTTTTGAGCATAGGCCAAAATGGAGCTCCGAATCGGCATTTCTTGTTATTTTTCTTGTAGCACGTGAACGTGTGCTCGTGAGTCTGACACGTTGGATATACCAATTGATTCGAATCTAATGAACACAGTTCGTCAATTAGACGTACCGTTTCAGGCATATCCTCGCCTATACTTTCTTGCGGATCGTTCTCTAACCACAGCAAGATGTGAGCATGAGGACTGCCTCGATGCTGAAACTCGATACGTTTGAAGAAGTCGACCACACGGTATTTACCAAAGGGACTGCAAGTTTTTGAGCGTAAAATATACATAATTACGTCAACGAGTTTGTTGAAGTATAGTACACAAGTAACTGGATCTTCATTAACTAGTGTACAACGTTGTAGGCTGTTCATAGTTTCTAAAGGGTCACCTTCAAATTCTTCACCATTGTTCTTTAGTTTGTACACAATTTTCAGAAGCTCTGGCCATCGAGGTTCCGAAGCGCTGAGTGTTAGAAACACGGTCGGCTTCCCGAGTTGACGAATCATGGCAAACAACTCCTTCTTTTTCTCGGACCAATAATGAGCCGAATTCGGGATTGACCTGAGAAATGCTAAATTGTGTTCCAAACACTGTTCAATGAACTGCTTATCTTCAATCATCCTTCTTGTGATCTGAGCTGTGTCTCCAGTAACTTTAAACGTTTGAGATAACTCTCGTGATATTCGTATACGCATTATTTTCATCGCCATGTACAAAATGTGTTCAGGTGTGACACCACGTCGGTCTCGACGCCGAATCTCGCTCGTTGCCATACTGAAAGGAGTCACGTTCAAACCATCTTTGAAAGTTCGTGGATGACCCAAGTATATCCCAGGAAACGACAACTCTTCTGCATGCTCGTCATAGATGATGCTGTTTGGTATTCTGTTTTCTCCGGGTGCAAGAGGTAAATATTTTTCTTCGCTCCACATGAGAGTATGTTGTTGAGCGAGAAGCAGTTCACTGTCATAATCTTGTTGTCTAGTTATTATTTCGATAGCACCTTTGTCGCGTACATGTTGCTCACTGAAGAATGATCTGTCGACTGTAATTTTATATAATCTGTACAAAGGTGTATTCAATAAATAAGCCAACCACTGTTTAACTGTGTTTTTCTTAACGTGTCCCGCCAAGTAAGATGACTTATGGATCGACATGCGCTTGATGTGGACGTTGATAGCGTAATCATCATCCAGGTGTCGGGGAAGTTCTGAAACCATATTATTTATATCTACGGGGACATTCACAACTTGGCCAATAATGCTTTTACTTCCGTGCGGGTATCTGAGACGCCTAATTTGCATAAACGGAAGTCTCGGAGAAATCAAACGTTCGGCTATACAATCGAGAGGCGGCAAACCAGCCGGAAAGTCTGGGTAAACAAAACCGTTACTTCGTGATAACTTGGGTATTTTTTTGTTCTGGTAAATTGATTGTTTACAATTGCTACACAGCTTGAAATTCGTTATATCTTCATTGGGAAATTCAGCTCGTAATATATCGTAACTCTTGGGACCAACTGCACTCAAATCTCTTTTGAACCAAATTCGATCACATACATCACAAATATGGCCTATCGGATTTTGTCGAAAACGAATATCAAATTCGTGGTCAGCTAAGGCGTATATAGTTTTCATTATTTTGGTAGGTACATCACCATTTTCACTGGATTCGAGAGGTCTTTTTAGAGCCAACCTTTCGAGTTTATTACGTAAACGGGATTCTTTCATTCGCTCAGCAGCACTTTTCACCTGTTTTGGTTCACTATGTTCGTTTAACAATGTTTTTTCGAGAGATTTACGCTTTTTGTATTCCTTTTGACGTTCGGCAGCACTTTTGATAGGTTTACACTCACCGTTGTTGCTGGCTAGTGGTTTATCGGCAACTTTACGTGCTTTATATTCCTTTTGACGTTCGGCGGCAGTTTTGATCTGTTTAGGCTCACTATGTTCGTTTAACAATGTTTTTTCGAGAGATTTGCGCAATTTCCATTCCTTTTTTCGTTCAGCAGAAGTTTTTGGTTTTTTTGGTTCGGATGTTACGTTAGAGGTCACATTCTCGAGTTTTTTACGTTGATATTTCTCTCTACATTTTTCTGCGTTAGTTTTTGCAGGTAATTTAGGAGGGAGCACACCTTTCTTTCTGTCACGATATGTTTTCCATTTATTACTTCCAGACTTAGCAGAATGAAGAGGACACAAACCCCGAGAAGTCGACGGAGGGCAATCGGGCCCAGGACACTGAAACATCTCCGGGGCACGCTCGAACCGGACTGGTATGTAAATGGGGGACTCGCGACTCGTGACTCAGATGTAATGACTCACCCACTCACTACCTTACAAGGAGGCATTCTTGACCGCGCGACTTTGGGGTGACTCCCGCGTTCCCTTTCCGCGTCACCCCATCCCACGTCACCCATTCCGCGTAACGATTTTGGGCAGTTAGATGACCGATAAAGCATGTTCCATGCTAAAAAAACGAAGATGTCAGAGCTCGAAAAAGAAACAAAATGATTGCGAGTGGACGAATGTGGTTGCCCGTTCTAAAACGTGAAATATTCTGGTACGAAAATTTCGGAGCTCGAGAAAACAAAAATCGGGGCGACGAAACAAATATTATCAGAATGCTAACTCTTAACTTTCAAGTCTTAAGACTTAAGATTTGGGAGATTCCTCCTCGGAGCTCGAGCGGAAAAAAAGTTAAGAAGAAATATTCCGAAGGAAATCCGAACCAAGCCGTGAAAACGAATGAACGGCTATCTAGTCGTCGATTCGAGAATAAATATATCCCGCCCGAAAAAGTATTTGGGAGCTCGAGGAGAAAAAAGGTTTCGAACGAAAAACTCTAGGTCCTTCGATCCTCGAAAGAAATATTTTTCGGTCCGTAGTCCGTACTGGAAAAAAATTCCGGAGCGACGAAATAGTGTAACGCGAACTCTTAACTCTTAAGACTTGAGACTAGAAAATACGGAGTCATCCCCACTCCTCACGTCTTTGGAGAACTATATACTAAGCCTTTCTCGGTGTTTCGCTTCAGTGTCCACCGGTATTTCATAGGGGGAGGGTGTATATTATTATTATATATATATTACATATATATATAATAATAATATACTAACTCTTAACTCTTAAGAGTTAACTCTTAAGACTTAAGACTAGGGAGATTCCTCCTCGGAGCTCGAGGAAAAAAGTTCGGGAGAAATACCCGAGAGAAAATCCGAAACAAAAACTAAAAGCGAAAGAACCGAGACAAAAAAAGAAGAACCAGCGACTATTTAGTCGTAAATTCGAGAATAAAATGTTCTCGTTCGAAAATCTCGGGGCTCGAGGAGAAAAAATGTTTCGAACGAAAAACTCTAGGTCCTTCGATCCTCGAAAGAAATATCTTTCGGCCCGAAGTCCGTGCCGAGCAAAAAAATTTCGGAGCGACGAAATAGTGTAACGCTAACTCTTAACTCTTAAGACTTGAGACTAGAAAATACGGAGTCATCCCCACTCCTCACGTCTTTGGAGAACTATATACTAAGCCTTTCTCGGTGTTTCGCTTCAGTGTCCACCGGTATTTCTTAGGGGGAGGGTGTATATTATTATTATATATATATTACATATATATATAATAATAATATACTAACTCTTAAGACTTAAGAGTTAACTCTTAAGACTTAAGAGTTAACTCTTAAGACTTAAGACTAGGAAGATTCCTCCTCGGAGCTCGAGGAAAAAAGTTCGGGAGAAATACCCGAGAGAAAATCCGAAACAAAAACTAAAAGCGAAAGAACCGAGACAAAAAAAGAAGAACCAGCGACTATTTAGTCGTAGATTCGAGAATAAAATGTTCTCGTTCGAAAATCTCCGGGCTCGAGGAGAAAAAATGTTTCGAACGAAAAACTCTAGGTCCTTCGATCCTCGAAAGAAATATCTTTCGGCCCGAAGTCCGTGCCGAGCAAAAAAATTTCGGAGCGACGAAATAGTGTAACGCTAACTCTTAACTCTTAAGACTTGAGACTAGAAAATACGGAGTCATCCCCACTCCTCACGTCTTTGGAGAACTATATACTAAGCCTTTCTCGGTGTTTCGCTTCAGTGTCCACCGGTATTTCTTAGGGGGAGGGTGTATATTATTATTATATATATATTACATATATATATAATAATAATATACTAACTCTTAAGACTTAAGAGTTAACTCTTAAGACTTAAGACTAGGAAGATTCCTCCTCGGAGCTCGAGGGGAAAAAAGTTGCGATTGAAAAAACTCTAGATCATTCGATCCTCGAAATAAATATCTTTCGGCTCATAGTCCGTACCGGAAAAAAATCCGGAGCGACGAAATAGTGTAAGGCTAACTCTTAAGACTTAATACTAGGCACCTCGGAGCTCGAGGAAAACAAAGTTGCGACCGAAGAATGCTTGGTTCTTCGATCCTCGAAAGAAATATCTTTCGGCCCGAAGTCCGTGCCGAGCAAAAAAATTTCGGTGAGACGAAATAGTGTAACGCTTACTCTTAAGACTTGAGACTAGAAAATACGGAGTCATCCCCACTCCTCACGTCTTTGGAGAACTATATACTAAGCCTTTCTCGGTGTTTCGCTTCAGTGTCCACCGGTATTTCTTAGGGGGAGGGTGTATATTATTATTATATATATATTACATATATATATAATAATAATATACTAACTCTTAACTCTTAAGACTTAACTCTTAAGACTTAAGACTAGGAAGATTCCTCCTCGGGGCTCGAGGAGAAAAAACTAGTTGCGATCGAAGAATTCTAGGTCTTTCGATCCCCAAAAAAAGAATCGTTCGGTCTGTAATTTGTGCCGAAGAAAAAATACTGGAAGCGACAAAATAAACGTCTCGAGAAAACTATACCTTCGTATTTTATTTTCCTCATTCAAAGTTTCTCGTCTGAAGCTCGAGAAAAAAGTTACAATCGAAAAATTCTAATGTCTTCGTTCCTGCTATGGGAATAATTTTCCAATCCGTGAGTCAGAGAAAACAGAGAAAAAAGCGACGAAATAAATATCGCGCTAGATATATTCCTCCTCGGAGCTCGAAGGTTTGGAACGTAGACGCCCGAACAGAAATCCGAATCGAGAAAGCAAAAGCTCCAGGAAAAGCGTTTCGATCTTAGAACGTACGTATTTCCTTAATTAAAAAGTTTCGGTTCGTTCTACAAGCTGGAGAAAAAAAAAAAATTTTGTCGCTGAGATCAGAGATCAGCGGCCCCGAACATTTTATTCTCGAATCTACGATTAGATAGTCGATCGTTCGTTTTTCAACTTTTTGTTCGGATTTTCTTCCCGGAAATTTTTTCCCGACCTTTGTTTTCTCGAACTTCGAGATATAGAGACTAGAAAATATTACTAAAGAGCTGGGCAGTTGACAGGGTTTTCCTTAGGAAATCGAAAACCTTAGAACTTTAAGGTCGCAAATTTTTTCTCGCGCTCCGAGAATATCCCAACTACTACTTAGTATATAGTATCTATAAGAGGTCTCTCTAGACGGTCGGATATTTTCTTCCGATCTTTATTTCCCTCGGAGGAATCTCCCTAGTCTTAAACCTTAAGAGTTAGTATTATTATTATAATAATGTAGTCTTTGAGTAGGAGCGGGGGTGAATGATAAGCGTATCAGTTTCGCAATACGTTTATTTAGCCGCTCCGAACAGGATGAAGGATCAAAAGAGGTTTCGAACGAGAACATTTTATTCTCGAATCTACGACTAAATAGTCGTTTGATCCTCTTTTTGTTTTTGTCTCGGTTCTTTCGCTTTTAGTTTTCGTTTCGGATTTTCTTTCGGGTATTTCTCCCGAACTTTTTTTTTTCCTCGAGCTCCGAGGAGGAATCTCCCTAGTCTTAAGTCTTGAGAGTTAAGTCTTGAGAGTTAAGAGTTAGTATATTATTATTATATATATATGTAATATATATATAATAATAATATACACCCTCCCCCTAAGAAATACCGGTGGACACTGAAGCTTAACCCCGAGAACCGCTCGATATAAAGTTACTCTAAGGCGTAAGGAGTGGGGATAAAGTGGTAAAGTGATAGTAAACCAGGTTCGTTGGATTTTTCTTTCGAGGTTCGTAGGACCGAGAATTTTTCGGTCGCAACTTTTTTTTATTTCCTGGAACTCCCAGGTCCCTAGTCTTAAGAGTTAAGAGTTAGTATTATAGTATTTCCTCGCTCCAAACTTTGTTCTCCGGCTCGGATAACGGGCCGAAAGATTTTTCTTTCGAGGATCGAAGGACCGAGAATTTTTCGGTCGCAACATTTTTTTCCTCAAGCTCGTAGGTTTTTCAAACGAGAACATTTTATTCTCGAATCTACGACTAAATAGTCGTTTGTTCCTCTTTTTGTTTTTGTCTCGGTTCTTTCGCTTTTAGTTTTCGTTTCGAATTTTCTTTCTGGTATTTCTCCCGAACTTTTTTTTCCTCGAGCTCCGAAGAGGAATCTCCCTAGTCTTAAGTATTAAGAGTTAAGTCTTAAGAGTTAAGTCTTAAGTGTTAAGAGTTAAGAGTTAGTATATTATTATTATATATATATTACATATATATATATATAATAATAATATACACTCTCCCCATAAGAAATACCGGTGGACACTGAAGCTTAACCCCGAGAACCGCTCGATATAAAGTTACTCTAAGGCGTAAGGAGTGGGGATAAAGTGGTAAAGTGATAGTAAACCAGGTTCGTTGGATTTTTCTTTCGAGGTTCGTAGGACCGAGAATTTTTCGGTCGCAACTTTTTTTTATTTCCTGGAACTCCCAGGTCCCTAGTCTTAAGAGTTAAGAGTTAGTATTATAGTATTTCCTCGCTCCAAACTTTGTTCTCCGGCTCGGATAACGGGCCGAAAGATTTTTCTTTCGAGGATCGAAGGACCGAGAATTTTTCGGTCGCAACATTTTTTTCCTCAAGCTCGTAGGTTTTTCAAACGAGAACATTTTATTCTCGAATCTACGACTAAATAGTCGTTTGTTCCTCTTTTTGTTTTTGTCTCGGTTCTTTCGCTTTTAGTTTTCGTTTCGGATTTTCTTTCTGGTATTTCTCCCAAACTTTTTTTTCCTCGAGCTCCGAAGAAAATATTCTAGATAAATATGTGTAAGAAAATATAGGGAAAAAGAAATAAAAAAACATAGAATTTTTAATAACTTTATTCGGAACACAGTGAGTTATTTGTGAGTGAAAACAATGGATACTGTTTTAATGGGAGTTTTCCCATTAAAAACTTACAATACCTTAAGTAAGCAATTCTAAAGTTGTATGCGCTTCATGTCACTTAATATGAAGTCTGATCGATCTTCATATTCCATGTCACTTGAATCCACAACAGATGGGTCTTCTTGGGTTTTTTTACGTTGACGTTTTTTCCCATTTAAAGCGTTCACAATGTCTTCCTGTAATCTGGAACGTTCAATTTCCAAGTTCTCTATTTCATTGGACAGAAGAGCAAGCTTGGACATTTGTTGTTTGATTCTCCATTCAACTTTTCGTCGTTGAGATTTAACTTTGAGTTTCTTGACTTTGGTTGTAGCTACCTCTACCGATTCCGTAGATGCAGTAAGCCTTTCCAAAAATCCTTGAATATAGGGCACTCCAAAAGTTGAAGATGTAGACAAATTTCCAGTTTCACTGCTCATTTTCACTCACAAATAACTCACTGTGTTGTTTGTTACTTGAATTCTACGAACTGACTGGGACGAATCATAAGAGTTGCAAGCGGATAACTCATTAACCTAAAGATAACAAGACCTCCGGCAAGATACGGCCGTATCATTCCCTCTCTGTCTCGCAAAAGGGGAACGATTTTTTGAGCGAGCTGAGAAATATTTCGCGAGAAATATTTTATTTTATCGTTCCCTATCATTTTATCGTTCCGCTTTTAGGTGGAACGCCTTTTTCGCATCCCACGTCCGCTAGATAGCATGAGCTGTCTCGTTTACCGCGCACAGAACGACCTTGTATCTTGTTCAATATGTTTTAATGGGGATTCTCCATTAAAACGAACATTTTTAAACTATTATTTTTTTACAAAACTACTTTATCTTGAAACTCTTGGATGAATTCTTCACTTAAATTTTGATGCCTGGATATCATTTCCCAATCCACTTTATCTTGAAACTCTCTGATGAAGTTTTCCGTAAGATTTTGATGCCTGGATATCATTTTCCATTTTACTTCATCTTGAAACTCTCTGATGAAATCTTCGCTCAAGTTTTGATCACATGAAATTTCATACCAGTAAACTTTATCCTGGAACTCTCTGATGAATTCTTCGCTCAAGTTTTGATCGCATGAAATTGCATACCAATCCACTTTATCCTGGAACTCTCTGATGAAATCTTCGCTCAAGTTTTGATCGCATGAAATTGCATACCAATCCACTTTATCTTGAAACTCTCTGATGAAATCTTCGCTCAAGTTTTGATCCCATGACATTCCATACCAGGAAACTTCATTCTGTAACTCTCGAATGAATTCTTCAGATAGTTTTTGTTTACGTGAAATAAAATCCCAGTATACCTTATCTTTGAACTCCCGAATGAAATTCTCAGATAGTTTTTGCTTAGATGAAATCCATCTCCAATTTACCTTATCTTGAAAATCTCTGATGAAATTCTCAGATAGTTTTAGATTATAAGAAATGAGATCCCAATCAATAAGATTCGCATACTCTCTTAATATATCTTCAGTTACTTCTGCGCAACTCGAAATAGTATCAGAAATAAAATCTATATTTACTGAAATGTTCGTTGCTTGACAAAAGTTGATATGATCAACCGGATGGGTTATTCTATCTCGGATTTCCATGTAAATTTCAGTTGGTAATACAATTTTGTTATTCATCTTTTATTTTATTATTATTATCAGGGGTTTAACAGAAAAGCATTTTTTAACAGGGATTTAAGTCAGAAACATTTTTAACAGAGATTCAAGTCGGTGGTCCAGGATGTACATATCTATACTACATATTACATATATATATATATATATATATATATAATAATATACACCCTCCACCTAAGAAATACCGGTGGACACTGAAGCTTAACCCCGAGAACCGCTCGATATAAAGTTACTCTAAGGCGTAAGGAGTGGGGATAAAGTGGTAAAGTGAGAGTAAACCAGGTTCGTTGGATTTTTCTTTTTTCTTTCGAGGTTTGTAGGACCGAGAATTTTTCGGTCGCAACTTTTTTTTCCTCGAGCTCGTTGGTTTTCAAACGAGAACATTTTATTCTCGAATCTACGACTAAATAGTCGTTTGTTCCTCTTTTTGTTTTTGTCTCGGTTCTTTCGCTTTTAGTTTTCGTTTCGGATTTTCTTTCGGGTATTTCTCCCGAACTTTTTGTCCTCGAGCTCCGAGGAGGAATCTCCATAGTCTAAAGTCTTAAGAGTTAAGTCTTAAGAGTTAAGAGTTAGTATATTATTATTATATATATGTAATATATATATAATAATAATATACACCCTCCCCCTAAGAAATACCGGTGGACACTGAAGCTTAACCCCGAGAACCGCTCGATATAAAGTTACTCTAAGAGGTAAGGAGTGGGGATAAAGCGGTAAAGCGATAATGAGAGTAAACCAGGTTCGTAGGATTTTTCTTTCGAGGATCCAAGGACCGAGAATTTTTCTGCCACGAATTTTTTTCCTCGAGCTGTGACATCTTTGGACGAGAAAATTGTATCCTCAATTTTACATCTAGATAGCAGTTTGCTTGTTTTCGTTTTCGTTCTTTAGCTTTTAGCTTTCGTTTTGGATTTTCTTTCCAACATTTTATTCAAACTTTTTTCTCAAACTGCGAATAAATAGGTGGCCTACTTTTATTACGTAAACGAACGAAACAAAAAATTAAAGAGCGTACAGAGTTTACGATTGATTCGCGAATTGACATCTATAGTTTCAAGAAAGAACAGAACATTTTACTTTCCATATTGTGCGTTGTTCCCGAATCGTACCATATCACCATTATTTAAGCGTTGAGTCCTAAGTTTGAAAAATGTTCTTGTCAGAAGGAAGGGAATCTTGTATATCAATCGCGTGGAGATCAGTATTGTCAGTATCACGAGGGTTTCTACAATTTTCTTCTCCAGACGATTCATCGTCATCTATGTCATCATCATGAAACATAGTCGTTAAAATGGGCAATACGGACGTAACAGTATTGTCGATACTACTTACTCCTCTGTTTGTAACATCTCCATTTTCTACTAATAATGATGGCACGAAAGAAAAAATTGAATCAGTCACTACATCGTCTAAAGTGTCGAGCGATAATGGCGGTGGTGGCAGTGCGGAGTGATCAACGATATTAGGTTTGGCGTTAAAAAGCGAAGAAGGCACTGCCGTTGTTCGGAGCGGCATATTATGCGGAGGAATCACGATAGTATTTAATTTTAAGAGTTTATTATTGTACGGTCGACGACTGATATGACGACGATAACCTACCAATTTTTTGATTGCCCACGTTACGAAACAAAAAGACAATATCGCTGAAGCGTATATTACATCTTCTATATCGAAAATACGTTCGAACGTCATTTATTTTCGCTCTCGCGCGCATTAGGGAGACGAAAAGAAATAGCTGGTCTTATTAATTATAAATCTTCCCAATTATATTTTTCATTCGTCTTAAAAGGGAGGAGCGCTTGGTTCTAGAGCCGGCATTTGTTGCGTAGTTCCATAAATAACGTCACTGTCCGGAGTAATGTGATCGAACATACTACTTTCTACCTCTATATCATCGTTGTTGTTTCCGTCGTCGTAGTCATTACCAATGATATTCAAATCATACGCGGAAGAAGTAACGCTGCTACTGCTCGATGTTGTGTCCTCGTCGGTTAATAAGTTTGTTCGCATTCCGTAAATTTGTGTTTCGGAAGAAGATCGTTTTAAGTTAGTAGTCGCGTAAATAAATTGATCCTCGAGTAGGGATTCTTGTTCTCTGGTTGTTTCAACGTTAGGAATGATAATATCTCTTCTAACTCTATCATTGAGGCGTTGTTGTTGTTGTTTAATACCGATCGAAGCAGCGTCGCTCATTTTAATATATACTAAATGTTTCATACTCGGGTCGGATTCATACAATTTCAAACGCTTGTCACTATATGATTCCTTGTTTTGCAGAGCTAAATGAATTATAACGTTATCTTTGGGTTCTCCTAAATTGTCGGGATCCAACAAATTGTGTTTATCATTTTCTCCTCTGTGCAGTTTCACAGTTGGAGTAGAATGTTCTTTATCTATATAACTGGGAACGATCGTACAACACCGAGCTAAATTGCACCGAGTAATATACGAAGATAGATCGTTATCACTAAGTTTGTTTTCTAAGGTAACGTAAATAGAAATATTACCGACGAGTTTATTGTAATAATTGGGGGATTGCGGAGTTTTAATTTGATACGGGTTCCTACCACCGGCATTTTGAAACAAAAGTATATAAATGCTTTCCAACGCATCGGCTAATTGGGATTCAACTACCAGAGCCGTCGCTGAAACCACAACCAAATTGTCCGTGGGTACTTTATTAATCGGACCTACCATCGCCACATTAACGCTGACAAAGCAATTCTGTTTAAACCTTCGTTTAACGAAAGAAGAAAATTTCAAACTATTCGTAGACACTCCGATCTTGAGCGCTTGAGATAGTATACCCTTATTCAATATAATGGTGTGAGATAGGAATTCCGATAGAGGGTGCCCATCGAACATAGGTCTAGAAGTTAAATAGTAACTATTGTTTTTCAATCGCGCTTCTTTGAACATTTCAAGTCGGAGTTTTAACGGTCCATTAGACACGTCTCTAAGCCGTCTAATTTTAACGGGGTCCGGCGATTTGACCAACTCCCATCCTAGCGAGTTTTTACTCACATTTATCCAATCGAGAGTATGGACAATGTCATTCAAAATAGATTCTATTTGAGCCGAATCTGCATCACTCGTGTACCCAGTTTGAGCAAATGGTGATCGAGAAACAATCAAAACACCCGATTGATAGTCAGCAGGGAGATTCGCTAAACTTTTTCCTCTGTGGTAACTGTTATTTCCCAAATTAATTGTCGCCATTAGCGAAGGATAAGGCTTGAAAGGTACGAGATTGGAACTAAAATCACTGTACCCGCCGCCGCTTCTTCGTTTAATGGGTGTTTCAATGTTTGTATCCTCACTTTCTTCGTCTCTTTCTCCTTCTTCGCTGTCGTGTTCATCCGCGTTATAACTCATCGCATGTCTTTCCTTTTGAATACTACCATTTTTCTTATCGTCGAATTCTTCTTCTATCCTGTCTTGGTCAACGCGATTACGTTTTTCTGAATATGATATCGCTATCCAAATTATTATAGCTATAGCTAAGCATATACCACCCCAAAGATGCAGAGATAATCCGCTCGGCATTGTCATCATAGTCTCGAGAGAGTTGCGCATAAACTAGGATTAATAGTTGAACGTTGTTATTCTTCGAACGAATCCTCTTTCTTATTTTTCATAGACGCTTTTCTTTTTTTACTAGAACGTTATTATCATTTCTAGCCTCGAACGACGTTTTTTTTTCTTCGGTCCGAAGATCCCAGTTTTAACTCTGGTTCAATGTGAAATCATTCACGACAAATGAGGGACCTATCAGAGCTGGAAAAATGAAAAGTTTGCAAGAGCAGAACTCAGACTTGAAAAACTGAAAGCTTAAAAACCAAAAACTGTAAGATGGAAAATGGTCAATCGAAGATACCTCGAGAGACACTTTCTCATACCTCTACACGTTGTTACGACAGAAACTCGAGAAGATGTGATTACACTAATATCAAACGACTAGTACGAAAATATTGGAGTACGCAGGACAACTGAAAATCGAGACGTCAACGTTCGTAAATATAATTATTTTTTACAGTAGGTACCGAAATTCTTCCAAAATATATTTGCTCGACGACTATTTAGCAGTTGCTCTACGTTTAAACGTTGCGTGCGACGTTGGTTAGTTTTTTGAGGTGCGTTAGGAAAATAAATAATAACGCGACGAGACAAACAAATAAAAACGATCGCAGTATATTTATAACTTTTATTATATCGTCAGTTTACAAGTATAAATGGTACAACAATCAGTACGTTTAGTAATATTTAGCTTAGATTATATCGTGGACACAACTCCGCAACCGATGTACCAGCTCTCGTAGACAAAGTGGGCGTTAAGAGCAGCGCAAATGCCATAATGTGGAACTGCGTGTGCATAGCCGAGATTATATTTCCTCGTTTCCATATCATCGCTCGAGTACAGCGAAGAAAGCGAATATTTGGGTTTGGCCACTTTAATCGAGTGGCGAGATGGCAAATAAACTGTTAGCGAATTTCCAGCGTTCTGATTATCGATGTCAACGAAAATGAACTTTCTGCGAATTGGGGGTGCCCGGCGATCCTGCGTACTGAAGATATCGCAAACAACGTTGCAACAATCATTTTCGTCCATGGCAACTCGGAATGTTTCTAAATATCCGACACCGTGAATATATTTTTTCGTTCGGTTTTTCATCATATTCATCGAGACGGAATGAAGAATAAAGTAGATATCTTGGACTTTGTTGGCTCCTTTAACAAAAACGAGAGACGATTTGATGGCAGAAAGCAAATGACTTACGAATTTCACGTGGCTATATTTGTACGGAACTATCGGCGTTTTGTTACCGTTGTCGTCCCTCCGGTGTCCGAGTGCGTCTTCTTCGGATTCGTATTTCATGATATCGTAGAGACGCTCTCTGTTACTTTTGTACTCCATCGGAACGTCGATATCATATTCACAGAAGAACCACGAATCTATTTTTGCTTGATCTCTCGGATTTGTCATCGAAAGTACGCAAAGTTCTTTTACAACTGGACTACGTTCACCTAACGCAATTTGAAGGTCCACAATCGTAGCGCCGTCTTTTACTTTGTTCCAACCATATTTTTCCGGTATATACGCGTAATTGGAACGATCCACCAATATGGGTTCTGGTAGGTATTTACGATGATGTTTGAAAGTACGTGGTCGTCGTCGTTGATGGCGGTCACGAGTTTTAGGTATCCATCCATCTTCGTTCTGCGGAATATCCCGTATTTGCTCGTGTTGTTGCTCGTGTTGTTGTTCGTGTTGTTGCTCTTCCCATCTTTGATTGTTTAACGCACCCGAATCGGTTTTTATATAGTCGGTTCCATCATCCCCAATGTTACCGTCACCGTCAACCTCACTGTTGGCCGTTTTGTATGAAGGGTCTTTAGCTTCTTCTCCCCATTCGTAGATCAAATCGCTTTCTGAGATATCCATCGACATAACATCGTCAAAGTTTTCCATAATAGCGTCGATAACACAGATGAGGAAGAAGGTCCTTTTTCGAGTAATAAGCGACGGCGGAGAAAAAATGGATCGACGCTTTTGTACTGAGACAACTGTTTGATACTTACTCTTATAATATAGTAGTTATAGCGATGTTTTTATGGGGTTTGACAGTAAATGGAACATTGTAAATGAAACTTCGAGGCTCCAGACTGACTTTGGGTCTCAAAGCTTCACGATCCAAACAGCGTAACGAGTTCCAAAATGACGAAAAAAAAGGTGAACCTGCGAAGGATTCATTTAGTTAGTAGTGCATATTCATTTACGAATTTTTAATCATAAAAATCCCTTCTCGCAAAAGTCGATTAAGGACGTCAACAACGGTAAAATCTCCGCCACTCTCAGCGTCAAAGTAAATCCTTTCTTTCTCCGCAAAGGGCAGATTGATAAAATGCCCTATCGAGGCAAGATTAAAAGGTAAACATTTAGTTTTAAGGTTTTGTAGAGCTTTTCCCAGAGTAGGGGAGGGAAGTAAAACGAAGGGCATACTACTAATAGGGCATTCAGAAATACGTACATTAGTTAGACTAGCAGCCGATTTCATAATATAAATTTTTCCGTTCGTATTGACGATAACCCAGAGAAATGGATAAACTATCGCTATTCTCGTATCATCGTAATTAGCGCTGTTGTGAACTGCCGTAATGTCACAATAAATTTTACCGTAGGAAGAAGATATATTGTCTATAAAACTTTTCATTTCTTTCGGTTTTAGTGGCGAAGTTTGTAAAATATAATGGAACGTTACGAACATTATAATCAAAGAAGCGTATATAAATACGAGGTACGTTCTTCTCGTCTCCCTTTTCCTTGGTATCATCGCTGTTTGTGGTTTGCAGTATGTCGTGACGATTCTTACATTTCATTAGATTCTATCCATCTATTCATATATACTGGTGGTATAAGCACCCCCTGGTTAGAGGGTTCCAGCGTTTTCTCATTAGCTTCTCCGTTACAGACGATGAGTTTCAGCTCTGTATTTTCTGTTGCGGGTGCTACAGTCACCGTCACCAATTCTGTGGACTGATACAGCGTTGGCTAAAGGTTCGAAAAACCCTGATTCTGCGCTGTTATGTCGTCTGTATCGATATTTATGTTGCAAATAACAGAACGCGCTTAAAACCACATTTCCCGACAACGATAAAAGCATAATCAACGTTACGATATAACTACGTATTCTTTCCAAGCTTTTACTGGAAGCGACCGTTGCAACCGAGACCAATTTCATCGGATAAACGAATACGTTCCTTTTGCAATTTGACAGATTCGTGTTTTTATAACAAACATATATATTCGATGACAACGTTGAATTTGTTTCACTATGCGTATTACATATAGTAACGTTAAGCGGAAAAGCGGAAGACGTCTCATTAGTCGTGTTATTATTGTTCGGGGCTAAGTCTTCCCAGGAGAGATTAAATGATTTACAGAAAATGGCGTCATTTAGTGATTCGTTGTTTCTACTGATATTAGTCGATGTCGGGATTTTCGTAGATGATAAATGCAAAGAAGGTGGTACAGTGGAATTACTATTACTACTAACCGTGGACTGTGAAGATGAAGAAAAGGGTTTTTCATAACTGCTGCTATTGAGGTTTGTCGTAGGGGCTGCATTTGCCTCAGCAGTCGTATTCGTCGTAGTAGTGTTTGTTGTAGTAGTGTTTGTCGTAGGCGGAATCGAATTTGTGGTATTCGCCGATTTTTGCAGAGAAAGGGCCCCCGCTATTAATACCATTCCGAACACGGATAGGCAAAACGAGTAACCCATCATTATTTGGTTTTGTTTGGACGTGTCGATAGTTTTTCTCTGGTTTCCTTACACAAATTGTTCTTTCTTATATTGTAGTAGACCGCCGTTAATCTTTTATAATACTTCGTTTTCGTTCCATCTCATCGTAGGAAAGATTCAATAAAACACGTTTACGAATTGGAATTTAAAGGGCGATTCCGTTTGAGAGTGGTAGTGATAAATCAATTGTCGACAGACGGTCCCATCTTTCGTAATTCTATCGCTATAAAATTCTGTCGTCGAATTAACGTATTCACTCAGCTTACTTTTAGACAGTTCGCCAAATGTTTTATAAAACGCGTCGCTATTTCTTTTATGTTGGCCATTGTCAAGATGGTGGGTTTGGATATGGTTCCTTAGAACGGGAGAAACGGTACTCCACTTGCCAATTAGCTCCGGAGTATTATTTTTTGTATAGGCACGTACTACTGCGTCACCTCCGACGTTATTTACCTCGTAGAAAAAAACGATTCGATCGCAAATGGAACTATCCGTAATCGAGTGTTTTACAGTGTGAAGAATACTCCCTTGTAGATTGCTCCCTTGTAAATCGCTACTGGAGAATTTATCGTACCCATCCGACAGTTGCAGCGCTGATGAGGACGACGTGATCACGTCTGCGTAAGAATACGAAAAGTAGTTATTCAAATGGTTATCAATTTGACGCGAGATATCCACCGATCGAATAGTCTGTCGGCTGTTTGCTATTACGTTAAATAAAAAATTACGGAAACCCCAAGAAGCGGTGTATATTGTTTGAAGAGAATACGCTATTCCAGGATCGTCAAACCCGTCTCCATTTTCGCGATCGTTGAAAATTAATTCGTCGTTAAATGCGGCAGTACCGCTCTTCGTCTTTGCCTCTCTTGGGATCTCGTAGTTATTGTCCTGACCAGGACTGCCATTACCAAACATCGAAGAATATATGGGAACAATCTCCGTTTCTAATGAGAGGAGATGAGGAGAAGACAATGCGGCCGAAAACCAACTCTTTTCTATTTGTAACATCTGTTCGGAAGTTAGAGTTAATATTTTTAAAGTTGCGTCGGGATATACGGATGGAGGAATTAAGAAAAATGGACATAAAATATATTTCTGTACAGATTCGCTAACAACTTTATTGAACGCATTATCGGATTCCGTCAAATTATCTAAATCTCGATAAGAACAAATTATTTTAATTACGATATCCTCGCTCCCGTCTAACGTATCCGAATAAAATATCTCGTAGTCTCTACGCTTAAGGCAGTTACTTAAGCCACCACCGTCGTGACTGTTGCAATTTTTGTGAGCTGCGATAAATAAATCTTTGATTCGCGAAACGCTTATTAAAAATTTACAGAATTTCGTGGAATATCTAGTCGTCGTCGTATCCGCTACTAGATTTTCGTCCAAATAATCGAAAAGTAAATGTAAATTTGACTGGTAATGTCGGAGATTTCTGAAATTAGGAAACCACAATATATCTCGCGAAGAAATATTGATATCGCGATGAAATCGTGGCGACGAAGTAAAAAAAGAACGTTGCCCTTCTATAGTATTACTTGCACTCGCGTCAAAAGGACGATGAAGATCGCTGAAATCGTCATCTTTCGGATATTGATCGCCGTCATCGTTGTTCATCGTACTACTACTACCAGAAATCGATCCAGCTTTTTCGAATTCTTATTTACGAGCACTAGAACAAACAGAGTCTCGTTCCCTGCTATTATTTATGCTTCTAGTTAACACCTTGTTAACAATTACGTTAATGACGAAAGGCAAGTTATTTTGTAAAGCTATCATTTCTGGATCTTGGTGTATGACTTTATTGTTTAGTCCTTTAGCGGATGAATTCGTTAAGTGAAACTGAAACACTACGTATTTTAACACGATGTCGTACAATTGTTGTTCGCAGGCACGATGATTATCGACATTCACCTTTCGAAGTACTTCTCCTACGTCGTTCAAAACCATTAATCCACTCGCTGGTATGCTTTCGAACATGCCTAACAATATATTTAAAAACGCGTCCAATAAATCCGGATTTTCGGCAAAGGTCTGTTGACAGTTCTGAATTGGATTTTTTCCTTTGAAGGCGTACATAAATTTTACAATTTCAGTCATCGATTCGAATAATTTGCCCGTATTAAATTGTTTATATATATTCGACAATACGTTCGACGTATCATTTCCCATTAGATTTTGCGACAGCGATGGTGGAGGTTCTTCTCTTGGAGGCTGAGGTGGTTCTCGTTCCAACATTGTTCGCTGCTCTCGCTAAAACGTTTTTTAACGGATGAATATCTCGATCTAATGTTTCCTGCCGTATCCCTTCGAGGCTCAAGTCAATAACCTTGAGCCTGCCTCCCTATCTACCTACACAATCTTGATTAGTACTTTTGTTATGATTAGTTCTTTCTTAGTTTCTTGACGCACGCACACGTATACACACAATGTGATAAAGCAGCCAGTCAAAGGGAGGAGGGATAAAGAGAGAAACGAAGATATTTAGGCTCTGTTTCAGCTTTGGGGAGATTCAGAGGTGAGAGTGGGAGTATTTAATAAATCGACAGGGACCTAAAGTTTTAAAGCAGTGGCTCCAAGTTTCACCAAGAGGATACTTCCTTCTCTCGCCTCTATCATCAATACTACAGCGACAACTACGGGCGTTTTTTCTGTTTGTTCTTATTATGGGTGTATACAAAGTGACTAATGCACAGAAAACGAAGATTGTTCCAGTGGAAGCTACTTCCGTGTACGAACTTAAAGTGAATGCAGCGCGTCTGCTATTTGAAACAAATGAAACTGCGTTTGAGCTGGTGTACGGTATGAACGGGAAGCCAGTTGCTGACAACGAAGAACTGCAGCACGCATTATATATGTTGCTTCGTGAAGGCGAGAGATGGTCATCTCCAACAGGTCCAGATTTATCGAATTTTATAAACTTTTTGAATAAGTATGATGACGATGTAGACAGTTCAACGTCTTCAAAAACGACCGTTAATAACTTGTACACGGAAGGCAACTCAAATATCCTTCGAAACCTTTTAGAACAACCCCCAATCTATGGTCGTAATATACTTCCACAACCCAACCCACCGAAGCCTCGTAGAAGAACCAGAGCTGCAGGAAAATCCGAAGCCATGTCTGCTGGTAATACTACTTCCGATATCACTGAATCGGCAACGCAACCGGTTTTCCTTCAACCCTATCCTCCTTCTCCTTCTACACCTTCTGTTTCATCGAAGAGAACTTACAAAAAACGAACTAATACTGACAACTCTGCCAACGATCTTTACAACTCTCTCCAAGAATTACCGTATCTACAGGAACAGTTGGAGATACAAAAATCGCAGCTACGAGTGTTGCAACAAATTCAGGGCCAACAACTATACCAAAATAGATTCTCAAACCTTTACGGCAGTCTCCCAATTATAACGACACCTTTTTCGTATCTACCACCCATCCAGCTGCAACAACAACAACAACAATATTTTGACTCTACGTCGCTCTGTTACACATACTTAAAACCCACCAGCCAAACTATGTCGGCCAATGGTTCTCCGGCATACTCTAACTTGCTCTTGCAGTATATAAATGAGATATTATCGTTCTACCGCTTACAAGTGACGTCGACGAACTTATCTCAGCATTCTGTTCCGCTTCCTCGCATATTTGAATTACCTTTATCGCCTCCTCAAGCTCTTTTGTCGGCTTTGTGTAATAAGGATGCTCAGCAGCAATCACAGCCTCGACCTTCCTCGTCTTCGACCTACATCTAAATGATGACAGAAAGAGCAGCAATGTCGTCTCCTTCTTTACGATTCCATATATTTGTTATAATTAAGTTGTCTCGCGACTAATGTAATATGTCATAATAAATATTATGTAACAATAAAGCAATTCTTAACGATACGTGTCCATTAATTCGTGTTTCTGCGTTATATCCCATCACCTACCTGAGTTGACAAGAATAATGGTAAGACAACTCTTCTCAGTTGGTCAACAGGCGGGGCGTACTTACCTATATCTTACGAGATAATAAGCCTATGGTTACTTATTATTTAGGATGTACCGTTTGGGATAAGTGGTAGAGTTATATCGCTACGAAACGATAATCTCGCTTTCTAAATTGTCTGGCACAGACAAAACCGGTTCGTTAATTTCCCCGCCTTCGAGCGTTCATTTACGATAGAATGCGATCTCAAACGATAACTGAATCTGGTTTCTTCGAAGCGAATTATCCCTTTCTTAGAACTCCCACCTCCGGCTGGCAGACTCAGCAGTCTCGGCGGCAGTAGTTATTGCGACGAGCGTGTCAATGGTGCCTGGCTCAAAGAGTGGTTGCCGCCGCCGTAGGTCATCAAGCGGTTCCTTATCGCCTCTGCCGATAAAACGTGATAAAAAGAAGGTTTCGTTCGCTACGATGCCATCATCGACGACACCACCGCCAACAGAGCCGTTATCGCTTAATACCATTAGACGCCATTCTCGACAAGCCTCGCCGAATCCTGTATCCTCAATTGAAACCAAGCCCAAGCCTTCTTCTTCTGCACAAACAGCAATTAAGTCGGCAGCTGTTGCTGGTAAAGAATGTTATGGACATCATTCCCACGATTGGCATGCCATGTTTCGAACATTTTGGACGTCTTCTAAACATTTGATCCGATACCCTGTTCTTATGGGCCCTGACAATATTGGATGGTTACTAGCTGAAGATGTTATTTCTATGTTTTATCCTGATTCACGAACTAAGTCTTTCGCCACCACTGAAGAAAAAAAGGACTTTCAATTTCATACCCGGAATACGGTTCCTGAAGAGATGACGTCTCAACGTGTCGTTAATTTAACGAAGGCCGATATTTATCTACTCTCGGATGTCATGGAGCGCTCGGTTTACTGCGATTTGGGATTACTAGCTTCCAACCATCAAGATTTCTTCTCTAGTCATCGCCGTTGTTATCATCGCCGTCCCCCTGGTACGCTCACTACCGTTTTATTCGTTAATTATACAATAGACGTTAACAGTAATATCAGGTATAACGCTTTACATATGTACGTTGTGCATAAAACAACTGCCTTTCCGATTATATTGGAACATTTTAAACCCTAAACGACGGATTTTATATTTCCGAATCTGAACACTAAGTTTTCAGTTTTTGTTTGTTGTGTCATTTGTTTGGTGTTGCTGCGATTAAATTACGCTGTTTCTTCGATTGTTAAATTTATTTAAAAACATATTTTACACTTTAAGTCTGAACACTAAGTCTCGGTTTTTTGTTTGTTGTGTCATTTGTTTGGTGTTGTTGCGATTAAAATTACGCTGTTTCTTCGATTGTTACATTTGTCTAAAACATATTTTGCACTTCAAGTTTGAACACCAAGTCTTGGTTTTGGTTTGTTGTGTCATTTTTTGGTGTTGCTGTGATTAAAATTATGATGTTTCTTCGATTGTTAAATTTGTCTAAAAAAATATTTTGCACTTCAAGTCTGAACACTAAGTCTCTTTTTTTTGTTTGTTGTGTCATTTTTTGGTGTTGCTGTGATTAAAATTATGCTGTTTCTTCGATTGTTAAATTTGTCTAAAAAAATATTTCGCACTTCAAGTCTGAACACTAAGTCTCTTTTTTTGTTTGTTATGTCATTTTCTCGGTGTTGTTGAGATTAAATTAAGCTGTTTCGATTATTGCGTACGTCTATTATTTCACCTTATCCGTTACTTCAAATTTAATTTAAGTCTTCCTTACAACTCGACAAAGCACAAAAGTGCGCAGATTTAAAATAGGTTTGAACAAATGTTTATCAACTCGAAACTTTTGGTCAGAGAGCAGAAATACAATTTGAGGAGAGAAAGATTCTCGATATCTCTGCCTAGGCGAAAATAAATAACGCGTCACTATTACGACAAAAACAAGTTTAGTGGCCAACGATAACAATAAAAGTAAGAAGAGCTGAAAGTAAAGAAAATAAACGAAGCGGAAAATTGCGTTTTATTACTTCTTAATAGCAAGATCATGACAGTGGATCGTAGTAGTGAACACGTCCCATAAACTACGTTTAGTCTCATACATATGTTCTCTCAGATATTCTTCCGGAAAGTGGCGGATTTCGTGTATAACCCTTTTACCGGAGACGCAGACCAACAACAACGTCTAAATACAAAGACGAATTGGAATGTTTTGAGCGGAGATCATTATTTCTTTGTCACGTCCAGATATTTACCTGATTGGTTACAACAGTTTTTCACACCTTGTACATTCTACGTGATATCGCACGAGTTAAACGACATATCTATAGAACTTGATTCCTCGTCGGTAACGTCGCAACAACATCTGTCATCGTCACCATTACATAATACTACCACCACCGTTGGTACTACTACGTTGCTTTCTTCTAGATTGAGCGCAGTTTTCACGTATTACACGGATTTATCGTTATTTTCACGGATCGATAATAACTTTTACTGTACGAATAACGACGAGTATAATAGTCGATATCATCGCAATATCCATCCCAACCGCAGTTTGATTCTACTTTACCGCATAGGCGGAATTCTATTGTTACATCCCGTTCAAGACTATAATTTCGTTTTTCCGAAGGGATTTTATCTACTAGGAAGTAAACGCGTAAATTGTTCCGAATCTAACTTTTCTTTCGACGAGTTTTGGATTATAGTCGAGAAAACAACTAACCCTGCTGTGTTTGATGACACGCATCGTGAATTACAACGCATTTTACTTGGTGCCTTAAATCAAGACCGATTTATTATTAAAGGTGTTTATTGCGGTTCATTATTCGGTTCTATAGCCGTCCCAAACAATGGCTTTCGCGGAAACTCGATTCGTAGATAATATTAGTTACAACTATACAACGTGCGAGGTTCACCGTGGTACCTGTTTGAATCATTTAAATTCATTTTTATACGTTTATCCCTTTTCGTATAAACGCCAACGGGAATCTTTCGAACTTTTAAATGTTTTTATAGATAATGACGCCGATGACGAATCTGAAACACGTCTATTTTCAGGCGCTTTTCTAATTAACCGAGATTTTACAGCGTGCAGACCATACGACACCACCGATAACAACAATAATATGAAACACCACCGTCATTCGTCGGCCCATTTGGCTTATAGCAAGGTTTTTAATTTTTCGTTCGTAGCGAAACTGAAATACATTTGGTCTCAATTGTGGTCGTGGTGGTGGCGGTGGCAGCAGGTAATGTTATGGTATTCTAGTAGTAATAGACACGAAAATAAAAATGATAATGCGACGATTCGATATAACAACGAGGACCACGACCGACAATTCCCATTTTTCCTTTTTCTTCCGCGCCCATATTCTGCAGTTTCTTTGATAAACAAATCTTGGGAATTTCAAGATGTCATTTTCAAACATAACAAGCAGACCCCAATAGTGGGACCCTTTGCAGCGATTCACCGTCTCTCTAATTGTCAAAGTGAATCGACTACGACGATGCTTAGATGGTTGGATTGTCAGTTGCTACCATCAGTAAGGAAAAATCATAAAATAATTGCACTGGAAAGAATCGTCAATAACCGGGCTATAAACGGATTAATGGGATGGTACAAATACGACGAAAGCATAAGAAAAATTAGCGTCATTGATACACTAACAACTTATCCCGAAACCACTAACAATAATAAGGCTTTGGCTTTAAGATTAGTCTTTATACTTCCTAAAGACAAATTGAGAGTATTTGGAAAATATACTCCAGGCGTAATTATAAAATCTGCGTATAATTGTTCAGTATATCAGTCCTAATTCATAGTACAACATCTATCTTCCTTCCTTAACCAAAAATATACAAAATTCCGTGTTAATAATAACCGATATTAAAATCTATAATGGAACAGAATCGCACGTTGTTATAGTTACGTTCGTTCCGAACATGATTAAGGTAATGTCGATGTAGATATTCTGGTATGAGTATGAGCCCTATTATTCGATGCTGCGATTTTCTCATCCTTCGAAATATCAAGTACGACACGGTAGACACATATTTACATTGATTCAACACGTCAGTGTGATGAATAACTACGTCTATAGAATAATTGCAAGGAGGTCCAAATTCTACCGTAGACTTGTTCTTCTTCTTACGATCTGGTTTAGCGGCTGACAAGAATGACGAAGACAAAAATTTAATAGCGAAAGTGACTGGTCCTTCTGCCTTTTTAGCACATATCGCGTTAATACTATCGATCGTACCAACGAGTTCATTAAGAGAGCCATTCTGTTTGAGTATGTTAAATGTACCGTATACCGATCGCTTCATCAACATATAAAAATCGATCATTTCGAAATTTTTGTTCGGGTCTTCAGACCCTCCTCCTGTATTAAATAGAAGGTCGTGATTCCTTTTCGTTGATATAGCAGTGTGTCTCAATGTATTCTGAAAAGCTTGAACGTTAGCTAAGGCTCGACTATTGTTGAACCAACGCACGTAATCGTTCCGTCTAATCAGTTCGTGCGAGGAAGAGAATATATAACTACGAAGTTTATTCGTCGTTATCGGCGTTGTTTTTTGAAGCAAAGCAACAGAAGGGTTAGAAGATGCGAGGATATTACAACTTTCATCTTCGTTGTCGTCATCTTCTTCTTTTGTTTCGAGTAAGATCTGAGACAGTTCCTTTTTCGTACATTTTGTACGGATAGGACAAGGAGTAGTTCCACATTGAGACGGTCTTTTCTTTTGTTTCTGCACAACAGTCGTTGATGATAGTGGCGGCGCCAATGACGACGACGGAGCTGGAGGAGTTGAAAAAAGGTTCGGCTTCTTCGGCTTTGGTAGCTTCGTTATTTGTTTAAAAAATACGTCCGTTTTCGTTTTTTTCTTCGATGTTTCGATTGCTGGTCTTTTTTGGGAGGGAGATAATTTTTTTCCCGTTGATTGGAAGATGGCTTTAGTCAAATCCATGTCACATGAGGAGGTACACCAGCGTCATTTACTTATATAGCCACGGGGCAGGGTTTTTATTTTGTGGGGAGGGGGTTAAATTTGGGAGTTTGTTTATACGTCCTTACATGTATATATATATATTATTTTTTAGCATGGAACATGCTTTATCGGTCATCTAACTGCCCAAAATCGTTACGCGGAATGGGTGACGTGGGATGGGGTGACGCGGAAAGGGAACGCGGGAGTCACCCCAAAGTCGCGCGGTCAAGAATGCCTCCTTGTAAGGTAGTGAGTGGGTGAGTCATTACATCTGAGTCACGAGTCGCGAGTCCCCCATTTACATACCAGTCCGGTTCGAGCGTGCCCCGGAGATGTTTCAGTGTCCTGGGCCCGATTGCCCTCCGTCGACTTCTCGGGGTTTGTGTCCTCTTCATTCTGCTAAGTCTGGAAGTAATAAATGGAAAACATATCGTGACAGAAAGAAAGGTGTGCTCCCTCCTAAATTACCTGCAAAAACTAACGCAGAAAAATGTAGAGAGAAATATCAACGTAAAAAACTCGAGAATGTGACCTCTAACGTAACATCCGAACCAAAAAAACCAAAAACTTCTGCTGAACGAAAAAAGGAATGGAAATTGCGCAAATCTCTCGAAAAAACATTGTTAAACGAACATAGTGAGCCTAAACAGATCAAAACTGCCGCCGAACGTCAAAAGGAATATAAAGCACGTAAAGTTGCCGATAAACCACTAGCCAGCAACAACGGTGAGTGTAAACCTATCAAAAGTGCTGCCGAACGTCAAAAGGAATACAAAAAGCGTAAATCTCTCGAAAAAACATTGTTAAACGAACATAGTGAACCAAAACAGGTGAAAAGTGCTGCTGAGCGAATGAAAGAATCCCGTTTACGTAATAAACTCGAAAGGTTGGCTCTAAAAAGACCTCTCGAATCCAGTGAAAATGGTGATGTGCCTACCAAAATAATGAAAACTATATACGCCTTAGCTGACCACGAATTTGATATTCGTTTTCGACAAAATCCGATAGGCCATATTTGTGATGTATGTGATCGAATTTGGTTCAAAAGAGATTTGAGTGCAGTTGGTCCCAAGAGTTACGATATATTACGAGCTGAATTTCCCAATGAAGATATAACGAATTTCAAGCTGTGTAGCAATTGTAAACAATCAATTTACCAGAACAAAAAAATACCCAAGTTATCACGAAGTAACGGTTTTGTTTACCCAGACTTTCCGGCTGGTTTGCCGCCTCTCGATTGTATAGCCGAACGTTTGATTTCTCCGAGACTTCCGTTTATGCAAATTAGGCGTCTCAGATACCCGCACGGAAGTAAAAGCATTATTGGCCAAGTTGTGAATGTCCCCGTAGATATAAATAATATGGTTTCAGAACTTCCCCGACACCTGGATGATGATTATGCTATCAACGTCCACATCAAGCGCATGTCGATCCATAAGTCATATTACTTGGCGGGACACGTTAAGAAAAACACAGTTAAACAGTGGTTGGCTTATTTATTGAATACACCTTTGTACAGATTATATAAAATTACAGTCAACAGATCATTCTTCAGTGAGCAACATGTACGCGACAAAGGTGCTATCGAAATAATAACTAGACAACAAGATTATGACAGTGAACTGCTTCTCGCTCAACAACATACTCTCATGTGGAGCGAAGAAAAATATTTACCTCTTGCACCCGGAGAAAACAGAATACCAAACAGCATCATCTATGACGAGCATGCAGAAGAGTTGTCGTTTCCTGGGATATACTTGGGTCATCCACGAACTTTCAAAGATGGTTTGAACGTGACTCCTTTCAGTATGGCAACGAGCGAGATTCGGCGTCGAGACCGACGTGGTGTCACACCTGAACACATTTTGTACATGGCGATGAAAATAATGCGTATACGAATATCACGAGAGTTATCTCAAACGTTTAAAGTTACTGGAGACACAGCTCAGATCACAAGAAGGATGATTGAAGATAAGCAGTTCATTGAACAGTGTTTGGAACACAATTTAGCATTTCTCAGGTCAATCCCGAATTCGGCTCATTATTGGTCCGAGAAAAAGAAGGAGTTGTTTGCCATGATTCGTCAACTCGGGAAGCCGACCGTGTTTCTAACACTCAGCGCTTCGGAACCTCGATGGCCAGAGCTTCTGAAAATTGTGTACAAACTAAAGAACAATGGTGAAGAATTTGAAGGTGACCCTTTAGAAACTATGAACAGCCTACAACGTTGTACACTAGTTAATGAAGATCCAGTTACTTGTGTACTATACTTCAACAAACTCGTTGACGTAATTATGTATATTTTACGCTCAAAAACTTGCAGTCCCTTTGGTAAATACCGTGTGGTCGACTTCTTCAAACGTATCGAGTTTCAGCATCGAGGCAGTCCTCATGCTCACATCTTGCTGTGGTTAGAGAACGATCCGCAAGAAAGTATAGGCGAGGATATGCCTGAAACGGTACGTCTAATTGACGAACTGTGTTCATTAGATTCGAATCAATTGGTATATCCAACGTGTCAGACTCACGAGCACACGTTCACGTGCTACAAGAAAAATAACAAGAAATGCCGATTCGGAGCTCCATTTTGGCCTATGCTCAAAACTCGGATACTCATTCCTATGCCCAAGGAAGACGGCCGTAAAGAAACTCTGAAAAAGAAATTCGACTCGTTGCATAAGAATCTAGAAAACTCGTTGCGTAAAAATCCAGAGGAAAACGAATACACGTCGATAGAAGATTTCTTTCGTAAAAATAAGGTAAAAGACGAAGAACACTATCTGAATATCATCCGGTCTGGCATTTCTCGACCGAGAGTAATGCTGAAAAGGTCTGTAACGCAAATCAAGATGAACAGTTTCAATCCGTGGGTTGCTCGGATTCTAGAGTCAAATATGGATATACAGTTCATATTGGAAGAATATTCATGTGCCGTTTATGTTGTCGAGTATGTCAACAAAACGAATAGAGGAATCAGTGGGTTGCATCGTGAACTGATTAAACTTCGTGAAGAGTATCCCGACAAGGATTATACAGAGTTGTTGAAAGATATCAGCATCAAAATGTTGAACAGCGTTGAAATGAGTTCTCAGGAAGCGGCATGGTATCTGCTTCGTCTGGGAATGTCAGAAACTAGCAGAGACGTTATATACATCCCAACAACCTGGCCCCACGAACGTCACAAAGTCTTGAAAACACGAAAACAACTCGACGAGGAAGAATTGAACGACGATTCTACTGACATCTGGAAAGAAGGTATGATACAGAAATACGAACGGCGACCACGGGAAACTTTGGCAGAAGTTACACTGGCGCAATTCGTATCCAGATATTACTGCGACAATTACCCCGAGTTATCAGATCTCGACAATACGATATGGGTGATGTTATCGACTACAAAAGAGAAATGGTAACGCTTCATTATCCTTTCTTCAACGAGGAAGTTGACATACTAGATGAAAATAAATTCTTGAGTATTTACGATGATAACGAAGATTTCATCTTGACCCGACGAAAAGAGTTTGAATCTGGTATAGATATTGCAAAAACAATGGAGTATTGTAAACAATTGTGTTCGCAAACCGACGAGTCAGGAGAGGCTCAGGAAAAACTAGAGAATTTCGCAAGAAGTATGCAAGTGTCAGATAACTTCTTGCACTCACTTTCGGCTAACAATGACGATATAAAATTGGTCCAAATGTCGTCTTTGTCTTCAATCATTCGAAAACGAGAAAACGTAATGTCCTCTGAGGAGTACTGCCAATCCATGAGAATGACGAACAAAGAGCAGCGAGATTTGATATTGGAAGGGATCCACAGAATGCTCAATGAAGAAAATTCAGAGCCTCTTCAAATATTTTTCACGGGGCCTGCAGGGTGTGGAAAGACTTTCACGACGAAACTTTTGATGGAAACGTACAACAGATTCGGCCAAAAGCATAATTCGACTTATAACTCGTACATTGCTTGTGCATCCACAGGTAAGGCAGCCACCGCTATCAATGGAACAACTGTGCATTCGGCGTTTCGTATCTCACTGTCCCGAACAGATCATGGGCTTTCTATAGAATCGTTGAATTCATTTCGAAGTGGATTTCAAAATATTGACATCATTTTCATAGATGAGGTTAGCATGATTGGAGCCGAGCTGTTGGTTGTTCTCAATTCACGGCTTCAACAAATTAATATGGAGTTTGATAAACCATTCGGAGGTTTCAACATTGTATTCTGTGGAGATCTTCGGCAACTACCTCCTGTAATGGCAACTGCTATTTATAAAAGGATAAAAGGGAGATTCAACAACGAAGTTCTGTGGCAAGCATTAAAATTCTACCCTTTGGTGCAAGTCGTACGACAAAGTGACGTTACTTTTTCTTCAATCCTCACGAAGATAGGCGATGGTCAGAAGTTGAATAACGATGAAACGAAAATCCTCGAATCCAGATTCGTTGATGCTGAAGAAGTCAATCGTTTATATCCTACAGCAATCAGGTTGTTTTTGAAAAACATTGACGTTGCTTCATATAACTCTGAGACAATTCAAAGTAATAGTGAAACAATCAAATTCGTTGCATTTGACACTTATTCGGGCCACAAGGATAAAGCTCAACAGGATAGTATGCGCAACAAAGTCCACAAAATGCCCCTGACTGAGACTGCGGGATTGCCTTATATGATTCAATTCTTGTTGGGCATACCGTACATGATAACCTGCAATATAGATGTAGCTGACGGCCTAGTGAATGGAGCGATTGGAATATTGCGGCACATTGAGTATGGTGAGGATGAAGATGGTGGTATCAAACGTGTGTGGCTACAGTTCGATCAGTCAAAAACTGGTAAACTGTTGAAAGCTAAATGCCACGCTCACGTGGCATCGAGTCAGGAGCTCGACCACAACTGGGTTCCGATCAGTAAACGAACTACTAACATCTCTTTCAAAACCCGTTCTTTGTCCTGTAAGCGACTACAGTTCCCCCTAGTGGAGGCGTGCGCCCTAACCATACACAAGTCGCAAGGGGGGACATATGACAGGGTAGTATATGAATACGATAAAAGGCACGATCAGCAGTTAGTCTACGTAGCGTTGTCACGAGCTACCTCTCTCGGTGGGTTGTTTCTCACCAATAAGAACAAAGATCACAAGTTTTATCATTCTCGAGGAAAAGTGAATACCGAATTGAGAAACGAATTCGAGCGGCTGAAAAATCACCAACTTCGAACTATCAGCGAGGATTGCAGAGATTTTCTGGCCCGTGCAGGTCCTGAGGATTTGTCATTGCTCACGTTCAACGTTCAGAGTTTGAGGGCACATCGAGAGGATTTAATTACGGACTACGTGTTGACGGAAACCAAGCTCATGGCATTGACTGAAACATGGCTGAGAAACGACGAAGAGGTAGAATTGAGGGGATACCGATGTATCACTCAGTTCAAACGTGAAAATGTTCGAGCTGGTGGTGTAGCCATGTACGAAAAAGAAAATTGTATGTTGTTTTCAACACCACACATTCTGATGAAGTTTGATAAAAACATGTTAAAACTAAACCGCAGTATGGCAGTGAGTGAAGAATGTGGAGACATTTGCGCCGTTGAAAGCACAATAAATGGACAGAGAACATTGATCGTCACTTTCTATATTTCACCAAACAGCAGTATGGAAGATATAGAGTGTTTTTTCTTGACAAACTTGTTGATGTATACACCAAAAGCATCGGAAATGTTTGAACTTATACGACGAAGAGGATATGGAGAAATCCCGATTATTTTGTCTGGCGATATGAACGTGGACCTCAAGAAACCTGAAAACCGGAAACTGGTAAACTTCATGGAAGAAACCTTTGGATTGGCACTCAAAACAAACCCTGCTCTAGCGACAACTCGCGGAGGATCGTGCATCGATATGATCTTCACTCGTCATATTGACAAAATTGACTCCAAAAATTATATAAGTTATTTCAGTTATCACAAACCAATATTGGCCATTACTTCTAATGATTAAATAAAATGTATTATATTTCACAATGGCATTTTCTTATTCAAATTTTTCCTACAACTCAGGAAACAAAGCAGATAAAGCATGTTCCATGTTTT
>CM061051.1:20338588-20446644 GCA_030762985.1 Adelphocoris suturalis
GTTAAATCTGAGACTCCTGCTTCCACACTACTGAGTGTTCTCGACGGAAAAACTAACGAAGGAAGAGAAACTATAGTGCCTATGCTGAGCGCATTCTATCTTCTCTGAGTGCTGGATGGCAAGGTTTAAATGTCGAAGAAGCTGCAGTTGCCACTGTTCTTGTCCATCTTTCACAATTTGACTGTAAAATACGTAGACTTGTTTTTGCATCTAATGTAAATAGCAAAGAAGCGCTTCTTCGTGAAATGGAGGCCATAACCATCCAGGAGAGTGGACGACGAGAATAACAAGATTGCCCGATCTCACGTGGCCATGGCCCAGAAGACATTTGCCGAGCTCAACAGCCTAATGAAGGTAAATCGAAACCATATAATATGATTCTACAGATGCAAACAGAATCCAAAATATCTCATGAAAACCTTCCCCGTACTGGGGGTGTCTGACCCATGCATGCGTGCGGACCCAAGCTAATAGGTGGTTGTCTCATTTGAGGAAATGGAGTGGGAGCAATTTAAGGACACTTTTTTATCCAAGTATGTTGAATCTGTCCTGCTTCTACACTACTAGGTGTTCTCGATGGAAAACCTAACGAGCGCATCATATCTTCCTCTGAGTGTTGGATGACAAGGTTTGAATATCAAAAAAGCTGCAGTTGCCACTGTTCTTGTTCACACAGTTTGACTGTTCACTTTTTCGTGAAATGGGAGAAACTAGAGCGAGGCGCAATTGGATATACCGTATGATTCTTTGATGTATTTCAAGAACAACAACTAGTACCCAGGTAGACTTAGCCCAAAATCGAAATACTGGCTGACTCAAAACAACGCTTACCATATATTTGAAACTTGTCTATGCTGGGCACATCCTATCTTCTCTGAGTGCTGGATGACAATGTTTGAATATCGAAGAAGCTGGAGTTGTCACTGTTCTTTACTCATATTTCTGTCGTACAAGACCCAAAAGACATACCGATTTTAGCAGCCCAATGAAGTTATATATGAGGGACGAAAATAGTTACCACTCCACACGTTTCGTATAACAATTTAGATAAACAATTAGTTTGTCTTTTCTCCATTAATTCTAGCACTCGATCACTTTTTCCAGCAACCTGAACAGTTATTTATTTATCTTACTGTCAATATACATAAAACAAAATATTTGTGGTGTGTTACAGAATGGCTTCTGACCTCTGGACCTGACGATAGCTCCACTAGACCTTACCACCTCTGAGAACAGAAATAGTCTCTCTGCATCGCCATTTCACAATAGACCTTACCACCTCTGAGAACAGTAAATAGTCTCTCTGCATCGCCTTTCACAATAGACCTTACCACCCTCTGAGAACAGAAATAGTCTCTCTGCATCGCCTTTCACAATAGACCTTACCACCTCTGAGAACAGAAATAGTCCTTCTGCTTCGCCTTTCACAATAGACCTCACCACTTCTAACATGAATACTGTGGACCATTGGACCGCCTTCGACAACCTAGCCGACAGCCCAGCGTCAACCAGAACTTAGACACCGCCTTATCCCACGATAGCAGGGATATTGATAGCAGGGATATTCTGGAAGCCTCGGATAGCGAGGCTTCCGATATGGTTCATGGAAACCTAGTTTTATATTTTACTCCGATAGAATCCATTTTCTTATACATGATAGGATAGACTTAATTTTACAGGACGTGTTAAAATGAATTTTTCTCGAATACAGTACATTAAAAAGAACAATGGTATCATTTCTCACTTGTGTTATGGACCCCAGACCTGGTCAATAATTAACATTAAATACATGAAGTATTTTGTATGGAGTACTTTATAACTCCCGTAGGGGGGGGCCCCTCAGGTCCTACAGGCTGGCGTCCCTGCGCGCCCCGAGCTAGTGTTGATTTCGTCGCCCTAGGATGAAAAGCCTAGAAGCGGATTCAACGTGCATCGTGTTCCTCTGATCCTACATCCCCTCGTCCGACATTCCTTTTTCCAATCCAATGCCCAATTCCATTTATTGTCTTTTTAGTAGTTAGGTCATAACCCAATCTGATTTTGGTGGGGGTGAGAACAATAGATGAGGCGAGACGAGGGAATCAAAGGGTTGCGAGACGAGGGAATCAAAGGGTTGCGGGGACAGACGACTCGACGCTTCATTCTTCAAACTTGACACCACCCTTAGCGGTCCCGATTATTCGCCACGGGTCCTGGGGATGTTGCTAGTTCGAAATATGAATCGTCGTCGCGGAAAAAAAGTTGGTTGGATTCTCGTCTAAAACGACTCCACCACGGCGTCATTCTTTAAACTTGACACTACCCTTGCAGTCCCGAATATTCGCCACGGGTCCAAGTGATGTTGCCAGTTTGAAGTATCGCTGCCGGTCGTTTCGAGGGGAATCTTTCGATCTTGTTTCCGTCGTTCCTGGACTCTGTTTCCATCGTTTCGAGGCGAAGAGAGAGGCAAATTAGACGAGGGAATCAAAGGGTTGCGGGGACGGACGACTCGACGATTCATTCTTCAAACTTGACACCACCCTTAGCGGTCCCGATTATTCGCCACGGGTCCTGGGGATGTTGCTAGTTCGAAATATGAATCGTCGTCGCGGAAAAAAAGTTGGTTGGATTCTCGTCTAAACGACTCCACGGCGTCATTCTTTAAACTTGACACTACCCTTGCAGTCCCGAATATTCGCCACGGGTCCAAGTGATGTTGCCAGTTTGAAGTATCGCTGCGGTCGTTTCGAGGGGAATCTTTCGATCTTGTTTCCGTCGTTCCTGGACTCTGTTTCCATCGTTTCGAGGCGAAGAGAGAGGCACATTAGACGAGGGAATCAAAGGGTTGCGGGGACGGACGACTCGACGCTTCATTCTTCAAACTTGACACCACCCTTAGCGGTCCCGATTATTCGCCACGGGTCCTGGGGATGTTGCTAGTTCGAAATATGAATCGTCGTCGCGGAAAAAAAGTTGGTTGGATTCTCGTCTAAACGACTCCACGGCGTCATTCTTTAAACTTGACACTACCCTTGCAGTCCCGAATATTCGCCACGGGTCCAAGTGATGTTGCCAGTTTAAAGTATCGCTGCCGGTCGTTTCGAGGGGAATCTTTCGATCTTGTTTCCGTCGTTCCTGGACTCTGTTTCCATCGTTTCGAGGCGAAGAGAGAGGCACATTAGACGAGGGAATCAAAGGGTTGCGGGGACGGACGACTCGACGCTTCATTCTTCAAACTTGACACCACCCTTAGCGGTCCCGATTATTCGCCACGGGTCCTGGGGATGTTGCTAGTTCGAAATATGAATCGTCGTCGCGGAAAAAAAGTTGGTTGGATTCTCGTCTAAACGACTCCACGGCGTCATTCTTTAAACTTGACACTACCCTTGCAGTCCCGAATATTCGCCACGGTCCAAGTGATGTTGCCAGTTTGAAGTATCGCTGCCGGTCGTTTCGAGGGGAATCTTTCGATCTTGTTTCCGTCGTTCCTGGACTCTGTTTCCATCGTTTCGAGGCGAAGAGAGAGGCACATTAGACGAGGCGAGACGAGGGAATCAAAGGGTTGCGGGGACGGACGACTCGACGCTTCATTCTTCAAACTTGACACCACCCTTAGCGGTCCCGATTATTCGCCACGGGTCCTGGGGATGTTGCTAGTTCGAAATATGAATCGTCGTCGGGGAAAAAAAGTTGGTTGGATTCTCGTCTAAACGACTCCACGGCGTCATTCTTTAAACTTGACACACACCCTTGCAGTCCCGATTATTCGCCACGGGTCCAAGTGATGTTGCTAGTTTGAAGTATCGCTGCCGGTCGTTTCGAGGGGAATCTTTCGATCTTGTTTCCGTCGTTCCTGGACTCTGTTTCCATCGTTTCGAGGCGAAGAGAGAGGCACATTAGACGAGGCGAGACGAGGGAATCAAAGGGTTGCGGGGACGGACGACTCGAAACAATGTTGGAACGAGAACCACCTCAGCCTCCAAGAGAAGAACCTCCACCATCGCTGTCGCAAAATCTAATGGGAAATGATACGTCGAACGTATTGTCGAATATATATAAACAATTTAATACGGGCAAATTATTCGAATCGATGACTGAAATTGTAAAATTTATGTACGCCTTCAAAGGAAAAAATCCAATTCAGAACTGTCAACAGACCTTTGCCGAAAATCCGGATTTATTGGACGCGTTTTTAAATATATTGTTAGGCATGTTCGAAAGCATACCAGCGAGTGGATTAATGGTTTTGAACGACGTAGGAGAAGTACTTCGAAAGGTGAATGTCGATAATCATCGTGCCTGCGAACAACAATTGTACGACATCGTGTTAAAATACGTAGTGTTTCAGTTTCACTTAACGAATTCATCCGCTAAAGGACTAAACAATAAAGTCATACACCAAGATCCAGAAATGATAGCTTTACAAAATAACTTGCCTTTCGTCATTAACGTAATTGTTAACAAGGTGTTAACTAGAAGCATAAATAATAGCAGGGAACGAGACTCTGTTTGTTCTAGTGCTCGTAAATAAGAATTCGAAAAAGCTGGATCGATTTCTGGTAGTAGTAGTACGATGAACAACGATGACGGCGATCAATATCCGAAAGATGACGATTTCAGCGATCTTCATCGTCCTTTTGACGCGAGTGCAAGTAATACTATAGAAGGGCAACGTTCTTTTTTTACTTCGTCGCCACGATTTTATCGCAATATCAATATTTCTTCGCGAGATATATTGTGGTTTCCTAATTTCAGAAATCTCCGACATTACCAGTCAAATTTACATTTACTTTTCGATTATTTGGACGAAAATCTAGTAGCGGATACGACGGCGACTAGATATTCCACGAAATTCTGTAAATTTTTAATAAGCGTTTCGCGAATCAAAGATTTATTTATCGCAGCTCACAAAAATTGCAACAGTCACGACGGTGGTGGCTTAAGTAACTGCCTTAAGCGTAGAGACTACGAGATATTTTATTCGGATACGTTAGACGGGAGCGAGGATATCGTAATTAAAATAATTTGTTCTTATCGAGATTTAGATAATTTGACGGAATCCGATAATGCGTTCAATAAAGTTGTTAGCGAATCTGTACAGAAATATATTTTATGTCCATTTTTCTTAATTCCTCCATCCGTATATCCCGACGCAACTTTAAAAATATTAACTCTAACTTCCGAACAGATGTTACAAATAGAAAAGAGTTGGTTTTCGGCCGCATTGTCTTCTCCTCATCTCCTCTCATTAGAAACGGAGATTGTTCCCATATATTCTTCGATGTTTGGTAATGGCAGTCCTGGTCAGGACAATAACTACGAGATCCCAAGAGAGGCAAAGACGAAGAGCGGTACTGCCGCATTTAACGACGAATTAATTTTCAACGATCGCGAAAATGGAGACGGGTTTGACGATCCTGGAATAGCGTATTCTCTTCAAACAATATACACCGCTTCTTGGGGTTTCCGTAATTTTTTATTTAACGTAATAGCAAACAGCCGACAGACTATTCGATCGGTGGATATCTCGCGTCAAATTGATAACCATTTGAATAACTACTTTTCGTATTCTTACGCAGACGTGATCACGTCGTCCTCATCAGCGCTGCAACTGTCGGATGGGTACGATAAATTCTCCAGTAGCGATTTACAAGGGAGCAATCTACAAGGGAGTATTCTTCACACTGTAAAACACTCGATTACGGATAGTTCCATTTGCGATCGAATCGTTTTTTTCTACGAGGTAAATAACGTCGGAGGTGACGCAGTAGTACGTGCCTATACAAAAAATAATACTCCGGAGCTAATTGGCAAGTGGAGTACCGTTTCTCCCGTTCTAAGGAACCATATCCAAACCCACCATCTTGACAATGGCCAACATAAAAGAAATAGCGACGCGTTTTATAAAACATTTGGCGAACTGTCTAAAAGTAAGCTGAGTGAATACGTTAATTCGACGACAGAATTTTATAGCGATAGAATTACGAAAGATGGGACCGTCTGTCGACAATTGATTTATCACTACCACTCTCAAACGGAATCGCCCTTTAAATTCCAATTCGTAAACGTGTTTTATTGAATCTTTCCTACGATGAGATGGAACGAAAACGAAGTATTATAAAAGATTAACGGCGGTCTACTACAATATAAGAAAGAACAATTTGTGTAAGGAAACCAGAGAAAAACTATCGACACGTCCAAACAAAACCAAATAATAATGGGTTACTCGTTTTGCCTATCCGTGTTCGGAATGGTATTAATAGCGGGGGCCCTTTCTCTGCAAAAATCGGCGAATACCACAAATTCGATTCCGCCTACGACAAACACTACTACAACAAACACTACTACGACGAATACGACTGCTGAGGCAAATGCAGCCCCTACGACAAACCTCAATAGCAGCAGTTATGAAAAACCCTTTTCTTCATCTTCACAGTCCACGGTTAGTAGTAATAGTAATTCCACTGTACCACCTTCTTTGCATTTATCATCTACGAAAATCCCGACATCGACTAATATCAGTAGAAACAACGAATCACTAAATGACGCCATTTTCTGTAAATCATTTAATCTCTCCTGGGAAGACTTAGCCCCGAACAATAATAACACGACTAATGAGACGTCTTCCGCTTTTCCGCTTAACGTTACTATATGTAATACGCATAGTGAAACAAATTCAACGTTGTCATCGAATATATATGTTTGTTATAAAAACACGAATCTGTCAAATTGCAAAAGGAACGTATTCGTTTATCCGATGAAATTGGTCTCGGTTGCAACGGTCGCTTCCAGTAAAAGCTTGGAAAGAATACGTAGTTATATCGTAACGTTGATTATGCTTTTATCGTTGTCGGGAAATGTGGTTTTAAGCGCGTTCTGTTATTTGCAACATAAATATCGATACAGACGACATAACAGCGCAGAATCAGGGTTTTTCGAACCTTTAGCCAACGCTGTATCAGTCCACAGAATTGGTGACGGTGACTGTAGCACCCGCAACAGAAAATACAGAGCTGAAACTCATCGTCTGTAACGGAGAAGCTAATGAGAAAACGCTGGAACCCTCTAACCAGGGGGTGCTTATACCACCAGTATATATGAATAGATGGATAGAATCTAATGAAATGTAAGAATCGTCACGACATACTGCAAACCACAAACAGCGATGATGACGAGAAGAACGTACCTCGTATTTATATACGCTTCTTTGATTATAATGTTCGTAACGTTCCATTATATTTTACAAACTTCGCCACTAAAACCGAAAGAAATGAAAAGTTTTATAGACAATATATCTTCTTCCTACGGTAAAATTTATTGTGACATTACGGCAGTTCACAACAGCGCTAATTACGATGATACGAGAATAGCGATAGTTTATCCATTTCTCTGGGTTATCGTCAATACGAACGGAAAAATTTATATTATGAAATCGGCTGCTAGTCTAACTAATGTACGTATTTCTGAATGCCCTATTAGTAGTATGCCCTTCGTTTTACTTCCCTCCCCTACTCTGGGAAAAGCTCTACAAAACCTTAAAACTAAATGTTTACCTTTTAATCTTGCCTCGATAGGGCATTTTATCAATCTGCCCTTTGCGGAGAAAGAAAGGATTTACTTTGACGCTGAGAGTGGCGGAGATTTTACCGTTGTTGACGTCCTTAATCGACTTTTGCGAGAAGGGATTTTTATGATTAAAAATTCGTAAATGAATATGCACTACTAACTAAATGAATCCTTCGCAGGTTCACCTTTTTTTTCGTCATTTTGGAACTCGTTACGCTGTTTGGATCGTGAAGCTTTGAGACCCAAAGTCAGTCTGGAGCCTCGAAGTTTCATTTACAATGTTCCATTTACTGTCAAACCCCATAAAAACATCGCTATAACTACTATATTATAAGAGTAAGTATCAAACAGTTGTCTCAGTACAAAAGCGTCGATCCATTTTTTCTCCGCCGTCGCTTATTACTCGAAAAAGGACCTTCTTCCTCATCTGTGTTATCGACGCTATTATGGAAAACTTTGACGATGTTATGTCGATGGATATCTCAGAAAGCGATTTGATCTACGAATGGGGAGAAGAAGCTAAAGACCCTTCATACAAAACGGCCAACAGTGAGGTTGACGGTGACGGTAACATTGGGGATGATGGAACCGACTATATAAAAACCGATTCGGGTGCGTTAAACAATCAAAGATGGGAAGAGCAACAACACGAACAACAACACGAGCAACAACACGAGCAAATACGGGATATTCCGCAGAACGAAGATGGATGGATACCTAAAACTCGTGACCGCCATCAACGACGACGACCACGTACTTTCAAACATCATCGTAAATACCTACCAGAACCCATATTGGTGGATCGTTCCAATTACGCGTATATACCGGAAAAATATGGTTGGAACAAAGTAAAAGACGGCGCTACGATTGTGGACCTTCAAATTGCGTTAGGTGAACGTAGTCCAGTTGTAAAAGAACTTTGCGTACTTTCGATGACAAATCCGAGAGATCAAGCAAAAATAGATTCGTGGTTCTTCTGTGAATATGATATCGACGTTCCGATGGAGTACAAAAGTAACAGAGAGCGTCTCTACGATATCATGAAATACGAATCCGAAGAAGACGCACTCGGACACCGGAGGGACGACAACGGTAACAAAACGCCGATAGTTCCGTACAAATATAGCCACGTGAAATTCGTAAGTCATTTGCTTTCTGCCATCAAATCGTCTCTCGTTTTTGTTAAAGGAGCCAACAAAGTCCAAGATATCTACTTTATTCTTCATTCCGTCTCGATGAATATGATGAAAAACCGAACGAAAAAATATATTCACGGTGTCGGATATTTAGAAACATTCCGAGTTGCCATGGACGAAAATGATTGTTGCAACGTTGTTTGCGATATCTTCAGTACGCAGGATCGCCGGGCACCCCCAATTCGCAGAAAGTTCATTTTCGTTGACATCGATAATCAGAACGCTGGAAATTCGCTAACAGTTTATTTGCCATCTCGCCACTCGATTAAAGTGGCCAAACCCAAATATTCGCTTTCTTCGCTGTACTCGAGCGATGATATGGAAACGAGGAAATATAATCTCGGCTATGCACACGCAGTTCCACATTATGGCATTTGCGCTGCTCTTAACGCCCACTTTGTCTACGAGAGCTGGTACATCGGTTGCGGAGTTGTGTCCACGATATAATCTAAGCTAAATATTACTAAACGTACTGATTGTTGTACCATTTATACTTGTAAACTGACGATATAATAAAAGTTATAAATATACTGCGATCGTTTTTATTTGTTTGTCTCGTCGCGTTATTATTTATTTTCCTAACGCACCTCAAAAAACTAACCAACGTCGCACGCAACGTTTAAACGTAGAGCAACTGCTAAATAGTCGTCGAGCAAATATATTTTGGAAGAATTTCGGTACCTACTGTAAAAAATAATTATATTTACGAACGTTGACGTCTCGATTTTCAGTTGTCCTGCGTACTCCAATATTTTCGTACTAGTCGTTTGATATTAGTGTAATCACATCTTCTCGAGTTTCTGTCGTAACAACGTGTAGAGGTATGAGAAAGTGTCTCTCGAGGTATCTTCGATTGACCATTTTCCATCTTACAGTTTTTGGTTTTTAAGCTTTCAGTTTTTCAAGTCTGAGTTCTGCTCTTGCAAACTTTTCATTTTTCCAGCTCTGATAGGTCCCTCATTTGTCGTGAATGATTTCACATTGAACCAGAGTTAAAACTGGGATCTCCGGACCGAAGAAAAAAAAACGTCGTTCGAGGCTAGAAATGATAATAACGTTCTAGTAAAAAAAGAAAAGCGTCTATGAAAAATAAGAAAGAGGATTCGTTCGAAGAATAACAACGTTCAACTATTAATCCTAGTTTATGCGCAACTCTCTCGAGACTATGATGACAATGCCGAGCGGATTATCTCTGCATCTTTGGGGTGGTATATGCTTAGCTATAGCTATAATAATTTGGATAGCGATATCATATTCAGAAAAACGTAATCGCGTTGACCAAGACACGATAGAAGAAGAATTCGACGATAAGAAAAATGGTAGTATTCAAAAGGAAAGACATGCGATGAGTTATAACGCGGATGAACACGACAGCGAAGAAGGAGAAAGAGACGAAGAAAGTGAGGATACAAACATTGAAACACCCATTAAACGAAGAAGCGGCGGCGGGTACAGTGATTTTAGTTCCAATCTCGTACCTTTCAAGCCTTATCCTTCGCTAATGGCGACAATTAATTTGGGAAATAACAGTTACCACAGAGGAAAAAGTTTAGCGAATCTCCCTGCTGACTATCAATCGGGTGTTTTGATTGTTTCTCGATCACCATTTGCTCAAACTGGGTACACGAGTGATGCAGATTCGGCTCAAATAGAATCTATTTTGAATGACATTGTCCATACTCTCGATTGGATAAATGTGAGTAAAAACTCGCTAGGATGGGAGTTGGTCAAATCGCCGGACCCCGTTAAAATTAGACGGCTTAGAGACGTGTCTAATGGACCGTTAAAACTCCGACTTGAAATGTTCAAAGAAGCGCGATTGAAAAACAATAGTTACTATTTAACTTCTAGACCTATGTTCGATGGGCACCCTCTATCGGAATTCCTATCTCACACCATTATATTGAATAAGGGTATACTATCTCAAGCGCTCAAGATCGGAGTGTCTACGAATAGTTTGAAATTTTCTTCTTTCGTTAAACGAAGGTTTAAACAGAATTGCTTTGTCAGCGTTAATGTGGCGATGGTAGGTCCGATTAATAAAGTACCCACGGACAATTTGGTTGTGGTTTCAGCGACGGCTCTGGTAGTTGAATCCCAATTAGCCGATGCGTTGGAAAGCATTTATATACTTTTGTTTCAAAATGCCGGTGGTAGGAACCCGTATCAAATTAAAACTCCGCAATCCCCCAATTATTACAATAAACTCGTCGGTAATATTTCTATTTACGTTACCTTAGAAAACAAACTTAGTGATAACGATCTATCTTCGTATATTACTCGGTGCAATTTAGCTCGGTGTTGTACGATCGTTCCCAGTTATATAGATAAAGAACATTCTACTCCAACTGTGAAACTGCACAGAGGAGAAAATGATAAACACAATTTGTTGGATCCCGACAATTTAGGAGAACCCAAAGATAACGTTATAATTCATTTAGCTCTGCAAAACAAGGAATCATATAGTGACAAGCGTTTGAAATTGTATGAATCCGACCCGAGTATGAAACATTTAGTATATATTAAAATGAGCGACGCTGCTTCGATCGGTATTAAACAACAACAACAACGCCTCAATGATAGAGTTAGAAGAGATATTATCATTCCTAACGTTGAAACAACCAGAGAACAAGAATCCCTACTCGAGGATCAATTTATTTACGCGACTACTAACTTAAAACGATCTTCTTCCGAAACACAAATTTACGGAATGCGAACAAACTTATTAACCGACGAGGACACAACATCGAGCAGTAGCAGCGTTACTTCTTCCGCGTATGATTTGAATATCATTGGTAATGACTACGACGACGGAAACAACAACGATGATATAGAGGTAGAAAGTAGTATGTTCGATCACATTACTCCGGACAGTGACGTTATTTATGGAACTACGCAACAAATGCCGGCTCTAGAACCAAGCGCTCCTCCCTTTTAAGACGAATGAAAAATATAATTGGGAAGATTTATAATTAATAAGACCAGCTATTTCTTTTCGTCTCCCTAATGCGCGCGAGAGCGAAAATAAATGACGTTCGAACGTATTTTCGATATAGAAGATGTAATATACGCTTCAGCGATATTGTCTTTTTGTTTCGTAACGTGGGCAATCAAAAAATTGGTAGGTTATCGTCGTCATATCAGTCGTCGACCGTACAATAATAAACTCTTAAAATTAAATACCATCGTGATTCCTCCGCATAATATGCCGCTCCGAACAACGGCAGTGCCTTCTTCGCTTTTTAACGCCAAACCTAATATCGTTGATCACTCCGCACTGCCACCACCGCCATTATCGCTCGACACTTTAGACGATGTAGTGACTGATTCAATTTTTTCTTTCGTGCCATCATTATTAGTAGAAAATGGAGATGTTACAAACAGAGGAGTAAGTAGTATCGACAATACTGTTACGTCCGTATTGCCCATTTTAACGACTATGTTTCATGATGATGACATAGATGACGATGAATCGTCTGGAGAAGAAAATTGTAGAAACCCTCGTGATACTGACAATACTGATCTCCACGCGATTAATATACAAGATTCCCTTCCTTCTGACAAGAACATTTTTCAAACTTAGGACTCAACGCTTAAATAATGGTGATATGGTACGATTCGGGAACAACGCACAATATGGAAAGTAAAATGTTCTGTTCTTTCTTGAAACTATAGATGTCAATTCGCGAATCAATCGTAAACTCTGTACGCTCTTTAATTTTTTGTTTCGTTCGTTTACGTAATAAAAGTAGGCCACCTATTTATTCGCAGTTTGAGAAAAAAGTTTGAATAAAATGTTGGAAAGAAAATCCAAAACGAAAGCTAAAAGCTAAAGAACGAAAACGAAAACAAGCAAACTGCTATCTAGATGTAAAATTGAGGATACAATTTTCTCGTCCAAAGATGTCACAGCTCGAGGAAAAAAATTCGTGGCAGAAAAATTCTCGGTCCTTGGATCCTCGAAAGAAAAATCCTACGAACCTGGTTTACTCTCATTATCGCTTTACCGCTTTATCCCCACTCCTTACCTCTTAGAGTAACTTTATATCGAGCGGTTCTCGGGGCTAAGCTTCAGTGTCCACCGGTATTTCTTAGGGGGAGGGTGTATATTATTATTATATATATATTACATATATATAATAATAATATACTAACTCTTAACTCTTAAGACTTAACTCTTAAGACTTTAGACTATGGAGATTCCTCCTCGGAGCTCGAGGACAAAAAGTTCGGGAGAAATACCCGAAAGAAAATCCGAAACGAAAACTAAAAGCGAAAGAACCGAGACAAAAACAAAAAGAGGAACAAACGACTATTTAGTCGTAGATTCGAGAATAAAATGTTCTCGTTTGAAAACCAACGAGCTCGAGGAAAAAAAAGTTGCGACCGAAAAATTCTCGGTCCTACAAACCTCGAAAGAAAAAAGAAAAATCCAACGAACCTGGTTTACTCTCACTTTACCACTTTATCCCCACTCCTTACGCCTTAGAGTAACTTTATATCGAGCAGTTATCGGGGTTAAGCTTCAGTGTCTACTGGTATTTCTTAGGTGGAGGGTGTATATTATTATATATATATATATATATATATATATATATATATATGTAGTATAGATATGTACATCCTGGACCACCGACTTGAATCTCTGTTAAAAATGTTTCTGACTTAAATCCCTGTTAAAAAATGCTTTTCTGTTAAACCCCTGATAATAATAATAAAATAAAAGATGAATAACAAAATTGTATTACCAACTGAAATTTACATGGAAATCCGAGATAGAATAACCCATCCGGTTGATCATATCAACTTTTGTCAAGCAACGAACATTTCAGTAAATATAGATTTTATTTCTGATACTATTTCGAGTTGCGCAGAAGTAACTGAAGATATATTAAGAGAGTATGCGAATCTTATTGATTGGGATCTCATTTCTTATAATCTAAAACTATCTGAGAATTTCATCAGAGATTTTCAAGATAAGGTAAATTGGAGATGGATTTCATCTAAGCAAAAACTATCTGAGAATTTCATTCGGGAGTTCAAAGATAAGGTATACTGGGATTTTATTTCACGTAAACAAAAACTATCTGAAGAATTCATTCGAGAGTTACAGAATGAAGTTTCCTGGTATGGAATGTCATGGGATCAAAACTTGAGCGAAGATTTCATCAGAGAGTTTCAAGATAAAGTGGATTGGTATGCAATTTCATGCGATCAAAACTTGAGCGAAGATTTCATCAGAGAGTTCCAGGATAAAGTGGATTGGTATGCAATTTCATGCGATCAAAACTTGAGCGAAGAATTCATCAGAGAGTTCCAGGATAAAGTTTACTGGTATGAAATTTCATGTGATCAAAACTTGAGCGAAGATTTCATCAGAGAGTTTCAAGATAAAGTAAAATGGAAAATGATATCCAGGCATCAAAATCTTACGGAAAACTTCATCAGAGAGTTTCAAGATAAAGTGGATTGGGAAATGATATCCAGGCATCAAAATTTAAGTGAAGAATTCATCCAAGAGTTTCAAGATAAAGTAGTTTTGTAAAAAAATAATAGTTTAAAAATGTTCGTTTTAATGGAGAATCCCCATTAAAACATATTGAACAAGATACAAGGTCGTTCTGTGCGCGGTAAACGAGACAGCTCATGCTATCTAGCGGACGTGGGATGCGAAAAAGGCGTTCCACCTAAAAGCGGAACGATAAAATGATAGGGAACGATAAAATAAAATATTTCTCGCGAAATATTTCTCAGCTCGCTCAAAAAATCGTTCCCCTTTTGCGAGACAGAGAGGGAATGATACGGCCGTATCTTGCCGGAGGTCTTGTTATCTTTAGGTTAATGAGTTATCCGCTTGCAACTCTTATGATTCGTCCCAGTCAGTTCGTAGAATTCAAGTAACAAACAACACAGTGAGTTATTTGTGAGTGAAAATGAGCAGTGAAACTGGAAATTTGTCTACATCTTCAACTTTTGGAGTGCCCTATATTCAAGGATTTTTGGAAAGGCTTACTGCATCTACGGAATCGGTAGAGGTAGCTACAACCAAAGTCAAGAAACTCAAAGTTAAATCTCAACGACGAAAAGTTGAATGGAGAATCAAACAACAAATGTCCAAGCTTGCTCTTCTGTCCAATGAAATAGAGAACTTGGAAATTGAACGTTCCAGATTACAGGAAGACATTGTGAACGCTTTAAATGGGAAAAAACGTCAACGTAAAAAAACCCAAGAAGACCCATCTGTTGTGGATTCAAGTGACATGGAATATGAAGATCGATCAGACTTCATATTAAGTGACATGAAGCGCATACAACTTTAGAATTGCTTACTTAAGGTATTGTAAGTTTTTAATGGGAAAACTCCCATTAAAACAGTATCCATTGTTTTCACTCACAAATAACTCACTGTGTTCCGAATAAAGTTATTAAAAATTCTATGTTTTTTTATTTCTTTTTCCCTATATTTTCTTACACATATTTATCTAGAATATTTTCTTCGGAGCTCGAGGAAAAAAAAGTTTGGGAGAAATACCAGAAAGAAAATCCGAAACGAAAACTAAAAGCGAAAGAACCGAGACAAAAACAAAAAGAGGAACAAACGACTATTTAGTCGTAGATTCGAGAATAAAATGTTCTCGTTTGAAAAACCTACGAGCTTGAGGAAAAAAATGTTGCGACCGAAAAATTCTCGGTCCTTCGATCCTCGAAAGAAAAATCTTTCGGCCCGTTATCCGAGCCGGAGAACAAAGTTTGGAGCGAGGAAATACTATAATACTAACTCTTAACTCTTAAGACTAGGGACCTGGGAGTTCCAGGAAATAAAAAAAAGTTGCGACCGAAAAATTCTCGGTCCTACGAACCTCGAAAGAAAAATCCAACGAACCTGGTTTACTATCACTTTACCACTTTATCCCCACTCCTTACGCCTTAGAGTAACTTTATATCGAGCGGTTCTCGGGGTTAAGCTTCAGTGTCCACCGGTATTTCTTAGGGGGAGAGTGTATATTATTATTATATATATATATATATGTAATATATATATAATAATAATATACTAACTCTTAACTCTTAAGACTTAACTCTTAAGACTTAACTCTTAAGACTTAAGACTAGGGAGATTCCTCTTCGGAGCTCGAGGAAAAAAAAAGTTAGGGAGAAATACCAGAAAGAAAATCCGAAACGAAAACTAAAAGCGAAAGAACCGAGACAAAAACAAAAAGAGGAACAAACGACTATTTAGTCGTAGATTCGAGAATAAAATGTTCTCGTTTGAAAAACCTACGAGCTTGAGGAAAAACAAGTTGCGACCGAAAAATTCTCGGTCCTTCGATCCTCGAAAGAAAAATCTTTCGGCCCGTTATCCGAGCCGGAGAACAAAGTTTGGAGCGAGGAAATACTATAATACTAACTCTTAACTCTTAAGACTAGGGACCTGGGAGTTCCAGGAAATAAAAAAAAGTTGCGACCGAAAAATTCTCGGTCCTACGAACCTCGAAAGAAAAATCCAACGAACCTGGTTTACTATCACTTTACCACTTTATCCCCACTCCTTACGCCTTAGAGTAACTTTATATCGAGCGGTTCTCGGGGTTAAGCTTCAGTGTCCACCGGTATTTCTTAGGGGGAGGGTGTATATTATTATTATATATATATTACATATATATATAATAATAATATACTAACTCTTAACTCTCAAGACTTAACTCTCAAGACTTAAGACTAGGAAGATTTCTCGTCGGAGCTCGAGGAAAAAAAAAAGTTCGGGAGAAATACCCGAAAGAAAATCCGAAACGAAAACTAAAAGCGAAAGAACCGAGACAAAAACAAAAAGAGGATCAAACGACTATTTAGTCGTAGATTCGAGAATAAAATGTTCTCGTTCGAAACCTCTTTTGATCCTTCATCCTGTTCGGAGCGGCTAAATAAACGTATTGCGAAACTGATACGCTTATCATTCACCCCCGCTCCTACTCAAAGACTACATTATTATAATAATAATACTAACTCTTAAGGTTTAAGACTAGGGAGATTCCTCCGAGGGAAATAAAGATCGGAAGAAAATATCCGACCGTCTAGAGAGACCTCTTATAGATACTATATACTAAGTAGTAGTTGGGATATTCTCGGAGCGCGAGAAAAAATTTGCGACCTTAAAGTTCTAAGGTTTTCGATTTCCTAAGGAAAACCCTGTCAACTGCCCAGCTCTTTAGTAATATTTTCTAGTCTCTATATCTCGAAGTTCGAGAAAACAAAGGTCGGGAAAAAATTTCCGGGAAGAAAATCCGAACAAAAAGTTGAAAAACGAACGATCGACTATCTAATCGTAGATTCGAGAATAAAATGTTCGGGGCCGCTGATCTCTGATCTCAGCGACAAAATTTTTTTTTTTTTCTCCAGCTTGTAGAACGAACCGAAACTTTTTAATTAAGGAAATACGTACGTTCTAAGATCGAAACGCTTTTCCTGGAGCTTTTGCTTTCTCGATTCGGATTTCTGTTCGGGCGTCTACGTTCCAAACCTTCGAGCTCCGAGGAGGAATATATCTAGCGCGATATTTATTTCGTCGCTTTTTTCTCTGTTTTCTCTGACTCACGGATTGGAAAATTATTCCCATAGCAGGAACGAAGACATTAGAATTTTTCGATTGTAACTTTTTTCTCGAGCTTCAGACGAGAAACTTTGAATGAGGAAAATAAAATACGAAGGTATAGTTTTCTCGAGACGTTTATTTTGTCGCTTCCAGTATTTTTCTTCGGCACAAATTACAGACCGAACGATTCTTTTTTTGGGGATCGAAAGACCTAGAATTCTTCGATCGCAACTAGTTTTTTCTCCTCGAGCCCCGAGGAGGAATCTTCCTAGTCTTAAGTCTTAAGAGTTAAGTCTTAAGAGTTAAGAGTTAGTATATTATTATTATATATATATGTAATATATATATAATAATAATATACACCCTCCCCCTAAGAAATACCGGTGGACACTGAAGCGAAACACCGAGAAAGGCTTAGTATATAGTTCTCCAAAGACGTGAGGAGTGGGGATGACTCCGTATTTTCTAGTCTCAAGTCTTAAGATTAAGCGTTACACTATTTCGTCTCACCGAAATTTTTTTGCTCGGCACGGACTTCGGGCCGAAAGATATTTCTTTCGAGGATCGAAGGACCAAGCATTCTTCGGTCGCAACTTTGTTTTCCTCGAGCTCCGAGGTGCCTAGTATTAAGTCTTAAGAGTTAGCCTTACACTATTTCGTCGCTCCGGATTTTTTTCCGGTACGGACTATGAGCCGAAAGATATTTATTTCGAGGATCGAATGATCTAGAGTTTTTTCAATCGCAACTTTTTTCCCCTCGAGCTCCGAGGAGGAATCTTCCTAGTCTTAAGTCTTAAGAGTTAACTCTTAAGTCTTAAGAGTTAGTATATTATTATTATATATATATGTAATATATATATAATAATAATATACACCCTCCCCCTAAGAAATACCGGTGGACACTGAAGCGAAACACCGAGAAAGGCTTAGTATATAGTTCTCCAAAGACGTGAGGAGTGGGGATGACTCCGTATTTTCTAGTCTCAAGTCTTAAGAGTTAAGAGTTAGCGTTACACTATTTCGTCGCTCCGAAATTTTTTTGCTCGGCACGGACTTCGGGCCGAAAGATATTTCTTTCGAGGATCGAAGGACCTAGAGTTTTTCGTTCGAAACATTTTTTCTCCTCGAGCCCCGAGATTTTCGAACGAGAACATTTTATTCTCGAATTTACGACTAAATAGTCGCTGGTTCTTCTTTTTTTGTCTCGGTTCTTTCGCTTTTAGTTTTTGTTTCGGATTTTCTCTCGGGTATTTCTCCCGAACTTTTTTCCTCGAGCTCCGAGGAGGAATCTTCCTAGTCTTAAGTCTTAAGAGTTAACTCTTAAGTCTTAAGAGTTAACTCTTAAGTCTTAAGAGTTAGTATATTATTATTATATATATATGTAATATATATATAATAATAATATACACCCTCCCCCTAAGAAATACCGGTGGACACTGAAGCGAAACACCGAGAAAGGCTTAGTATATAGTTCTCCAAAGACGTGAGGAGTGGGGATGACTCCGTATTTTCTAGTCTCAAGTCTTAAGAGTTAAGAGTTAGCGTTACACTATTTCGTCGCTCCGAAATTTTTTTGCTCGGCACGGACTTCGGGCCGAAAGATATTTCTTTCGAGGATCGAAGGACCTAGAGTTTTTCGTTCGAAACATTTTTTCTCCTCGAGCCCCGAGATTTTCGAACGAGAACATTTTATTCTCGAATCTACGACTAAATAGTCGCTGGTTCTTCTTTTTTTGTCTCGGTTCTTTCGCTTTTAGTTTTTGTTTCGGATTTTCTCTCGGGTATTTCTCCCGAACTTTTTTCCTCGAGCTCTGAGGAGGAATCTCCCTAGTCTTAAGTCTTAAGAGTTAACTCTTAAGAGTTAAGAGTTAGTATATTATTATTATATATATATGTAATATATATATAATAATAATATACACCCTCCCCCTATGAAATACCGGTGGACACTGAAGCGAAACACCGAGAAAGGCTTAGTATATAGTTCTCCAAAGACGTGAGGAGTGGGGATGACTCCGTATTTTCTAGTCTCAAGTCTTAAGAGTTAAGAGTTCGCGTTACACTATTTCGTCGCTCCGGAATTTTTTTCCAGTACGGACTACGGACCGAAAAATATTTCTTTCGAGGATCGAAGGACCTAGAGTTTTTCGTTCGAAACCTTTTTTCTCCTCGAGCTCCCAAATACTTTTTCGGGCGGGATATATTTATTCTCGAATCGACGACTAGATAGCCGTTCATTCGTTTTCACGGCTTGGTTCGGATTTCCTTCGGAATATTTCTTCTTAACTTTTTTTCCGCTCGAGCTCCGAGGAGGAATCTCCCAAATCTTAAGTCTTAAGACTTGAAAGTTAAGAGTTAGCATTCTGATAATATTTGTTTCGTCGCCCCGATTTTTGTTTTCTCGAGCTCCGAAATTTTCGTACCAGAATATTTCACGTTTTAGAACGGGCAACCACATTCGTCCACTCGCAATCATTTTGTTTCTTTTTCGAGCTCTGACATCTTCGTTTTTTTTTAATTACCAACTACGTACGTTAACTAAAGATAATCATTTTTGTTTCTCGAGCTCCGATATCTTCTGGCAAGACAATTTTATTCCCGGTCATCAACTTGGGGAACGAGAGAAGGGGGAACGTATATTTCGCCTACATGGCCCGTTTCAAGCGCGCGCAAGTGGAAATTGAACAACGGATACCGTAACCCACCAGTGACCGACTTGACGTCGTCGTGCGTTCAACCAAGAAGAAGATGGATGCGGACATGAAGCAACAAAGCTCGGCCTCAGCAGGATCATCGTCGGCAATGACACCGGATAACCTGAACGAACAACAACCGAAAAGAGACAAGGTTCCGAATAAATTCAAGCTCGATGTCACGGAGAAGGAAAGAGTGGACAAAGAGATTAGCCTATTGTGCGATTCGTTCAAGGAAGAACAAAAAATCATTTTACGAATCAAATTGGAAAAATTCTTTGCAACTTGTTACGTCGGAAACGAATTCAACGATCGTCGTTTGTTTTTAGAGTTATGGAACGAATGGGTAACGTATTGCTACGTTCACTTGAAAACGATATCAATTACTGTTCAGTTGAACGCGGAATTTCATGACACGTACGAAGCAGACAAAATAATGTCGTACATATTACCTTTCGACGTTCATTCTAAACTCACGCTGAGTTCTGTGATCAAATGTAAAAAACTACTCGTATTAGACAGTATCGGAAATATCGTCGATAAAAAAGGTCGTCCTCTGCAAATTACATATCCTGTAGCAAAAGCTCATCTCGAGCGCCATGGGATTTTATTATTTGTCCGTAACGTCAATGATCATACTTACGACGATTTAGGAGGGCCTTGTCAAATAAAAAAAGAAATCACCACTCGATTCATCGACACGGTTCTGCCAAACTTTCTAAGGGGGAATTATCACCCATTCACGAAAGAATGGGGAATCTCCAAATTACAACTAATGAAAACCGATCCCAAAAAGCTCTTTAAATATTTCGATAAATACGACATTTCTGCTATAAGTGTTGGCGTTGTCATCCATGCTGCTAGTGTCGACGTATTTTCGGACGAAGTCCCTGTCACGGCGGCCGCTGCAATAGCAAAAACAACGACGATCGAAGATATCAACAGCCAAATGGAAGCAACCGTTCCGTCGACATCTGCGATTGTAGCTCCAAAAATGAAAAAATCTCTAGAACCACCTACGAAAGATCAAAGAGATGTCATACAAAATGCAACCAACCTAGATCAATTACTACAGAAAAAGGAAATTGAGCATAGCGGAAATTCTCGTCAAAACCATCTCGATAATGCTGATGTCGACGAGGAAGTAAAGACAGAAGGCCTAGGTGCCCAAGTGGAATTTCGACCAAAAAAGAAAAGATCGCGTAGTGTAAAACCTCAACAGAACAACGTGAACGAAAGCGAGATAGGGAAGCAAGAATGTCAAGGGGTCGACGACGAAATACCGGAAAAAAAGAAAAGAAAACGTAGTGTTAAACCTCAACAGAACAACGTGAACGAAAGCGAGATAGGGAAACAAGAATGTCAAGGGGTCGATGACGAGATACCGGAAAAAAAGAAAAGAAAACGTAGTGTGAAACCTCAACAGAACAACGTGAACGAAAGCGAGATAAGGAAACAAGAATGTCAAGGGGTCGATGACGAGATACCGGAAAAAAAGAAAAGAAAACGTAGTGTGAAACCTCAACAGAACAACGTGAACGAAAGCGAGATAGGGAAGCAAGAATGTCAAGGGGTCGATGACGAGATACCGGAAAAAAAGAAAGGAGAACGTAGTTTAGAAACACAAACATCGTCGAAGATTATAGAACCACGAGAACAAAATGCTGAGAATGTGCCGCTAAAACAAAAAAATGGGCGAATCGCGAAGAAGCAAAGCTTTCTCGAGACAACAAAACATCGTAAAAAACTCGAGATACAAAAGCCGCCTACAAAAAAACTACAGGAAGCTAATATGGTGACACACGAACGGAAGAAGGATAAACAACGTTGCCAAGATTCTTCGCCTATACCTCCAATCGTGACATTCCCTCCTGAGATGTTGGTTTGATAGTATTTAACGCATTATATGGCTTATGTATCGCCAACTACCTACTTATTGTGTTATCATTAAACCTTTATTGTTTCGTTAAACTTGTATTGGTCACCCACCTCTTTTCATTTCCCCTTCATTACCATTAATCGTTGACGATGTGCTAATGTAATAACTAAGTCCGCTCACCACCATTACACCCAATAATGCACCTATCGTTATTTGTGAGGTTGTATCGCGTTTGTCGGGGTTTTTTAATAGATGGCTGTTGTTTCGCATTTCTTTTTGCCTCTGTTCGTTAAATATATTATTATTGTGTTCCATTAATTTAGTGTACGAAACAAAATCATCCAAAGAAGTTGACATGGTGATGGTAACGATAATTGTTGACGCCCGCCTGAATCTCTTACTTGATACGCCCACACTGATTCTAATAGGTACGCTACTTAAACGATAAAAATGTAGGGTGACTTTGTGGGCAATCTTCTTTGAAAACTTCGGTGGCTAGAGATAATTTCGCCATATTCAAAGCCAACTGCTTAAATTCTTTTTCCATGAATCGAGCGACGTGAGTTTGTGTCAACTCTCCTTGCCACATAGAGGAGTCGTACATGTCTGGTTTAGTTGTACCGTACTGCAAATTATGTTTAGCGACAACTTCGTCTATCTTCTTCGAAAATTTACATAAATAAGTTCCGTTGTCGGCTGGGTCAGTGGTTGTTGCGTCATCGTCGTCATCGCCTTCTTTACTGTCGTCATCATCGCCGTTACGGCGGAGTTTATTCTGTGTATATTTGTTGCACAATGAAATAGATTTTTGTAGTATATCTTTTTTCGTTTTGATAGATTCGACGTTAGTGTGCCAACCTATGGGATCATCTTTATAAGTGTTGAATTTATGTTTCAACGCGTGCAACCATTTTTGTTGCGCCAAGCTAGAAAAAAATGGAAGACCTTGTACCATATTGTTAACTGTCAAAACGATCCGCCGAACGTTAGACGTAATAGAAATGGTTTTACGATCCAATTGGCTATAAATCGTAGGAGATTGATAATATTCGTAAATATGTACTAGATGTTTGATAAAAGGAATGAAGATGGGCGACTCCGCAACTGTTTCAATAAACGTTAAACATCTCGACGTAAAATCGATAGACGTATCTTCGTCCTCGTTTGGGTCACTGTTGTTTGACGACAATGAGGTTTGTACCGGTGACGAGGAAAGGGATTGAACCGGTACGTTTGTCAGTTGGTGTAATAAGTTTCTACTGAGCTCGCTATGTTTTTTCATTTCTGTTTCGAATATTTGTCTCGCTCGAGTTATTTGCGCGTTAGACAGTGCGGCAAAAGATGTATCAATTACTTTGGATAAATTTATAATTTGTTTTATTAAAATATCCGGGAGGGGAGGAGGAGGAAAAGGACGAACGTCGACCGTAGGTGATGCATTACCGTTGGATTGCGAAACCCCCTCTTCATCCGTTGGAAGATGAGGCGAGAAAGATGACGACTCTTTACTTAGGCTTTCTTGCATCTTCGGATAACCACGGCCAATAACGAGCCACAAAATTACCGAACGATTTATCTAAATAGGTAGTCTTAGTTCTTAAATATTCGATTAGCATAGCCATAAGTCTTACAAATAATACGATGATTACGAGCGCTGCTATCCATTTAATTATCGGGTTTTTGTGTACATAATCCGTAATTGTTTGAAACCCAGTTGAGGGGGTCTGGTTATTGTATAGCAGACCTCCTCCACCACTGCTGTTGCCACTGCCACTGAAACCAAGGGGCATAGCTGTACTTGTAGTTGGGAGCCTGGTTAAATTGGCCATTCTGATTTAGGATCGAATCAAAAACAAATCGTTTTAAAGTTCTCGTCTTATATTATCCTTCTTATATTCAACTCGCCTGTTGAAGAATGTTAGGGATGTCTATAATAAAATTTGGATTCGAGCGTGATGTGACATCTGTTACCGAAGCACAGACTGCAAATATACTGTACGCAATAAATTCAGAATAGGCAACGAAGAAGACGACGACGAAAAAGAAGGAGATGATGACGAAGATGACAAAGTGTCATAATCATTTCCATACAACGACATCCGTCCGATGAGACGATTCAATGCCATGGCACTGGATAATTTATCTCTATTCCACGATCCCAGTAAAGTATAAATTTTAACATCCGACAAAATCCCGTACGTCATTTGAATTATTAGTAAATCTTGGTGGTCATCGTCATGGCCGTTATGCCCAATTATTCCTTCCTCTCTAAAAGGATAAGCGGTTGACGCCGAGTTGATTAAACCTTCTCGTCTAATTTGATTGAAATCTTCCATAGTCGGTATAGCGTGTAAAGAAGGTAGGGAAGAGTCGACTGTGACAGTATCGTCTCCTGACGACTGCGTAAAAGAATCCGGAGGGGAACTTACATATTCGTAAAAAGATGGTAACCGAATATTGGGTAAACTGTCACCGACCGAAGCAGTAGTTGCGGTAGGGGCAGTTGTAAAGCGGTAAACATATACAGGACGATCGAAGATAAATGTCACCGGCATCTGTTTATAAAAATCAGGAATGGTTAGGATTTGCGACCCTGCTACGTGATGTACCCTCTTATGCGGAGCGAATTCGTCAATGGGTATGAATAAACAGGACTCTTTGGGCAACAACGATGCGAATGAAGCGTTACTGCCATCGGAGAAGATCGCCTCAATAGGGATGACAGTTAAAAGACGGAAACTCCGAATTTGACCTCCGATGCCACAGAATTGGCGATGTTGGGTAGGCTTAGAACTGGAGAAATATTCCACTAGCGGAATTTTATTTCCGCGTTTCGGAGAAGCTATTGCGAATTTGTGACGACGCTGGTTGTGCCGTTGACTAGCTGTGTCGGAAAATGCGAAATTGAAACATACGGTAGTAATGTCGTGGTCGGAAGTGTGGCTAAACAGCAATTTTTTCCCTTCTAGATTAATAATATCCGACAAAAGCGGACGGATCATATAAACTAGTATATTGATTCGTTGAGCGATCATGTAATCGATAAGTTCGACGTTGGCGATTGTCCAATTTAATTTGTCGAGTAATGCGGGGGGCAGTTTATTAATGCATCCAACTACGTCTAACTTGCAGGAATTAGTCGGGCATGTGCGGGGATTTTCTTTTAAACTGAAATTGTAATATCCGCTTAGACAAATCGTGAAATTCCAGAGAGGTTCGTATGTTGAGAGAGCTGTCAACACGCCTTCGATTATATCCGTAGGAACGTCTGCGTGAGTTATTACGCATAATCTTTGGGATCGACTAATGCTAGCCTCCTCTTTGCCCTCATCTTGTCTACCGTGTTTCTGTCTTCGTATAAAAGGATAGCAAGTGTCTGACGGGGAAACTAACAAAAGAGAAAAGTAAAACCTTTCGTTTACTACGAAAATCATATCTTCGCGGCTAATAAATCTAAAGAGATGGTGAGCCACTACATCTAGCCATCGTTGACGTTGAGAATTGTATACAAATTGATTCGTTCCTATCAGAATTACGGACGACGTAGGTTCATCTCCATTTAATTTCGTATTCAGAGTTTGCCGCTCATTCCAGACTCCATTCACGTAAATGGTGGAAGATTGTGCAGCTGTATCCCCAGCAACCGCGTACTTGTAAAAGGCGTACACGCCGTCGATGACTGGAGAATAATAAACTGGCGAGGGCGAGGTACAGAACGAAGAAGAGCAAGGCATCGTCATTTTCATCTTAGAGTCTAAAACGTCAAAATACTCGAGACGTCTCACCCATTCTACGACTAAAGTTCTACAGTTTGTAGACGAACGTAACAAGAGAGTATCCGTGAGAAGGGAGTAAAATGCAAATCCCAATCTACACATTAGTATTTCGGATTCGGGCGACAACGACGTTATTAACTCGATGTTTTTATTCAATACAGAATAAATTTTAGCGAGCGATTGATCGGAAGCGACTGAGTTATCTAAAAACTCGATTACATTTTGTTTGATCTCGAGACAAAACGGTGAGTAACAGATTTCGCGTCCGTAGCGATTGAAATTCGATCGTTGGTGCTGCTGCTCCTGTTGTCTAGCGTGATTCAATCCTAAATCCAAACTAGAAGAACTGGTCCTGTGAATGGAATTTAACCATTTCGCGAATTTCGGTTTGGGGTTACAACTTCTAAAAAATAATATCAAATTACGAAGATCTACGGTTCTATCGTCAGATATGAGCTTTGCCCAAATCATCGAAGATAATGTCGCCGATAACTCGTCGTCGCCCATTTGTCGTAATATATTTCGTACGGAATATCTGGGACATGCGTGGGTGGGCTCTTGCTAATTTATATGGCGAAGCTTCTTATTTTCCCCATTTTTCTACGTACGTGCCAATAGTAGGCACATATAGCTCGAAACATGCGACGAAACAACGTTTGCCCCTGTCAAATTCGAAATCGCCAATTGCGTGTTTCACGGGTTAATAAATTGTCTGATAGCTGGTAACGAAGTTACGTACGTTGTTCGTTCTTTCCGTTCATTCTTTCTTCTCCGATAAGGCCAAAACATTTTAGCGGATTTGTTTCCGTCGATTAGTATTATTCCGGTGAATTTCTCGTAACCACTCTGCGGCCCGGAAACGTTTTTATTTATCAACCACCCAAACCGTCGTTCATCCTGTTTAGCGCTATTCCAACGCCCGCAAACTTGAAACCCTTCACTAAGATATTTTTCCATTTCATTGAACGTAGTCATATATCTCAGGTCGTGAAATCTGAAATCTCTTCGAGGAACATTAACAGATTCAGCGTCTTTCCCTATAAACTTGCAAGGCACGATATCATTGTGTCTCAAATCGTAAATTTTACAAGGGAGTCGGACATTGAACCTACCGAAAGAAAAGAAATAAAAACACAATCCCGGATAAGGAACAGATTTGTCTCGTAACTCCCTGTAAAGTTGATTCGTTAAAATAGGTGGGAGCTCAATGGCCGAGTCGGGGATACGAGCCGAATATAAAGTTAAACATTTAGGGACCGAATCGTCGTCGTCGTTGTCATCACCGATAATACCTTCGATTGTGTCTGTGGATGATGTTTCGTCTGCTTTCAAATACAGTTTCGCTTCCGGTGTCATAGTTTCTACGGTAACTACTGATCCGATTTCAGGAACAGTGGTATTGATGTCGGGGCTTTCTCTAGGTCGATTAAACCAATTAACGACGTTATAACGTACCGCGTTTTCTGTGGATGTCGCCGTGAAACAAGCGTTACCGTATTTTCCTTTATTATTTCTCAAATAGTCGTCGCTAAAGGTCATCGTAACGACGTTCCTTGACGAGGACACACAATGATATATTCTATGTTCGAGTTCGTCGGAAACACTCGTGATTTTGGTTTTGACGTTCAGTTTGTATCCCGGCGAAGCGATTAAACGACACTCGTCCTTTAGATAAGGTTTGTTGGTGAATGCGTCGAAAGAACACGGATCCGGTACTCGTTTGTGATTTGAACGTATAACTTCATTGGAAAACTGAGACACAAAATCCGGACTAAGCGCGTCGGATATTCCGACAGTTAAATACTTTATATCCGGATATTCCGAATATTCGTCATCGTCACCGTCGCTACCGTACGATTCGGAAAACATTTTTGGAGCACAGACAGGATATCCGTTATAATCCGTTCCAGATGATTTGAACTTGGTTTTGTCGCATCCTACGCATTCGGTAAATTTCTTTAAATCGTCATCTTCGCTATTACCTTGTTTTGTCATCGGTTCTAACCCGTTTTTCCAATCTCCGTACCCAGGTTTAGACTTTAACGTTCCTCCTCCTTTTCTACAAGCTCTTTCTATTATACAATCAGACAAAAACGGTACCGGTTGATTTACCAATTGAGGATATTTACAAATACAATTGGCTCTATAACCAATGTTACCAACTTCTCCCGCTGACATATCATTTCGTTTGACTAACACCAAATTACCGGTATTAACGTTACACGCTATCATGTCGCTATCGCTTGCCATCGGTACACAATATCCTTCCGTGGCATCCGAGTTTTTTTCGATTATCAACGGACTACCGTCGCCCGTTCCCGATGACAGAGATGTCGTCGTTAAAATCGCTTTACGAGGAAAATGAACGCATTTACTACTAGTTTCTTTACAGAAACTACACGAGTTTTGGTCGTTTGTGTTACATTTTCGAAGCGTGCGTTCGCAATCTTTACCTGCCAACTTCGCCTCGTCTTTGCCGCGTTGAACGTATATGTTGTTTTTATCGTTAGCCGACAGAAAATAACGATTAAGCGGAACGTGCGTAAGAGTTACATCTATCACTGCAGAGTTGACCCGTACGAAATAAATAGCTAATACTACAAAAAGCACTAGTATAGCGAACGATTTAACGAAGAAAGGCGTAAGAACTACTTCGTATAACGACGCAATCAAAGACATTCTACTATCGTCGAGGACGCTATTTCTTACTTTTTCATCGGCCCCATTGTTCGGCTCCTACGTTAAATAGCGATGCGAATACATCCAAGAGAAGTCGGATTTCATTTTTTTCGTTAATTCTTCGTAGTAAAATATACTTTTGTCAGACCGCGCCAGCGAATTTGATTTATGTTTGAATATTTTGTACGAAAGAAATATTAAATTATTATAAGGTCGTAACCGTTCATCTTTATAAAGAACCCGAAAGAAATTACGCAACACGACGCATTCGTTACTAATTGTCATACTCGTAAAAGGTTTTGCCAGAGCGGTTCGTCTTCCAACATCATCTGTGCCAGACATAATAGATATTAATTCGTAGGGATAAGTCAAATGCGAGTCCACTAAAGGGAACGCGCAATTAGGATTTCCGCAATTTATATCGCAAAGTATAGGTAGACGATAGGGAAGAATCTCTTTGATATCGCGCAATTCGTTCCACGACTCCGTTAATATTTGTACCCAATACAAGAGGAATGATATAGGCACGGGATTGTGTTTCGTCTCTCGAATATAATGAGAGCTACAAACAGTTTGTACAATATCGATTGCGTGCCATTGTAAATGACGGCCAGTAGTTGGGATGGGATCCTGTAGTTTCTTTTTCAATATCCCCGTAAGTATGCTAATAATAGGGTATTCGCTTTTAATAGACGTCATAGTTTGTATTCTTTTTTATATTCGCTTTCTTACATCTTTTTCTCATTGAGTGAGTGTGGATGTATCTGGAACTAGGGTTTAGCATGGAACGTTCTTTATTTTATACTTTCCTCCCATTTTAATTTTCCCTTCGCTCTTTTAATTGTCCACCGGTGTGTTGGGCTACCAGTTTGAAGGTGTTGATGCGAATTTAATACCTTTAGTGAGGTCCGACCAAGAACGTTTGAACGGCGAATTTTTCGAGTGATTCGATAAAATGGCCGCAACTGGTAGTTGGATCTTGGTAGAGAAGAGAGCCCAAAAGTTAACTCCTTCTCACGCCTTCGTTTCTTCTCATTTTTGTGTGTAGCCCTTTGTAAATAAATGGGGGAGGGGGTGTATTGTACCCGCGCATGTCGGGCGATGACGCCGAGGATGATAAAAGAATGGAACCAGTACGCGTGATTCATATTTACGTCGCAGCGTTTAGTTGAAAACCGTCGCTTGCAATGAATAACGACGACGACGTAGAGGATGCCGACGACCGTGAAATTATAGTTATTCGAGAGCCAAAAACGACGAGGCATAAAATTGACGATTGTATGGTTCACGAAATGACGGATTATTACACGTACGAAAATCCTTATACCCCTTTAGCGGGTAAGTTCAAATTTACCATATGCGATAACTCTTCTACCGTCATTTATTTGAAACAAATATTGACTCTTTTCCTGAAAGATGAAGAAGTCCGAGGAGGAAGAGTGAACGACGAAGAAGAAAATGAGACAGAAAACGGCAATAATTTATATACGACATTCGTCAATAACCGAATTCACTACGCCATGTGTATGGAAACTCGGCATCATCACGAACACGATGTTTATCCTATACCGATCGGCTCGAAAATTGAAATGGTCATTTTACATAAAATTGCGAATGACATTTTAACCGACCGAACCTTTAAACGAGCTTTTCTGATGTTGGTAGAAAATTCGGAATTCTTTAGCCTACGCCGTATCCTAAAAGGTTGTTTCATATCCCCTTCCCTCGTGTATCCCGTGATAAAAGTTACGAAATTTAACGACATGTGCCACGCCTCGCCAGCTACGAACGAAATAACGTTTTACACCAGAGACGCTCTATTGCGGGGACATAAAATCTTTATTCAATACGATCAACCGTTGCCGGATACAGAAACGAGGGAAGATGAAAACAAAGGAGTGAACCTGGGAAACGAAACGAACGGGACAGGACGAAATAGCTGCTCTATATTCATCACTAATAGATCCGGAGGTACTAACCAGCTCTTCGATGATAGTCTATTAATTTCATATTTGGCCTCTATTTTGACCGACACTCCGTTCGCGGGAAGGATGGCTATGACGCCAGAAATAGTGTCCATAGCTAGATATAACGATTATATGAGAAGCGTGGTCCGACAGAAATTATCGTTAGACGCGTTCAAGTCTAAAAAATACGTACCCTTCGTTTTAGCGGTAATGTCCTTTTTCGATAAAAGTGCCGTGTTGACCGAATGGCAAAAATTGTCTAATTTTAACGCCGTTTTGAGTGGGAAAATTATTCCCGGTCAAAGAAATCCGAAACAATCGGATAAACAACAAGTATCAAAGACGAGGCTAACTCTAGACGATCGTATTATTCAAACGAACTCAAAACGGAAAAATGCTATCAAACGAAAAATAACTTCTACGGACATCCCACTGTCATCAGCTTCTATGTCTACATTTTCTGCGACTGCCGTACACCACGATACAGCAGTCTCGACTTCTTCTACTGAGACACCGGAGAACAACACTGTCGTCGCTACAATCACAGATAGTGCCGTCATTGGCTCTAAAACGTATACGCTCGGAGCTTCATTTATCGACGCAAATAATAACGGGTTCGACGCAGACGGGTCATTTTTTAAGCCGGTAACCAACGAGTCGCATTTAGTGCAAACTGAAATAATGTCTACTCAAAAATATCTACCTAAAGACGTTCACGGGAAAAACATTAATAATATCCCTGCCGATTGTATACCATTTTTGGTACCGGATGCGTTGGGATCCATGTCGGCACCGTGTAAAAATCTTTTTTTCGAAGAAAACGTAAAACTGTCTTACGGCCACAGAGAATTGATTTTTGATGACGTTATAAGTGCACTTTTTTCCAACGCAGAGTCATCCTTGTCATCCTCGTCGTTCGTCAAACGATATATTGACACTGGCGACAATAAGCAAAAGAGTAGCGACAGTATCGTCGAGAGACATTTTATACTAGTCGACAACATATTCCTTCCTTTGGAACTCAGGTTTGATCCTATTCAGGAGTATTCTGCCAAATTTCTTCAATTTCAAGCATGGTTGAAGCAACAAATTTGTCAGTTTTTACAAATAACTATCCATCCTACGACAGACACGTGTCAATTGAGAACTAGCGGCAGGGGCAATGATAGTACATCGTCATCTCGACAATTTCCTATCGTCGCTACAACCACCTACACCAATATTACGTTTGTCGCGGGGTTGCCAATGTGTCCGTTCGACGGTACGCATCGAAACATTTTAATGAGCCGGGTCGAAATAGAACAATATTGCATATATATTGGCGTACTGTTGAAGGAAGATGATGACGGCATTGCGACGAAAAATAATTGGTCGTCATCCAAATATTCGTCACTCTCGGAAGGAGAAGAAGAGGAACAAGAAGATGAAGAGACGATTATACGAGATAGAGTTTTGTATCTTTTAACCAACGATCAATTGGTTTCTATGTATACTAACAATATGATAGAAAGATATCACAACAACACGATGTTTTTCTCTTCCTTAAGCAGAGGATGCGACGAAATGACGGATTTCGTATTACCGCAAAAAAAATGCGTGGGTAATAAATCGCTCAAAACTGCATTGCCAGCGATTTCTCCGTACGAATCTCTCGCCAAAATGGTTAACCGACCTGTACAGTTCTTCGTTGACACGGAAAGAGCTTCAAAAAATAACGTATTACCGGAAGAAGGAATCGGGCGTTACACGGATTTCCGATTAGCGGCAAAATCGGATTCTAGAGGTGACAGAAGCGGATTTGTGAGGAACCTCGACGATAATTATCGCCACAGCGGCCATCAACCGCGTAAGGGTAATAATGGCGATTATAACGACCAGGAGCTGGACGAAGACTATTTCGATCCTTATCCTAACAATACGATTCCAATCAAAACCGTGTTTGGGGATTTTAAAGGGTTAAACGTGGAAGACGGATTTGTTATAGACAAGACGGTGGATCTCGGAATCGTGGCTTGTTTAAATTATTCTTTGCGAATTACTATCCCGGATTCAGAATTGGATAATTATTCGGTAGAACCTTTTGCGTCAGATCCAGCCGATTGTTACGTCTTTAACGAATTCAATAAAACCGGAGACCCCATTTGCGTCAACTTTCAAATTGCCAAAATACTCAAAAGAAAGAAAAACCCGTGGAATGAAAGACAAACGAGAAACGGAGGTGAAAAGATCGAGAAGAAATGCGTGGCCGATGACGATGAAATTGTATCGACCGACGAAGATGTTGACGATACAATGTCAACCTCAACACTCAAGAGAAGTTGTGTTGAGGATGGCAACGAGAACGACGACGACGATGACGACGACGGCGACGACGACTACGAGAATGAAAGATATCTAGAAATGACTAGTCAAGAAGAAGATGTGCAATTCCAATTGTTCAAAAAAACGAACGTCTTTAAAGATGATCGTGGCTCGTATTTTATATACGTTCAAAGGCGAGACAGGTTTTTAATTCGCCAAATAGAAGCGATGGAAGCTCGAAACGAACCTTTGCATCTTCGGATTGGGATTGACGAGTGTATCAAAACCAAAGAGGACGTCGATAATGGGGTGACGAGATTTCGAGCTTACCTATTTTTACGGTTACCGATCGAAGAATCGTTCACATTAAAATTAGCCACGCCACTCGGTCAAAAAGGAATGATTTCTAAAATAGCGGACATGTCTAATTTTGTTCCTAGCTGCCGACATACTAGTTCTTCGATGATTGCTGCTACCACGAAATACTTACCCGAAGACATTGTTCGATATAAAATGAGTACGGGGGAATACACCGATTCATTGACCAATTGTTTGGTGGTCAATAACTGTACGTTTATTTCTCGTTGTACGGTCGGACAACTCGAGCAAATGAAACAGAATTGTTCTCAGACTTTGATAGTTAGAAATTACGACGAAAAGGGACGCTTTTTGGGTTACACCGAAGGAGGCACTATGGGGTACGTGAATTATTGGGTTTTAAATTTCTACAGTCCTGAACAGTTGGCAAAATTCAAAAACGACGTGGCGTTCAAAAATATCTCTATCGCCAACGGATTAGCGCTTGCTTTAAACAGGAATGCGTCTGACGACATTTACAACAAAAATGGAACGCTCATCTCTTCTCAGGTTAAGGAAATTATAGACAATTATTCCGTTCTCAACGCTTCTATTCAATTTATTGGTAACAACGACGACGAAGGAAAGCCGCCACCCTATACTACTAGGCAAGATATACTTCGCATCTGGAACACGATGAAGGACATTGACAAATTAAAAAAACAAATTGCCGCCGCTAATCGTCGACGTAAGAAAAATAGAGTGTTGCGTGCTAAAAAATAACAATATAATAGGGGTCGATCTTACGAGCGACGCTCCTCGCACAATGCTGTATCGTTACGAATAAATTACAATTACTAATACATATTGTTTCTTCTATAACTCTACCGTTGTTTTTGTTGAGCCATTTCCTCTATCACCTCTGTCTCTACAAACTGGCTGCGGCAGTTATAATAAAATAATAGTAACTAAGATGCAAAGAGAGCGATGGACGACTCAATGCCTTACGGCGGTGTATTTAGACCAGAAGAGTCGATACATTTCAAAAATTTACATATAGTTTTCATACCTGGACACAGAGGAACGGAACTATATTGCGATAAATGCACTATCGACGATGAGGATATTAATAATATTAATACCGCTGCCACTCCCGATATCCGCGATAAAAAAACGTTGATATATCCACCGAGCAGATTACGTAACTCTGTTTCTCTCGCCACTAAAACGTCTTTATTAACGAAAAAAGAATTGTATTGCTTAAAAACTCATTTTGCCACGTTGACACCGGGAAATGTGATAAAACGTTTGCCTCGTGGTACAAAAGGTATGTTTGGAGTTCACGAAGGATACGGTAAATTTCTGGATATGATGTCGTACTTATTTCCAAACATCCCTCCTACGCTCGTATTTACGTATAATTGGACGCTATCGTGTCAAACAAATGCGGAGCGTTTAGTCCATTTTTTAAATCAAAACGTCACGTCCAATAGAAAACATTTGATTTTCATTTCCCATAGTAACGGAGGCTTAATTGGAAGATATTTCGAACGAGTAATTAATCCTACGCTCAAATTGCCGTATAACGTTATAATTCATTTGTTAATAGCCGTTCCTTTAAACGGAACCATCACTACTTTAAAATATAAAGATAGCTCCTCGGGATTAACTTCTTTGGTATTCGACAACGCTCGAGATTTCATGGATGTAGTAACTAGATGGCCATCGTATTACGATCTATGCCCGATCTCGATTAATAGGAAGGAATTTCTACTTCATCACCGTAACTCTTTTCCCCGTTCTCTGGAGATGCTCGAAGAAGCGTTTGAACGAAAAACTCGCATGACAAAACCTCCTCCTTTGTGTCTCGAGCATTACACAAACCGCAATGGCCATTACATGTACAGCGAAGGGGCTACAGAAATCAGAATAAATGCCGAAGGCATCTCGTCTAAATACGACGATATAATGTGTACGGGAGACGGAGTCGTGGAAAACGCTTGTAAATGCTTTGCTTCCGGCAGAGGCTCATTGTCGAGTTTAACGACGGCAACACCAACTGAAACGAGTGACGGAGACGACAAAGTAAGAAAAAGTCGTTTACCCGTATTAATAAGGTATTTGACTAGATCAAAATCTAATCAGAATTACCACAAAAAGATTTTGACTACGTATCACACAAAGTTAGTTATTTGGTCGCTTTTTAAACATATATGTCATCCGTTGGACGAAGATATCTCACTAAACGGAGGAAAATTAAAACCTCTGTGGTGGACAGAGGTTAATTGGAACATTCTACCAGTTGAAACGTCCGTGTAAAGGTAATTATGGCTAGCATCCTTCGTATTCTTCTTCTCCTTCTTCTTCTTCTTCTTCTTCTTCTTTATGTTTTTGGGCTTTCTCTTGGTATTTCCCACCGCCATCACTTAGCTGTAGGGATAAGTTGTCCAAAAACGATCGTAAAGGGTTTTTCTTTCCTTGATCGTCCCATTCCCCTATTTTGTTTCTATTATTTTCTCTCATGCTGACGCCACCAACGTTTCCATCTTGATACACGGTCGTCGTCGTCGTCATATTCTCACACTGTTGAATCCATTCTTTATGCAAGGCGTTAATTTTAGATATATGTCGTCGATCCGCCAAATCGTTAGTTTTATACTTTATAAAGTTCACGACAAATTCGAACCATTGAGGAGTAAGTGCTATACTCGAACCTGAGCATATAATGGCGTGCGCGTAATTATTTTTATTTCCGAATAAAACGCTATTCGCTAGCCACCATTTCGGCTCGAGTTTACCGAGATTGTACAAAAGGCACGAGTTGAGGGTATCTTGATTTTTATTATCTTCCTTTTTTTTTATCATGCGAAACCCATCCCCTCGACAATACATTGCTTTTAATCTTTTACGTTTATATAACGTAGTTAATACATCAATAGCCACTTCGTCATTCCCAGCAACACCGACTATTCCTTCTTCGAGGGTGGCCATTTCCAACATTTTTTTCATCTCATTCGATATAATTGACGTCATAGACGCCTTGACGAGGTCGTATATCAATCTCGACAAAGCCGTATAAAATTTGCTAGGATTTGCGGAAAATTTTATATATCGCAGAGGGATAACGCGTAATGATGTAAAATTACTACCACCGTTGTCGTCATTGTCATCGTCTCCATCCTCGTTGAAATTGTCATCTTTATTATAACCCACTACGAGACAATCTAATGCGGACGTACATTGTGGGTAAAACCCTTCCCTCTCTCGGAGAATGTCATCGTTAGCGTGAAAATCTACAAATATTTCGACGAATTTCCAGAAATCTTTAACTTTCAACTGTAATTGGCTCAAGTGAATAGCTTCGGATAAACTGAAAGGTAGCGAAGAAAATGTACAAACGTTATCGTGAGGATCGAATTCAGAGTATAGGTCGATGTGGTTACCACCCATCAAACTACCGTCCGAATGTTTGGTATAATGCGTTGATTTGAAAACGTGCGTGTACAAACGGCCACTCGTTTTAATTCTCCCCCCTCGTTCTCGTACGCTCGTTCCTTCGTAGCCTGTGTCCTCGTCATCAGTATAATTGTCTTCTTTGTTTTCTTCTTCGTCGTCTCCCTCTATTCCGTTTATAGGACGATGATATGGTTTCCCAATTTCAATCAGTTTACACCCTCCCGTAGTTTTGTGAGCTTTTATGTTCGACCAAGGACATTTTTTTAACATGTTTGAGAAGAGCGGCAGAAACGATACCGAAGCTCATCTTATTTGTTTTCTCTCTCCTACTTATTTCGCTACCCCCTCCCCCCTTTCATCGAAGCTCGAGGGTATATCCTCTACCCGCTGTCGCCTATTTTCATTGAAGGTGTAGTAATTGAGAGACGCTCGTTCGAATCTCTGAAGAAGCAATGAATATACTCGAATCTTTCCGTTTTTGTTTTTCAAAGTTTCCCAATAGTGACGATAACAGCGGTAACAACGACAATGTCTTCGTCAACCACCCTGAGAAGGAAGATGAAAATAATGACAATGACTGCTGTAATATCCCTATAACGCAAATTATTAGTGAGGGGATCATTAAACCGAGCAGTTTAGAGTCAGTTTTTGGACGACGACAGCAGTCCTCTCACTTTTTGTCAAATAAAACAAAGTTTAGGACAGACGCACCACCACCATCGTCCGGAAAGCGGAAAAAGGAAGAAGAAAAAGAACAAAGTTTCGATCCGCATCAACGACTAATTTACGATCAGGTGTTGGATGATCTCAGATCTGTCCCTGTTTCATCATCGTCGTCCCTATACATTATTAATGGGGCGGCTGGAACGGGTAAATCGTACGTGGCGTCAGCTATAGCAAAGTCTGCCATACTCGAAGGTCATAAGTTATTTGTAATCTGTAAACAACTTACGAATCTGAGCAATTTTAAACCGGAAAATATCGAGTATTCTCCTCTGTGTCTGGAAAACACGGATATATTAACGCTAGCTAAAAATTCTCAATCGACCGAGGACTTTGAGAGTAAACAGATTTTTCTCTCTTCTACCGCAAAATTAACAACGACGCTGAGTTTATTGCAGAACGATTCTTCCGACGTTTCTCTGTCGCCTTTTTCAACTGTGGAAAGCAATAGTTGGTTCAAATCTATCAACATTAAAGATACCATGGTAGAAGATTTTTGTAGTTATTTCCCCCCTAAACACATTGTTCCTACACCCGCTGCTGACCAGGAATCGGAGAATAATTCCGACACGCTCAAATATATTAGTGAAAACGCTTCCGTGTCGGTGTCGTCTTCTATTCTCGAAAACCCTAAAAGAGGGAAACGTAATTTAATAATAATAGACGAATACGGACTCAACAGTTCGGCGGAAAACCTGTATATCCTCTATGCCATGGAAGCAATTTTCCCACGTCAAAACGTCCTTTTATACGTCGGAGATCCAAATCAATGTGATCCTATAGGATTCGAAAATACGGAAGAGAATTACTGGGACATCGACGAAGGCAATTACGGCTATGTGGTCAGTGAAATAGAAGAAGAGAAAGAAGGTAGTAACAGTAGTGAGACACTTCGACACACGGATAAGAAGCGAATGTCTCAAAAGATGCTACATCATTTGGATTTTACGGACGTATGGAGACAATTCTATTTTCAGTCCGCTGACGAGTATACTATTACAAAGTTTGAGCTGTCTACAAATCATCGGTTGTCAGTAAACAATCAGTCATCGCTACCATCTTCACTGCAGTTGGAGCGACGACTCCATCACAAAAATGATATCGACGTAACAGAAATAGCAGCGAGATACGTCGATTATATACGAGACATAATCGCTCAAAATGAAAGTTATCCCGCGGATTCGGATAAATTAGACAATACCACAAAGGCTCCTTCGATCGGTCCGTTTAATCCGAATATTATGTTACTGTTGCGGACGAATCTTCAAAGATGGGATTATTATATAAAATTTTGTCGAGCGTTATACCGTTGTATCTCCGTTCGTTATTCAAACGCCATCAATCCGAACGAACATATCATTCAAATGGAGGCTCCGCCGTATTTCGCCTTGAGGGGATTTGTTTATTCCTTCAACAAAAGTTCCCTGACTACGACGGATCAACGACGATTCCCTTATGTAAACAAAACCAAGTTTTACGTTACGGATTTTACGCGATTCGTCGATTATACCAACAACAACGTTCCATACATCGGTCAGATCCGCGGGTGGACGACTCGAAATGAAAATTTCATGGGAGAAAGTTCTCGGCAAACTCTCGTCGTAATTAACCCGGCGATAACTCCCATTCTCGCAAATGGCGTCTCTTCATCATCAGGTACAAGCCGACAATTATTTTTCCCTATTCTACCAGATTTTCTACAGACCTCTTTTCAATGTCAAGGAGCGACATTTAAAACGGAATCGTTGTATTTAGATATGCAAGGGTGTTCAGAAAAACATAGACTCGTCATGAAAACTAGAATATGTAATCAATCTCAACTAAAATGTATTATCAACGAATAAAATAACAATGACGAAAACGCGAGTGTTTTTCGTTTATTCCTTTTCTGAACTCTTACTTTATGACATTACACATACATATTCATATATATACGTAATAATAATATACTAACTCTTAACTCTCTTAAGACTTAAGACTAGGAAGATTCCTCCTCGGAGCTCGAGGAGAAGAAAACGTCGAGATCGAAAAACTCTAGGTCCTTCGATCCTCGAAAGAAATATCTTTCGCCCCGAAATCCGCGTCGAGGGAAAAAAGTTCGGAGCGACGAAATAGCGTAACGCTAACTCTTAACTCTTAAGACTTGAGACTAGAGACTACGGAGTCATCCCCACTCCTTACGTCTCGGAATAACTATATACTAAGCCGTTCTCGGGGTTACGCTTCAGTGTCCACCGGTATTTCTTAGGGGGAGGGTGTATATTATTATTATTTATATATTACGTATATATATTATAATAATATACTAACTCTTAACTCTTGAGACTTAACTCTTAAGACTTAAGACTAGGAAGATTCCTCATCGGAGCTCGAGGGGAAAAAATAAATTGGAAAAAATATTCGAAAATAAATCCGAACCAAACGAAAGGAAAACGAGCGAACGATCATTTAGTCGTCGATTCGAGAATAAATATCTCCCGTCCGAATAATAATTTAGGAGCTAGAGGGAACAAAAAAAAAAAGAAAAAATGAAAACAAAAGCGAAAGAGATTTATACGTAGGTATGTCTTTATTTAGCCCTTCTCTGAATAAATCTATCTACTTCTTTTACCATAAACGTCAACAAACCTTTATAGTTGACGTCAATAACTTTTGTATCGTTACTGTCGAATTTATAAAAGTCGCACACACAAATAGGTACATCGTAGTGTCCAGTTCTCACAATGTCGAGTCGGTCGTCCACTATAATTGACGGCCCGTTTAAATATTTCCAGTCTAAATATTGTCTAACGTTGGTAATGGGTTTAGTAAGTCTATTTTTATCGTCCGCTAAAACTAGTTTGAACGCTTTAGCAAAAGGAGCTAGTTGATTCGCTAAAACCTTCTGTATATAGTTAGGAGAACCGTGCGAATAAATAACTAAACACGTTTTCAAGTTAGTATTAGGTAGACGATATTCGATTTCTTCGAAGAAATCCCAAAAACTAGGAAACAGTTTATCGTTTTCATCTAAAAGCGTGTAATTGACGTCCAAGCATATAACTGCGTACATATTTGTCTCGTAATTCGGATTTCTTCGTTGGGTTGGACTTCTTCTCATAACCATTATCCCTTTCCCTTTTTCTAATATCTCGTCTCGTTCTTCCGTTATGCTTTCGTTGTCGTCACCATCTCGGCCTGTTTGGTAGCATGGTCGTCGTCGTTGTTGGCGCTGCTCCGAATTACCGTTGTTTTTATTTTTCATGGTGTCAACGACAACGCTACGAATTTTATTTAACGCTTTAATATCTTCATTAACGAATTCGCTACTGTCATCTTCGTCGTCCTCATCATCCTTTTCGGTATCATCATCGTCTGAACGTATGTCGAATGCATCGTCAATATCGCAATAATTCTGAGACTTCGATTTCCGTCGAGGTCGAGTTTCGTCTTTCCTTCGTTTCATTTCTCTTATTTCTTCTTCTTTAGCTAACTTGGGAAAAAACTATGGTTCGACTTTAACTACTCGTCCATACAGGGATGCTCGAAGCTCTCTCTATTTTTCCAAGTTTTTTTTTTTTTTTGTAGTTATACGTTTTTGTCGTTTGGCTCGTTACGTGTATTGCATATAATAGGTAAATTGTTCAGATTCTATCGCAGGTTTTGCTATCAGCGATGTACAAGTCTTTTGGAAATCTATAGATGAAGCAGGAGCGAGCGTTTTAGGCCCCACCATACTAGAGCTCAACAAAATAGGAACTACGCAGTCAGTAATTACTGGTAATTGCAATCCGTTATATTTATTAGATTCTGTCAATTGTTTTTCAGTTACAGGGGTAACTAAAACGGGTGCTTCCAACGTGAATAATGCTATGCTGTCATTATTATCGCTACTGTAACTGGGCTCGTTGGTAGTTTTCATCGTTTCTACCAATGATTTTGCACGATAACAGGTAGCGGTTATATTAGCTGGTCGGACACACACAGACGGTACTGCGGGTCCTTCGAGAGTACTCGGATCGCATATGGCTATGAATGGGATATCCATGAGACATATGTCTCCTAAATTCACGCTATAATACGACGACGATGATGACAAAGGTCCGGGGCTACATAGCACGAGTTTTGTATTTAAACGTGTCAAGTGATTTTGAGCTATACGAAGCAAATATTTACAAATTGCGTCTCTTTTGATGCTATAAAATGGCTCATCGCTCGTTAACAAATTGATGAGACACCTTCCCGCTTGTACGCTTTTAGCTGTGTTTTTATTATCAACGTTAGCTCCTAATGTAGCTTTGACAGTCGCTTCCAATTCCTCTTTATTACGAATCGTAGAAAACACCGGAAGTATGTGTACTTTCCTACTCGAACTAGCTCCTAGATGAGCTTGTATCCTTCGACTGATTAGACCCTGATCAGAGGACTGAGTACCTCCTCCGCCTCCATCAATAATATTGCCAATAAACGCCGAATTCGGATCTATCCCTTTTGCAAGACGTTGGTGAAAGTTTATTTCGACTGGCAGACACTCTTTCCAACATTTCTGATGAGCCCCTGCTAAGATCGGGTTTGCAGTATCACCTTTGGATTCGTCGTTGCAAAAAATACACATAGTACTTAACGCGCTGTAATCAATATCTTTATTGTTATTATTATTAGTATTATTGCTATTGACGTTAAAGAGAGGACGACCCTTATTGATGGCGTCGATGATAGATTTTAATGGAGTTAATAGGTGGTTCTTCGTGCTCAAGTTATCTTTACAATTTTCTTTGTGTTTTTTTATAGCGAATTCCGGAACTCCCGGTTCGATTTTGGAGAAATCTATCGATCGAAATTGAAACATCCTGTAATGGGAGAATGATAAAACTGTCGGGTTTTAAAATACAACAAAAGTTCTAACCTTCTCTTATTTTTTGTGCGATTGTCTAATTGCTGTCAGAGTCACCAGACCCACATTCTGGTGAAACGACGATGTTTCTATTTTGATGTTTAGCAATCTGTTTTGGAAGCTTCCCATATTTGGTGCCACGTATAATAAAATTGTCTGTAGGCCCTTTGGTAGTAGACTGAACGTATTTATATTTAACATTCCCGTTATTGTCTACGATTTGACTCGTTTGTTTTATTTGTAAATTGCTACCGAAAGATTTGGGTTTCTTTCTTTCATTAACCACTAATGGAGCCACGGTTAATTCGAATTGTTGTTTGAGCGGACAATTCTTATAACGGGCAGCGTGGTTAATAGTATCCAAACAAAATATGCAATTGGTATATACATGCTTATCTTTGGCGTGGAGCTTATACTTGTTGAACGTGAAATGTTGACCATCCACGCATGAAGGACATTTATAAACTGGATGAGACTCACGAACGTGTTTCGTCATGACGGATTTTTTAGTTTCTACCGTTTGACAATAGACACATTTTAGAAACGACGTTCGTTCGCCACCTTCTCCTCCGCTTTCGGATCCAGAGCTATTACTGCGTCGTCTCGTATGCCTCTGCCCCCGTGATTTAGCGGAAGGACTTTTACTTCTTCTTGCCTGCCTCTGCTCTCGTGATTTAGTCGAAGGACTTTTACTTCTTCTTGCCTGCCTCTGCTCCCGTGATTTAGCGGAAGGACTTTTACTTCTTCTTGCCTGCCTTTCGGGACTTTTCCCCCTAGAAGCAGAGAGACTTCTACTTCTTCTTCTGATCCTATTAGAGTTGTTTCTCTTAGAGGGAGAGGGACTTCGACTTCTGCCTCTAAAAAAACTTCTACTCTGTCTTTGTTCGGTTTCACTATTTACCATATCCTCCTCCTTTGTTCTCTTCATATTATTTCTTTTTTTCGTATCCTTCTCTTATATATAAAGAAAAACGACAATTTAGGTTGAACGAGGTTTCAACGCCATCATTTACGATGATAACATTATTCAATCAAAGTTATCTCAAAAACGGAAATGAAACGCATCTCAATGAAACATACTTTGGACTGGTGAGACTTCGAATGTAATTACAACAATAGACGACCGGTATACGAGGGTACGCAAATGATTATAAAAATGAGACGTTAACGTCACTGATATATTTACAATAAATAATTAAGGTAACAAAATCGACGGGTGTATATGAAAATAATACATTTTAGTTGAGATTGGTTACTTATACTGTCGGCTTGTATTCGAAGAGGAAGAGATGTCATCTGCGAGAATAGGAGTTTCCGCCGGGTTAATTACGACGAGAGTTTGCCGAGAACTTTCTCCCATGAAAATGTCCAGTGAATTATGAAATATGCAGTGGGATCCTCTCGTGGCGTTGTGCAGACTCTCAAGCTTGGGAAATCCAATCTCTTCGACGTCCAGGATGGTAACGCATAGGTAGTGCACGATGTAGGCGAGGAATTGTGAAATATACAGTAGGATCCTCTCATGGCGTAGACTCTCAAGCTTGGGAAATCCAATCTCTTCGACGTCCAGGATGGTAACGTCTCTTTCCTTCACTAAATTGCGAGGTATATCCGCTTGTCCCGACCTTTTACGTACAAAACGTCGAAAATTAACGCAATCCGAAGAATTATACTATCTAACCGGTCGTAACCAACGTCACCTTCGTACCACTGTATTCCGTGTATGTGTTTAGCTACCCACTCGTTGGCGTTTTTAGCTCTGGGGTTACTGACGCGATTAATCGAATGTTGCATGATCCAGTGTTGAGTGGGAAGAGTTTCGAGATCGTACGTCGACAACTCTTTCACGACATTTTTCATTTTATCGTCGAAACAAAAGTTCATGTCGATGATGACCCGTCGTTTTGCTTTTGATGCGGGTAGGCGGATGAGTCCGATAATTCTCGCTCGGCGGACTCTTCGTCGATAGATTTGATCGAGTCCTCCAACATGTTTCGCATCTTGCCGCAGCCTTTAATGTTTCGAGCGGAGTTTCGATGGAAGGTTTGTCTGAACTTGAGGAATGTGTCGATTTCTTGGTTTGCTGCTGCCGGGACCACCAGGAGGCTTGAGGAGGTTTGTTGTTCGATAGAACCGTCGACATTGCGGAAAAATTGTACAACTCGCTCTTACGCACGAACGCGTAAGAGCGAGTTGAAACTGGCTTCGAAGATTTCCGACTGGCTCTCTTTATACTGCCCAGACAGTTGGATTCCCCTCTACTCTCGATCAGTACGACTGGATGTATCCGTGCATTCGGAGCTAGTTCTCTACATCGAACGACAAAAAAGACGAATCCCCGGCGGAGCTATTTCCGAATCCCCGCTTGTCGGGAATAGTATAAAAGAGCCGGCACGTGTTTTTGTAGTCAGTCGAGTACGCTTCTCCGTGTATTTGCCGCAACAAATATTTTTTCTCGTAAAACATGGACCCCCGTTATTATCTCAGTGAGAGGCCGTCATTCGCCGCTGGCAGTGCAGTTCTCGACGTACACTGTTTTTTCGACGACGAAATGAAGTATATCGTCAAAGAGTTGGCGATATTTGACCTACACTATAGATCCTCGGATCACTATATATTCGAGCCTCCCTCGGGACGTCTTCGTAACAGGAAAGCACAGGAGACAAACGGATACGCGACGGACCAGGTACACGGCATATCGTGGGAGGACGGCGACGTGGAGTACGAACGTGTCCCCTGTATTATTCGTCGTATAACGACGAGGTATAACACCATCTACGTCAAAGGACGACAAAAGGTGGACGTCCTTCGACGTTATACGGAGCCAGACGACTTAGCCATAGTGGACTTGGACACGAGAAGATGGCCACGATTAGAAACTATACGGGCAGCGAGTTCCGGGTGTGTTTCATGTTTACACCATAGAAACTCGCCGACGATGTGCGCTATGTTTACGAGCCAAGCCATCGCTCAGTGGTTCGACGATTCGCCCGAGTCTGACGAATGGTGGTGAGCCTGACGATACCTGGAGGAACCCTCGGTCCGCCGTTTGCCGTTTCGCTCAGCGGGTAAATAGCAATAATATAATAATAATAATGTTAGTATGAATAGTAGTTTACATCGTTTTGTACGACAATATCCCGCGTTCCTATTAGACACGTTTGTATCGTGATATATGTATATTTTATATGTATATATGTATATTTGTATGTAAGCGTAGTTAAATCAGAGTGTCATAATAGTCGTATTTTTAAGTTAGTTATGATTATGTTAGTAATAGTAACGGTAAAATGTTACGTTTCGTTACAATCTCGATGTATATACGCTAGGCCGAAAGTACGTAATAAAAAAACGATTGTAAATTGCGTTTAAATTACCTAATCCCTTACCAGTAGGACTCATTCCTTTTTATCGAATACCAACTAGATACCTCCTGTATAAGAGAGAACGATCAAGTTCTATAAAATAAACAACCAATGCCTCCGTCTACAATTTGAAAAGGGTGCAACGCGAGGTGAGAAAGAATATGAGCGAGAAGAACAAAGGATTAAGGGCGCCATCCAAGGAATTGAGAAGAATGAAACCAATGATACGAGGGTGGAGGAAACCCTTATTCTTTATTCCTGATTGGGCAGATAACAGAGTATGTGTGTGGCAAGACGAGCTGTTTCAAACTAAAAAAAAGGTCCAAACTAAGAAAAATACAACTCTAGGTTTTAGCATTCATTGTGAGACTTTTTTTGTGAGGGAATGGAAAATACAAGTGGGGAGTTACAGGGCCGAAATGATTTTCCATCAGTTCTGATTCTTGACCGAAAGATTTTTATTTGTCTGAGGATCAAAGACCCTAAGGGTTCGATTGTAACTTTTATTCTCGGCCTCCAAGATTTTCGGACTAGAAGATTTACTTTTTAAAACGATCAACGACGTTCGTCAACTCTCAGATTTTTTCTTCTCTAGCTCCGAGGAATTTTTCTCCCTAGTCCCAAGACTTAGGATTTAGTATTAATTCTTAACTCTTAAAACTTAACTCTTAAGACTTGAGACTAGGGAGATTCCTCCACGGAGCTAGAGGGAAAAAAAGTCCGAGGCGGCGAAATACTGTAACGCTAACTCTTAACTCTTAAGACTTAAGACTAAAGATACGAAGATATCCCCACTCCACGACTATACCCCCACTCCTACTCCTTTGCTCACGATATACTAAACTGATCCGACTGTCAGGCTTCAGTGTCCACCGGTATTTCTTAGGGGGAGGGTGTATATTATTATTATATATATATTACATATATATATAATAATAATATACACCCTCTTAACTCTTAAGACTTAACTCTTAAGACTTAACTCTTAAGACTTAACTCTTAAGACTTAAGACTAGGGAGACTCCTCTTTGGAGCTCGAGGAAAAAAAGTTCGGAGCGACTAATTACTACAATACCAACTCTTGACTCTTAAGACTTAAGACTAAGGAGCTTTCTCGGAGCTCGAGGAAAAAAGTTGCGACCGAAAAATTCTCGGTCCTTTGATCCTCGAAAGAAAAATCCTATGAAACTGATTTACTCTAATTCCTGCTTTACCGCTTTATCCCCACTCCTTACGTCTTTGGAGAACTATATACTAAGCCGTTTTCGGGGTTACGCTTCAGTGTCCACCGGTATTTCTTAGGAGGAGGGTGTATATTATTATTATATATATATTACATATATATATAATAATAATATAGTAACTCTTAACTCTTAAGACTTAACTCTTAAGACTTAAGACTAGGGAGACTTCTCTTTGGAGCTCGAGGAAAAAAGTTCGGAAGAACTACTCGAAAGGAATTCCGAATTGAAAACTAAAAGCGAAAGAACCGAGACAAAACAAAAAGAGGAACGAACGACGTTTAGTCGTAGATTCGAGAATAAAATGTTCTCGTCGGAAAATCCTTCATCCGAACCGGATGGTTTCGGAGTGGCTAAATAAATGTAGTACGAAATTTATACGCTAATTATTCACCCCGCTCCTACTCAATGACTATATTATTGTTGTAATAACACTAACTCTTAAGTCTTAAGACTAGGGAAATTTCTCAGAGCTCCAGGGAAATAAAGATCAGAAAAAATGATGTCCTCGAGATCTGAGATCAGCGAGAATCTACGACTAGATAGTCGATCGTTCGTTTTTCAGCTGTTGACTCGGATTTCCTTCCCGATAAAGGAAAGCTATCGCTAGATCGCTTGGTTACAGTGATCCAGCGGCCGTTTTATCGAATCACTTGAAAAATTCGCCGTTCAAACGTTCTTGGTCGGACCTCACTAAAGGTATCGAATTCGCGTCGACACCTTCAAACTATATAATAATAATATACTAACTCTTTACTCTTAAGACTTAACTCTTAAGACTTAAGACTAGGGAGACTCTTCCTCGGAGCTCGAGGAAAAACAATAAGGTAGGAAGAAAATATCCGAAAGAGAATCCGAACCAAACGAAAGGAACATGAACCAACGACTATATAGAGGAAAAAAGTTACGACCGAAAGATTTTAGGTCTTTAGATCCTCGAAAGAACAATTTTTCGGTCCGTGCCGAAGAATAAAAGTTCGCAGCGATGAAATAAATGTCTCGAGAAAGAGAAACCGATATCGACGTATTTTATTTTCCCCTTATCCTTATAGACCTAAGACTAGGGAGATTCTTCCTCGGAGCTCAGGTAGAAAAAAAGTTGGGATCAAAAAAATGCTAGGGTTTTCGATTTCCAGAAGAAAATCCTCTCAACCACCCAACTCTCTAGTAATACTCTCTAGTCTCCATGAGAAAAGTCCGAACATAAAATGTCTACCCAGAATACGGCCGAAACTGATTTAAACAGATCTGACCTTTGACCGAGATAGATTTTTGATTCTACCCACCCAATTTGTATTCCCTTTGGTTCTAAGTACTTCGGACGAGAATGTTTCTTACTGGGAAATACGACTAGGTAACCAAGTTACGCGAAACTTTCTACGGCTCCGTCCTCGAGTCGAAAGATTTTTCTATCGAGGATCGAAGGACCGAGAATATTTCGGTCGCAACTTTTTTTTTCCTCGAGCTCCGAGATTTTCGAACGAGAACATTTTATTCTCGAACCAACGACTAAAACGGGCCGAAAGAATTTTCTTTCGAGGATCGATGGGCCGAGAATTTTTTCGGTCGCAACTTTTTTTCTCCTCGAGCTCCGAGATTTTCGAACGAGAACATTTTATTCTCGAATCTACGACTAAATAGTCGTTGGTTCTTTTTTTTCTGTCTCGGCTCTTTCGCTTTTAGTTTTGGATTCTGATTTTCTTTCGGGCATTTCTTCCGAACTTTTTTTTTTCCTCGAGCTCCCAGGTCCCTAGTCTTAAGTCTTAAGAGTTAAGAGTTAAGAGTTACTATATTATTATTATATATATATGTAATATATATATAATAATAATATACACCCTCCCCCCAAGAAATATCGGCGGACACTGAGGCTTAACGCCGAGAACCGCTCGATATAAAGTTACTCTAAGACGTAGGGAGTGGGGATGACTCCGTATTCTCTAGTCTTAAGTCTTAAGAGTTGAGAGTTAGTGTTACACTATTTCGTCGCTCCGGAATTTTTTTCCGGCTCGGATCACGGGCCGAAAGAATTTTCTTTCGAGGATCGATGGGCCGAGAATTTTTTCGGTCGCAACTTTTTTTCCCCTCGAGCTCCGAGATTTTCGAACGAGAACATTTTATTCTCGAATCTACGACTAAATAGTCGTTGGTTCTTTTTTTTCTGTCTCGGCTCTTTCGCTTTTAGTTTTGGATTCTGATTTTCTTTCGGGCATTTCTTCCGAACTTTTTTTTTTTTCCTCGAGCTCCCAGGTCCCTAGTCTTAAGTCTTAAGAGTTAAGAGTTAAGAGTTACTATATTATTATTATATATATATGTAATATATATATAATAATAATATACACCCTCCCCCCAAGAAATACCGGTGGACACTGAGGCCTAACGCCGAGAACCGCTCGATATAAAGTTACTCTAAGACGTAGGGAGTGGGGATGACTCCGTATTCTCTAGTCTTAAGTCTTAAGAGTTGAGAGTTAGTGTTACACTATTTCGTCGCTCCGGAATTTTTTTCCGGCTCGGATCACGGGCCGAAAGAATTTTCTTTCGAGGATCGATGGGCCGAGAATTTTTTCGGTCGCAACTTTTTTTCCCCTCGAGCTCCGAGATTTTCGAACGAGAACATTTTATTCTCGAATCTACGACTAAATAGTCGTTGGTTCTTTTTTTTCTGTCTCGGCTCTTTCGCTTTTAGTTTTAGATTCTGATTTTCTTTCGGGCATTTCTTCCGAACTTTTTTTTTTCCTCGAGCTCGCAGGTCCCTAGTCTTAAGTCTTAAGAGTTAAGAGTTAAGAGTTACTATATTATTATTATATATATATGTAATATATATATAATAATAATATACACCCTCCCCCCAAGAAATACCGGTGGACACTGAAGCTTACCGCCGAGAACCGCTCGATATAAAGTTACTCTAATACCTAAGGAGTGGGGATGACTCCGTATTCTCTAGTCTTAAGTCTTAAGAGTTGAGAGTTAGTGTTACACTATTTCGTCGCTCCGGAATTTTTTTCCGGCTCGGATCACGGGCCGAAAGAATTTTCTTTCGAGGATCGATGGGCCGAGAATTTTTTCGGTCGCAACTTTTTTTCCCCTCGAGCTCCGAGATTTTCGAACGAGAACATTTTATTCTCGAATCTACGACTAAATAGTCGTTGGTTCTTTTTTTTCTGTCTCGGCTCTTTCGCTTTTAGTTTTAGATTCTGATTTTCTTTCGGGCATTTCTTCCGAACTTTTTTTTTTTCCTCGAGCTCGCAGGTCCCTAGTCTTAAGTCTTAAGAGTTAAGAGTTAAGAGTTACTATATTATTATTATATATATATGTAATATATATATAATAATAATATACACCCTCCCCCCAAGAAATACCGGTGGACACTGAAGCTTAACGCCGAGAACCGCTCGATATAAAGTTACTCTAAGACGTGGGGAGTGGGGATGACTCCGTATTCTCTAGTCTTAAGTCTTAAGAGTTGAGAGTTAGTGTTACACTATTTCGTCGCTCCGGAATTTTTTTCCGGCTCGGATCACGGGCCGAAAGAATTTTCTTTCTAGGATCGATGGGCCGAGAATTTTTCGGTCGCAACTTTTTTTCCTCGAGCTCCGAGGAGGAATCTCCCTAGTTCCATACCTAGAAATTATCCAAGGCAGCGTTTTAAGTATATTTAAGGAAGACCAATAATTTAGGTTAAACGTGGTTTCAACGCCGTCTTTTGCGATAATAATATTTTTCGACCAAAGTTATCTCAAAAATGAAAATGAAACCTATCTCAATGAAAAACTTCGACGGTAGACCTATGGTTCTACAGTCGGATCATTTAATAATGATTAATTTTTACACATTTATAGTTCATACCCTAGCGTTCAGCTTTCCTCAACACTACAAAGGCTTAGGGATTATGAGATGTTGCGATAAAACGAGAGCATTTCACAAAAGTGGCTAACGATTTTCCTACTATGAAACCTAAGGGAATTAAACTTCCCTATGTAACAACGCGTTGGTTGTACGTGAAATCGATAGAACCCCTCACCGTGACGTGACGAAAACAAATGGAAACGTCTCGTTAATCGTTATTAAATTATAAAAACTTTGGCATGGTGAGACCACGAATGTAAATACAACGATAGACAACCAGTATGGGAATACGATGGGTACCCAAATGCGAATAAAATCGAGATTTAATTTACACTGATATATTTACAAGAAACAAAATCGACATATATTACGTACAAATGTTTACAGTCTGTAAGGGGGAACTTGAGCGACGACTACGTTTTGTTTAAAAGCCACAGAGCTATACTTTTACATTGATAACCGGTGCACCATGTAGGGAACGAATTGTGAAACGTGCATTGGGATCCTCTTGCGGCGTTGTGTAGACTTCCAATCAGTGAACATCCAATATCTTCGACGTCTACGATGTTATAGCGTCTTCCCTTCTCCAAATCGCGAAGTGTATCCGCTATATCCTTGCCTTTCACGAATAAAATGCTAAAAGTTGACGCTATCCGACGAATTATACTACTCAATTGTTCGTAATCGACATCACCTTCACACCACGGTATTCCGTGTGAGATTTTCATTACCAACTCGAACCTGTTTGGATTTTTCGGTGGTTTTATAATCCAGTGTTGAGCGGAATGGGTGCTGAGGTCGTATGCCGATAACTCTTTCACGACTTTTTCCAAATTATTGTCGCGACAAAAGTTCATATCGATGACGACCCCCCGTTCAGCTTCCACTCGTTTAGGCAAGATGAAAAGCGAGTCTGACGATTTTCGTTTCGCGGACTCCTCCTCCATAGATTTGATAATTTCGTCCAACGTGTTTCGCATCTCGATACACTTCGCCTTCAAATTAATACACTCACCCTTTAAAGTAGGCATGTCGGGTGTCGATTTCTCGGTTCGATGTTGCTCGTTCCACCAGGAGACTCGTGGAGGTTTGTTGTTCGATGGAATCGTCGACATTGCGGAAAATTGTACAACGAACGCACAGAGAACAGAAGATACGTAACGCGTAATAGCGGGGTTGGAACTGGCTCGAAAGATTTCAGAATGGCTCTCTTTATACTGCGACGCAGGAGGGGTATCTAACTTGTAGCCTAAGCATGTTGCTTCTGACTCGTTCCTCTAGATCCAATAACACTTTGAGAACTGGATACGATTTCGTACGTGTCAACGTAGAACTAAGAACCCTGCATAAAAATGCCGTTATTCCGGACTTTAAGCTCGAAACATACATTTTCTCGTACCAGGGAGAAGAATATTTTAAGCAATATTAACCAATTCATAGAAGAAGCGGAATATACGACCATTTTAAGTTATCCCAATTTAATTGTTTCTATGAAGGAATCGTTGGCCGAAGCTCTAATAAACGACAGCAGGCGCTCGACTTTAGAAACCAGAAGAAAAGTAAAAGATATGACGGAACTTTGTTATTTCATAATAGATAGAATACGGGTTATACTATTCTATGGGAAAACGACTAAAACCGTACTAGTAGGTCTGATTGATAAATTCGGGCATTATTTAGGAGGAGAAACTATACGTGAAACTGCTTTAGAAATAACTGTCGGGTTAGGAGATCAACTCTCGACTATCAGCAACGATGACATGAAAATTCTTTTTGAAGAATACGCTAAAATAAGTCTGCGAGAAGGCATTGACCCGAATATGTTAGTAGAAGAGGAAAAAGAAAGGCAACGATTAGCCAACGAAGAACTAGCGTCCAATTTTACTATATTTCGTCGTAAATTTAAAAAGGCTATTGTGCAGCAAGTGAAACAAGCTTTTATGAAACACCGAGAGATAGAAGATATGAAGAATCAAAACAGAGAAGATAAACAGCGCTCTCAGATGCTTATAGAAAATGTGAGAAAAGCTAGATATACGGCGGCGGTGAGAGATGTAACTGGAACTGAAAGAAATGAAAGCAGTGACGATTTAACTTCCGCGACAGAAAAATTTCTACTCAACCATCATCGTAGTCATCATTATTCAGACGAAGATGAACAGCGTCAAAATTATCATCTATCAGTATCACCTCCACAACTTCATACTCTGGAACACGGAAACGAAGAATCGAACGAAGAATATGAAAGTGAAACAGAAGTAATTCCCACTTTTGACATTAGCGATGCAGAGACTGTGATCGAAGTAGTAAATAATGATATGATAATGGCTGCAACGCCAGAAAAGGAATTGCCAGTGTTATCGTTTACTGAAGCGGAAGCGACAACGAAGGAAGAAGACGATATTACATATCGCGAAAATAACTCGATAGCCTCAGCTTTATTACAAAATGAAGATAATAGTAATAGCGTATTGCTTGACTCGTCTAAGCTGTTAATGGAAAACGCGGAGGAAGGACAATACGAAGAAAATGAGGAGGTCGTCTACTCCTGTGAAAAATCTACCGAATCGCAAGCAACAAATAAAGAAGATCTGATAGTAGGGGCTACATTGTTACAAAGTAGTGACACGCGACCAAATACTGAATCCCCGACAATTAACGAGGACAGGCCCCCTCATATGCTACGGATTGACGCATCTTGCGAAGAATTATCCGAATTGATAACAATAAACCTCGATAACTACAGGTGTGAAGAAGAATACAAAGATGAAGACAGTAGCGCAGTTACGAATACAAATATCCCGATAGCCACTTCAAACATTCAATATAATGATGCAATGCCATCACTCGCAGAAAAAGAAGAAGAATTATCACCGTCGAGTGAAGACTCCGTTTCCGAACTCGACGGGCCGTTAGAAGCATCTTTGTTCGATCATGCAATCGACGAAGTGGAAAACTAACGGCTGAATTCTTATGCGCCTCACTTTTTGTCGGGATGGGTGTAAAATGCGAGGGGGCTAGGTGTAAAACGCTGAAAAAAACGCTCGATACACCCAGCTCTATGTAGGGGGCTGGGTGTAGAGCTGGGTGTAAGAGTTGGTTTTATATCCCTTCTTACACCCAGTCAAAGAAGCGAAAATCTCGTATAATCGGCTATAGCGAAAAAATGCCTGTTTCCCTAGGTGTACGGTAGTACCAAAAACGTGTTCTTACACCTAGCCCCTAGGTGTATGGGGTGGGTGTAAAAAGCGAAATTTAGGTGACTCTACACCTAGCCCCCTCGCGTTTTACACCCAGCTCTCACGCGTTTTACACCCAGCCCCTTCGTTGGCTCGTTTGTTGTCTTTTCGTTGACTAATCGTGTTCTTTCTTGCAGCATTCGAAAACGAGTGCATAAGTCCCTTGCGAATCGATGTGTTATGTTCGATTAATCGATATGCTCTGTATAAATTCGATAAATCGATATGTTCTACGTAAAAGTGAATATATAAGTTCTGGTACTAGATAAATTTAAAATACCGATCTACACGGGAAGCACCCGTTCCTTTATCGATCTAAAAATGTAGCTTTCGAGTATTTCTTAAAAGAAGATTCAACTTGATTCCGAACTGGTGGGAACGGTACACGGCTTTTTCCCAAATCATCGAGAGAACTTTTATCCCGTGTGGCGATTTATTTAAAATCCCCGCATTAAATTAACCTTTTGGCTTGTTCCAAGTTAAGTACTTTATGTGAAATTTTGTGTATCACAATTCGACGTTTAATCAAATCACGATTATTCGAATCGGGAAATCTCCATTTAGTAGTTTTTTATGAGGGGTTTCTCACGGTGCACAAGTACTAAGAAGGCACTCACTTTAATCATGCAACCACCACGCTCCGACCAAGATAATGAATGGAAAATACGTCAAATTCGTTCTGCAGGAGGAGATTTGATGCTTTGCACTGCAGTAAATGGAATAGAATTCGATAGGTTCGAGTTTGGGTTGACTGCGTCGTCTTTTAGTTTATTACAGGCTCTAAAAACATTGGACATCAAACCCCAGGATTTCACTCGCTATGAAAGGGCGGAAAAGAAACTCGCCCATGTTCGCAAAGTTCTCAAATCGATAAGCAATGATATCGGCGATACACCTTTATTACGCGTCTTGGTTGAGTGTTCGGATAAACGTTACTTCGCTAATAAATATATTTGGGATTACGTAGGCCAAACTTCCGAGGCCAGTAGTCAAGAACAATTGGATCGTATGCTAGGGTATATCCTGACGTACAAAAATAAAACGAACGACCCAGCAGCCCATCTATTCTCTCCCCTTGCGGGTCGGTATTTAATCAAACCTTCGGAACTGAAGACGAGCAAAAAGGTAATTAACAATGCCACGATCGATGAGTACAATTGCCACGAGGTTATAGACAATAGTGATTTTATGAAGCTTTTGAAATCGTTGATTCCTAGCATTGTGAGCTCTAACGTTGGAATAGAAGCGAAAATAAAACTTGCACAGGCTGCGACTGTTGTAGATCTATTTTATATCGGACCTTACGTAAATATTATCTCCCCTTCTCTGGTCAAACGAAACTCTACCAACTATATGTTCGATATTATTCCTAATATGTACGACGATGAATTTACAAATAAATAATACTTATACAATTACAGATTATTTCATCTCTGACGATGATACATCCTATGTTCCCCTTTTTCTCATATCCAAATACCAGAACATTTTGCGGCTGAAGCCAAATAATGTCAACAACCAGCCTCAACGATCCGAGTCCATTGGATTTTTGCAAATGGAGTTCAATAATTCTGACTATATATTAGCCGATGATGCAGTTTCTGACTGGAGTGATGACAAAGCTCCTCCACCGCGTATGTTTGATTTTTCACTCATCAACTCCGACGTTTCGGAGGATATTCCTTTGGCGTGCTGGGAAAAGGCGACACAGAATGGTATTCACTAGAACCAAATCGTAGTATACAAACGGCCATTGTGTGATTTGGATTGGTAATTTTTCACTCGTAGGCATGTAAGGAGATAAAGTCTGAATCGTACCTACCCACTTGAACTTTTGAACACTAGTTCTTTCTTCTGTTGCACAGTTGTCATCGGAATGTAGCTGACACATACGGTGATTCACACATAATAAATGAGACTTATATTATTTACCAAAATGTGCGTTATTATTCATTACATGTTGAGACCCTCTTGCCTGAAAACAACATTATTGAAACACGGTAATCTGAAGGTGGATGTCCCACGGACCACTCTATCCGTCAGTGAGGCCTATACGTCCACCCTGATTAAGTGTTAAATAAAAGTAGTTTAACGGATTGATAAAATAAGAAGTAACGGCAATTCTTCTGCCTAAAACAGGTACCTAACACATTTCTACATGTCATCCCAACATTCTCAAAACGATAATGGAGGCAGTTGTGATAAAGACGAAGAAGAAAAGTGGTGTACCATGCGACAACTCAAATTTTATCCTTCTAGCTTTTTGCCGATTCGTTACGTGTTTAATATAAATGTGGATGGGAATAATAGTGATATCCGAAAGGAAATTCTGAGATATACGTCGAAAATTGAAGCCCACGAACCACGTCCATATTTTATTGGGCCTCGTATATATAAAGACGTCTTGCGTAAAATAAGTAACACGAACGAAGAGTATATTCACGCTGCTTACTGTAACGAATTTAGAGCATACGTTCTATCGGGGATGAACGGTGGGTACTACATATCTCGTACCATAGATTTAGCGGAAACGATGATATCGAGTCTTCGTATTATCCCTAAAGGGTCTGTCGCAACGTTTAAAGATACGGGTATAGTAAAAATACAAGATCTTCCCGGTGAAGAGCATACTTTCTTCGAGAACAGGAGGTTGTTTGCGCGGACGATATCTCAATTATTCAAATACGCTTTTTACGTACTCACCGAAGGGCAAATTGCTGAAGAAGAAGACATAGAATGTTTTGAATCCAATTCTTTACTCATGATTCAAAATAATTACCCCGATTTATCCCGAAACATCCAACCTAATAACTCTGTCGACCTCGACGATTTTTTCCGTAGAAATTTCGAAACGAAAAAATATTTAGCAACCCGGTTGGTACATAGGATCGCGGAAGTAAGGCGAAACAATAATTTATCCGACTTAGGGATCGATAAATTAAGTATACAAAATAAATATCATCCGATCGCATTCGTAGGAACAAGCCAGAAAATTTGGTTATGGATGCATTTGACTGCTGGGAAATTAAGACTTCTGCCGTATAATCACGATGTACAGCGATATTTTATCAGTTTAATTATGACGTTCAAAATATTAATTACGTGTTCAACTTGCGAAGATCACTTTGACAATAATTTGCTGCCGAAGTTGCAACGTTTATTAGACGAGCCTCCTCACCAAAACAGTAATATAGATATTATTATTTCTCAGATCCACCTCGACGTGAATAATACGTCTGGGGTTTCGAGGAACAACGATAATGCCACTACCATCAACGATCTATGTTTAGAATATAGAGATTGGTGGAAAAATTAAACGTAGGCGTAGACAGGTACATATTGTCATTTATACGCGAGCTAACTATTGTTTTTTATTCCTTATCCACTGGGTTATGTTAGTGGATAAGGAATATTTATTTTTACTCGATTTAGGAATCGATGTATTTACGAAGAAATAGTTTACAACATTACTCTCCCATTCTTACTCGTTTCAATCACTAGTAGTATATTACGGACAAAAATAAGTTCCATTTAATAAACCATTTTTTCATTTCATTACATGGCATGGATGATCTGAAATATACTCCTTCAATTCGCGAGAATACTCTCCGCGGAACCCGCACGTCCGCGATGTGTAGCGGGTTTGCAGTCGTATATAATTATATGGTCGCACTATGTGCGGGGTCTACGTCCGTAGCGAACGTCTATATATATATATATATATATATATATATATATATATATATATATATATATATATATATATATGTTTATTAACTAATTCAATGCTCCACGTGATCTACCGTATAGAATGAAATAAAACAATAACATCCCTCAGGTATGGGGAAAAAAAAAAAAAAAAAACCCCGAGTTTGATCAAATGAATCACCCACTTTGTTCCATTATATATTGCTGATAAAATTAAGACCCTAGTGATGTATCTACCTCCTAGTTGATACCTATTGTATTGTTTGTAGCCTGAAGATGTCCAATAAATTGGACGAAACGTAGGCGTAAAGAAAAAACTGATTTATTGCCCTACCCTCGAGAACCTCAACACCTTGTTTTAAGAAGAAGTGGTTGAGAACTCAACATAATGTTATTATATATATTAGGAATGAGTCGATTCTCGATACCACCGATTCTTAGGCATTGATATCGGTATCGAGAATCGATCGCCTAAAGCCGATACCGATACCGCTCGGTGATGGGCGTTTTATTACACTACGGTACTATTGCAACCATCTAACAACGAAGATGGTGTTATCGGTGCTACCGTGCAACTGTTGTGTGAAGTTAGCAGTTGCGAAACATGAATTGTCCAAAACACAACTTACAATTATAACTTTGTTTACAAGTAGGCTTGTGTTATTTTGTTTGTGACAACAGAAGTATTAGACAAAGCTACGTTTTCCAAGTATAAAAGCCTAGAGCCAGTCTTATTTGGAAATACATTACAGTTACCGAAGAAACACTAAAAAACCAAGTCAGTCTGCTTAACTTGTTTTATTCAGAAAGAAATCAATCCTAGGCAATAAAAGTTGCCTATTAATTGATACTTGATAGATAACAAAAAAATATCAAATTTTGTATTTGCACAAATCAAATTAACTAAAGCCTTGAATGAAAATGTAGGGTCAAGGTACAAGCTGAAAAGTTAGGGTCGTACTGGTTTTCTAGTCCCCACTCAAGACTGAGAAAATTAGCTGTAAAATATTTGTGTGTGCCTCCTTCTACTGTTTTTAGCGAGAGACTTTTTAGTACGGCAGGAAACATCTGCGACCAGAAGAGAAATCGTCTGGACCCAGACAGGATTAAAATGTTGGTCTTTTTAAACAAAAACCTTAAGTAGAACAGATAGAGAAAAAAGGTTTTATTATCCATGTTTTGTTTTTATTTAAAAATTACCTCATTTGCAAATATATTATGATCAATTTTTTGTAAGTATAAGTTATATGTTGTACAAAAAAAATTTGAATATATTACAAGTTCAAGAGGAATTTTTGTTTTTCACCTACAGGTAAGTTAGGTATTATGCGCCGATGGTATCGGTATCGAGAATCGGGAATCGATTTTTTAGGTATCGGTATCGGGAATCGATAAGTTTTGGTATCGACTCATCTCTAATATATATATATATATATACATACCTATATAACTATTAAAAACCAGGAATCGTTTTAGGATGTCACAAAACGGATTCCAATGCAAAAAATTTCGAGGTACTCCCTTAGCTGTAATGAGACTCAAGATCCGCGCTACCTCCAGCACGGCTGGAATAGGACATGTTAATGAACGGTTCGTATGGGGTTCGGGAAGTGACGTAGGACTGGACACTCAGGGTATGATACCGAATGGGAAGATTGGGAAATGGATGGCCTGAAGTCCGCCCTACTGGAGGTAACTATCAGAAGTTGGATAGGGAGGTCTAAGGTCTAAAACTCAAGGCACCCCGTAGTTCCAGGGATTAAGCCCCAACCTTCATCAACACAGCTGGACACCTTGCCAACTGAGCTATTCAGAACCCCCTATGTAGAGCCGATATGAACAAAGGATTCGGGAGGAGAATGGAAACAGAGAGCATTTGCATGTATCTTCGATTCATGTTTCCTACTTTTTATATTAATGACGTAATATCAAAAGAAGCACGTGATAATCCACGCAATTATTGTGTTTAAATTTCCTTTTACCTAATTTTCGTTAAAATTGAAGCTATTGCAAGGGGTCAAAAAAATGTTTAATTAAATTTGGGCCTTTATCGTCATACGACCGCACACGGTCTTTTCTGTTATACAACAGCAAAACAATTGTCTATAGAAAGAGAAACTCTTGATATATGTTATATTTTCTAATAACTCTTCCCCTATCATTTTTACATCCACTGTGGTGAAAAAAAGTTTTGTGGTCTGGATGCTAGCAAGCTCGCATCTAAAAAGTACATTACATCAAGCAGTCCATCCCTCAGTAAAAACTCAGATTAGTTAGACATGTAGGTCAGAATGATGTGTATGGTTTGGCGGTCTGGACGCTTGCAAGCTCGCATCTCAAAAATACATAACATCAAGTAGGTTGTCAATCCCTTAGTAAAAGTACAGATTAGTTGGACATACAGGTTAGAATGAATGAATGGTAGCGAATTAACGGAAAAGGTAATTTTTTTAACCAGTACAAGTTTTCATTTTATGGACAACTTCATCATTTTCAGAAAAACAACTATCATTCTGTTTTTATTGAAAATTGTTTTGCAGTTGTATATATTTATTATTGTATATATATATATATATATATATATATATATATATATACTAGCCGCTCCGGCTCGCTACGCTCGCCTCCACGTCCAGCCGGGGGGCAAGCCCCCCGGACCCCCCATTAAATTGCTCGCTTCGCTCGCAAAGTGTGGCATGTAGGGAACATTGCTCGCTTCGCTCGCAAAGTGTGGCATGTAGGGAATGTTGCTCGCTTCGCTCGCAAAGTGTGGCATGTAGGGAATGTTGCTCGCTTCGCTCGCAAAGTGTGGCATGTAGGGAATGTTGCTCGCTTCGCTCGCAAAGTGTGGCATGTAGGAAATGTTGCTCGCTTCGCTCGCAAAGTGTGGCTGTATACATGCGATGTATTACAATTGCAACGTGTAGGGGATGTTGCTCGCTTCGCTTGCAAACGGTAGATCTCTAAGGGTAGTTTTAACTTCTGTAGGGGATGTTGCTCGCTCCGCTCGCTTGAGGAAGTTATACTGCCCACCCAACTTGGCAGACGTTTTTTTCTGTAGGAAATTCTTACAAACAAATTAAATCTTATAAAGCTACGTGGAACCACGAAAAGTTTATCAGGGGATGTTGCTCGCTTCGCTCGCAAGGTATACCTGTATATGTGTAGGACAAAGTCCGTATTTATTCTGTTGAAATGGCTCTCGCTTCGCTCGCAAGGTAGGTACCTATGTATACCTGCTCGCCTCGCAAGGTATTGCGTAGAAGTGCAAATGGGAACACCCCTGTGAGGGTCCCTTCTGGTAAGCAACGTTGTGAAACGGGCGGCCCTGGTCGATTAAAAATGTCATATTAAACGGTTCCCCTCGCTTCCGCTGGCAATTCGACCGAGTTCTCGTCACTTTTTTCGATATCCGATTTCGGATTCAGATTCGGCGGACCCAAAGCTGTATTTCGCCCGCGAAAACCGTTCCGAAAAACGTACCTTTATGGGGTATATTTTAATCGAAAAAAAACGCAGTTTTTGTCGGACTTTTCGAGAAAACACGGTCCGTACTTTCGCATTTTTTTGACGCATTTCCCGATATTTTTTTCGCGATCCGATCGCGCCGTCGTCTTTCTCGTTTCAAAACCTACGAAACCGGTATTTTTCCGGAATTTTCGACGGCCGTTTAGAGGGGTTGGGGAAGCGGGGAAGTCCAAAAAGCGCACATTAATTATTACTTCGACCCCCCTCCCGCCCTACGGCCCATGTTTCGGGTGGGATTAGAAAATTTTAAATTCGCTTATACACCCTATCGGAAAATCCCAAGAAGATCCCACCACTCGTAGATCCGGCCCACTCAGCCGTTTGGCCGTGCATAGACACAACAGACAAACAAACAGACAGACGGAGTTTCATTCTTATAAATAGTACTAGCCGCTCCGGCTCGCTACGCTCGCCTCCACGTCCAGCCGGGGGGCAAGCCCCCCGGACCCCCCATTAAATTGCTCGCTTCGCTCGCAAAATGTGGCATGTAGGGAATTTTGCTCGCTTTGCTCGCAAACGGTAGATCCCTAAGGGTAGGTTTAACGTGTGTAGGAGATGTTGCTTGCTTCTCTCGCAAACGGTAGATCTCTTAGGGTAGGTTTAACTTCTGTAGGGGATGCTGCTCGCTTCGCTCGCTTGAGGAAGTTATACTGCCCACCCAACTTGGCAGACGTTTTTTTCAGTTGGGAATTCTTACAAACAAATTAAATCTTATAAAACTACGTGGAACCACAAAGAGTTTATTCGGGGATGTTGCTCGCTTCGCTCGCAAGGTACCTATTGCTGTATATGTGTAGGAAAAAGTCCGTATTTATTCTGTTGAAATGGCTCTCGCTTCGCTCGCAAGGTACCTATGTGTACCTGCTCGCAAATGATAGATCCCTTAGGGTAGGTTTAAAGTCTGAAGGGGATGCTGCTCGTTTCGCTCGCTTGAGGAAGTTATACTGCCCACCCAACTTGGCAGACGTTTTTTTCTGTTGGAAATTCTTACAAACCAATTAAATCTTATAAAACTACGTGGAACCACGAAAATTTTATTAAGGAATGTTGCTCGCTTCGCTCGCAAGGTATTGCTGCATATTCCGACATGTGAATAGCTAAAACTACCTACGAATTTGCACCGCTTGGGATTTGGAACCCCAAAGGGTGTTAGGGCATCAATAGCGACCGTTATGTGACCGTTATGAATAGCTCGCAAGAGGCCAAGAGCGAACTTTGAGTCCCTTCAACTCGCATTATTGCGAAACGGCGGCCCGGGTCGATTAAAAATGTAATTTTAAACGCTTCCCTCGCTTCCGCTCGCAATTTGACCGACTTAACGTCACTTTTTTCGATATCCGATTTCGGATTCAGATTCGGCGGACCCAAAGCTGTATTTCGCCCGCGAAAACCGTTCCGAAAAACGTACCTTTATGGGGTATATTTTAATCGGAAAAAACCAAGTTTTTCGGTGGACTTTTCGAGAAAACGGGTCCGTACTCTCGCATTTTTTTGACGCATTTCCCGATACTTTTTTCAAGATCCGATCGCGCCGTCGTCTTCCTCGTAGGAAAACCTACGAAACCCGTATTTTTCCGGAATTGTCAACGGCCGTTTAGAGGGGTAGGGGAAGCGGGGAAGTCCAAAAAGCGCACATTAATTCTTACTTCGACCCCCCTCCCGCCCTACGGCCCATGGTTCGGGTGGGATTAGAAAATTTTAAATTCGCTCGCTCCCCCTTTCGGAAAATCCCAAGAAGATCCCCCCACTCGTAGACTCCCCCCACTCAGCCGTTTGGCCGTGCATAGACATGACAAACAAATAAACAGACAGACAAACGGAGTTTCATTCTTATTAATAGTATAGATAGATATATATATGTGTGTGTGTGTGTGTGTGTATCTATATTCGTCTGTCATTCCAGGCATAACTCTCCTTTGGTAAATATATTGTATATATTGTATTGCAGTTGTATATATATATAAATATTGTACATATAGTTGTATATTTTGCGGTTGTATAACGGAAAATACCCTTAAATTATTCCAAAATTGTTTTTATGGAACTCTGTTTTCAGGTATTTTGAAATTCCTGAAGTCTGCGCTTCCCTCAAACACGTACGTTAGCGCGCGTGTGTTTGTGCGTCATTCCAGACAATAACTCTCCTTAGGATTGAGATGAAAAAATGTGTTCTTTCGCTGATAGATCATACATTCCAATAGGAAGGATTAGTTCGTTGGGCAGCACTTTTCGGGCCCGTTAAATTGGTCATACTTCAAAAGATGTGCTAATTGGCTAAATTAATTTTTTTTTTTTTTTTTTTTTTTAATTGTACACAATCGTGTAGATAAATGTACTTAAATTTCATCATAAGTACTGAAAAATCGATAAGAACGGCAAACAAGCTGAAAATCAGAATTCATTTTATCAATAGCGGCTTATTATATAAAATATTTTTTTGTTATAAAATTTATAATCAAAAATTTTATTGCAACCAATGCTTTAATATTTAAATCTAGGGTAATCTACGACGATTCTCTCATACGAACATGCTGTCATTTTTTTGTATAATAAATGGTTACATTTATCAAAAAACAAGTTTATGAAATTATACTTGAAATTCAATAACTTGGGAATTAAATATAAAGTTCTTTTAATGGCGCTTCAAAAAAAGGGATAACGGAAAGATTCTCTGACTGATATGATGTAGAGATATATTGGATAAATTCAATCAGTGGTAAGGAAATACCGCAGGGAGAAGAATGGACGAGGGTGGCAAAAGAGGTGATAGATATAAATCAATTTGAGTTTGAATAATAATAAATTACTACACGCTCAATAAAAACCAGTCTCGAGTTGGAGGAAGACAAGCGAGAGGAAGCTGAACTCCGACGAGTTCGGTCGATGTCCTTTTGAACGTGTCGAGTTACAGTTCCCACGACCAATTTTTATAATTGGTCCGAACTTTTATAAGTAACGCCCTTTTTGATGGTTGAAGTTAGTTCTGTCATACACAGACTAAAACGCTTTCATCTTTTAATTATTGTGAAACCCCGTTTCAAAAGTTGAGATTTGATGGAACCAGCAGCGTAGCTTATCTACATTGAAACGATTATATGCGGCACACAGAATCTGCAATATTCGCCGATTACGTTTGGGTGGATAAATTTACAAAGAAACAAATGGCTGGCAGACGTTTGCGCCTTATAATTGGGGAACCAATTAAAAAATTCAGGTACCTACGCGCTAACCGCATGTGTGTGATGGACATTTGCCCCTGAGGTGTAGTATTTTGAATGAAAGACGTTTGTGCGGAGATTCGTTGTTGTCAGGGGCGTCTTTTCGCGGGTAGCAGCGGTGCGAAAAGAAAAGAAAAAACGCTGCAAATTATTACACAAAGGTTTATTATTTCTTTATCATACAGACCTTCTACGTAGAAAACTGACCGTAATTATTTAGCCTCACTTATAGTACATTTACTGGGTATCGAAACTCGGAGCTTCGTGCTTCCAATATTTGGTTCACTCGTTCACTGCATTACAGCTCCAGGACCCCATAATTTTACGCATTATAGTAAAGTTTAGGGGGAAAAAAAATAAATAAATGGGGCCGTCTAGGGACACCCGAAGGAAGCGAAGCTTTATATCATAAAGCGTAGAATAGAATTATGAGTATTTTCATACTCATAAACAATCTCTTCTAATTGGAATTAATTTCATCACACTCTCTCTCTCTCCTTCCCTCCTCTCCCCTCCCTTCCCTCTCCCCTCCACACCCTTCCCTCTCACTCCCTCCGCCTCCCCCACACTCCCTCGCCCTCCCTTCCCTCTCACTCCCTCTCCCCTCCACTCCCTCCCCTCTCTTCCCTCCGCCTTCCCCACACTCCCTCGCCCTCCCTTCCCTCTCACTCCCTCCGCCTCGCCCTCCCTCTCACTCTCTCTCCCACCCACCCTCTCCCACCCTCAAGGCGTGCGCGCGTTCGTCAGTCTAACACTCAAATTCTCGAAAAAGACGCTTTTTCGCCCGTTTTTGGCCCATAGCATCTATGCGAGTAAAGCGATCGGGATGGTTAAACGTTAAGACCAACTAGACCCCAAATGGAGTCTATGTGCGAAAGAACGGGTTTTTTAAGTCAATTCTTAGGCCTTTTATGGCCCGGAAGGCGAACGGCGGACGGCGGACGGACATTTCAAATTTGGATTCTACGCACCTTGAAACGTAAAGTGACAAAGTTTGAGGGGGGGTTATAAAAATTTTTTGCTACACGATTACATTGGCTTATTATTGAAAATAATAAACCAAAAGAAAGCAAAATAACTAAAAGAATGAAAATCCGAAAACTTGAATTCGGTCGGATTCTGATGGATTCGATTAAGTTAGTTTTATCGATTCTTCGTGGTAGATTCGAATTAGAAATCGATGAATGATTTTTCTGAATAGATACTACGAACCGGTAGATAGATGATTGAGCGGAATGGATCGAAGCAGAAGCAGGCAAAAGTGGTGGTGGGGAGGGTACCCCTCCTCGAACTGCGGTTGCTTCTGTCAGTGTGTGTCACCTCGTCTCTGTTTAATGTTTTCGTGTTGTGCGTGTGTTGCAAATCCACAGTCACCTAGATTTCATGACGTCAGACGGTCACCAAAGATTTCTTGCGAAGTTGTCTATGGTTTCCCCTGTGATCGCCCTATATTGTTTTGTGCGATGATACCGAGGCTTATATATCGATGAATTAAGAAGATGAAAAGTTATTGATTCTTCCTGTTTTTGTTTGGGTCTCTCTATCTCAATCCTCAGGAGAGTTATCGTTTGGAAGGACACACACACACACACACACACACATGTATATATACACATACACATATGAAAGGTACGGTGGAGGTACCTTCGCGAATATTAAATTTGATGGTTTACAGTTTGTAGTGTTAAAATTATTCATTTCTAAACGTGTTTGTGCATAAATCTCAGTTCCTACCCAAACCGATTAAACTATTTTCATAAAAAAGAAAACTTTCAAATCCAGTCGGTCCGCTGTCCAGGTTACACACGAAGTTTTAGGATGACATTATCTATTCGATTTATTACTGTAGGACGGAGTATGCAGATACACTTATGAACAAATGCAGGTAGATTCAAACTAGAGACTTACATCGTTCGTCAAATGAATCACTATTTCCCTTGGTTTATCCATTAGTCGAGAACGAGTGACCCATTTCGAAATGGGTTGGCGAATAATAAGCAGGTGGTTTTAGGCCACTTTTTTTTTATTTTCCCTCATTCCTTCTGTCCGAAAAAGCCAGTTTCCCTCTCTTCAACTTTGCAACCATGTTGACCTGGTACCGATCTTTTTCTAACACTAGATTAAAATCAATCGAAACCACCTAGTAACGTGGTTACTGCCATATAAACGAGTAAAGCAACTTTTGAAGATAAATTGATATTGATACCTATGTGTAAGTTTGTAAATTGGTACATACTGCGACTTTATAGGTACATTAGTTTAAACATAATAACCAGTTGAGAAATTACCAGACAAACTGCGGGTAACTGGATAAACTGTGAGTAACGAGACGAACAACTGGTAACGATAGAAATCACGGGAATGCGACAAACCACGAGTAATGGGGCTAAATTCGCGTTCGTGTTGATGGCAGGACTGACAAAAACAGCAGCCGCTACCAGTATCTACATTTATGGTTCCACACTGACGGGACAAATAACGGTTAGGGGACAAATTCCTGGTAACGGAACAGTTCACTGGTTACCAATATATACGGTGAACCACTATAAACAGCAGCGGCAGCTCTGTGGCTAATTTCGTTCCTATACAACTCAAGATGGTGAACGTGTACCTCTGATGGGTGTTATACCAATAGTATAATTAGTAATCGAGAATCCTTGTAATCAGATGATTGAGCTCTGTAGATAATTGGACGATTAGCGATGCAACTATAATTTGCCACAGTGAAGTGCGGTAGAGTATAGCTGGATTTCTATAAAAAGAGTATGTTACGCTTTCGCAGCGTAGAGACAACTTATAGTCCAGGAACCATGCATTTCTAAGGAGGCTTTCTCTCTGAAAATCTCTGAGATTGTGAATGATCTCCGTCTTAAGAACACCTAATAATGCATCAATTCAGTTTTTTTTTTTAAATCTTGTCTCGATTCTATTACGTTGTCTTAGATAGATAATGTATGAAAGGTAACTTTTCTAGACCATTTAACGCTGAGTCGGAGATTCCTCAGGGTTCCCAGATACAGAGGTTTTCGAATACCAACTTGATGACAATCCTCCTCCTTGACTCGACATCATTCGTGATCTTGGAGTATTTCCTGACCCTAGATCTCCTTGCAATGAAGAAATAGGGCTACGTGAAACCCCATACAAGAGATTTTACAAGCACATCAGCAATAGTTCTACTCCATAAATTCTTAGTCCTTCTAATGCTGGATCTAATGCTTCATCTGTGATTCGGCCCCCGCATTATAAAGTACATATTGCTCAATGAGAGAGGGTGCAACAAAAATTTCTACGATATCATGTTTTCGAATCGGGTATCCATTGTGACAAAGTCGATTATTGTGGGTATGCGATCTGAACTCGCTACAGATTCGGCGGAGGATGGCGGATGCCACCTTATTTTTCAATCTGGTACGAAGACGTTTGGACTGCCCTTCTATTCTCTCCAAACTAAACTATTCAATTACACGGTTTTACTCAAGGACTCAAACACTTTTCTATTTCCCCATCAACGTCACCAGTTACCAACCCCATCACATGCCTTTGTCTCGGATTCCTAGAGAATTGAATATGCTGCTGCAAAACAGTATCAATATTGATTTATTTCTCTGTGGTAAATAAATAAAATAAATAAATGGTTATTCACTAAGTGAGTGTACGTAAGTACAGCATTGACAAAAATAAATCATCAAAGATGACAAGGGCAAGCTACACAGAACGAGCTGAGTTGATTACTTTAGCCGGACAGTTTTATTGGATTTGTGTTTGTAGGGTTACTCTGGTTGCTCAAAGCGGACATAACAGATCGTCGATTAAACATGGAGAGTAAAGAAGAGATAGGAACAGAAGTACCAGGAGAGAGTTTTGTTCTCGCTACAGTCCATTAAGGACGGGAGACCTTCTTTAATGGAGGGTAACGGTACTGCACTTGTTGCCCTATCTGGTTTTAAAACTTCTCCATGCCTTTCCCAACAGTGTTAATGAGTTCAGTCTCACTGTTGGCTGGAAGGTATCCGTTTTTCAGCATCCAACCAGCCCCACATGCATATTTCAAGAGAATACACTCATCGAGCGCCCCAATCGGTGAGGCAGAGGATGCATCGTGAAGATCTAGTTGTTAACAAAAGTCACACAATATATATATTTTTTTTTATTCATATTTTTTTTTTTTTTGTTAACTAATACATTTAGCCACGCAAAAATTGCATATTCTGAAAACAACGTATCTATCACGTGTCTCAGATAACGAAGACACACCCCCCCCCCCCCCCCCCCCCCCCCTCGCAACTTCTTTTGAAATAGGGTATAAGGCCCTTTCATTTTAACAAATATGACGTTTTTGTTCTCGCAATCAACTTTTACCTATATAATTCGGTGCAAAATATGTTTAAGGCTTTAGCTATTCTATCTCTTTATAGCCAATTTTTAAGCATTCATTTTATAGGATTGAAAAAAACCAAAGCTATGAAGAGCGTCGCATGGCTAAAACAATTTCTCCCAATTATCGTCCAATTTCAATTCATTGGCCCCGATTTATTATTCTCTATAATTTATCGAGCCTTCGTAAAAAATGTAAATTTTCAAATGGAATGACATTTTTTTATTTCGAAACATTTTATGTAACAAGAAAAATGCTGCAAAAAACACAAAATCTACTGAAAATGAAATGTCGGAAAAAGTTATTGAAAAGGATGAAGCCAGTTTAACAGGATGGATTTATGTAACGATAGAGGTTTGAACAATTAACCACAATAAGCGAAGGTAAATATCTTATATATGATACATCTAAAATGTATACCAGTTCATTGATTATTAGGTATTGTAAAACATGGCTATTTACCGTTGATGCGATGACGTGACTATAAACTGATTTCACTTTAATTAAATTGGTAAATTACCAAGGAACGTTCATGAATTCCAAGTTTATAAGTCATTCAAGTGTTGATAACTACTGGAAGCAGCCTCTCTTATCAAAACACAGGGCCAACCGTCAGTGACTCGTTGTCATGAGATTGTAGGGAAGCTCTGGGGATGAAATCGAATAGATTGACGAAGCAAAGGTTCCAGGGGGAGGAAAGACTAATCTGTTGAGGAGGAGATGTTTCAATTTCCTCTGTCGCAGCGGAGGCAAACAGGAAAGCTGGCAATCATAACAGGAAAGCTTCATCCTCCCCTCAACTCTCGGCAACTGTTTCCGACGGAACTGGCCACTAATCCCGTTTATCGATGCTTTCTTGGGTCAAATCGTTTTATTGATCACCACAATCCTTCATCTGCTTCAGTTAATCAGCTTCCAGCATTCATTTGTTCGGCGCTGCTTATCCCGTCTATTGTTTCTTGTAGCTGGGCAATTTCCTCAAAACGAACAATTCAGCGTGAATATGATCCAGCAATCCATGAGCAGCGCAGTAGGTCTTGGAGATTGGTAGTCGTTCGTGTTTACTTTCCGTTAGTGTCGACCGCTTTGCACGGGCCTTTGGAAAAACGATGAAAAGTTAATTTTTTGATAGTTACCTAATATGGGATCTGTAAAATTTTATTGACTATTGACTTAGATATATTCGACCTATGTCAATTCGTTTCATTAATCACCGCAACCCTCCATCTGTGCCAGTTAAACAGCGACCATCATTCATTTCTTTTGCGATACTTATCCCATCCATCATTTCCTGTAGGTGGGCTAATTTCATGAAAACGTACAATGCAGTGTGAATATGGTCCAGAAGCTCATACGCAATACTGTCGCTCTATGCGTTTGGTATTCGTTCTTATAAAATTTATGTTAAAACAGATTGAATCTCATAGACTTTTGGGGAAACCATAAGAAGTTAAATTCAGAAAGTAACCATGGAATCTCTGAAATTTTATTCTCTAGTTCCTTACACGGAACTAAACTTGAACTAGAAATTTATCTCTTGGGTTGGATCGTTTTATCAATCATGCAATCTTCCATCAGTGCCAGTTAATCAGCTTCCAGTATTCATTTTTTTCGCGTTGCTTATCCCGCCTATTGTTTCTTGTAGCTGGGCAATATCCTCAAAACGACCAATTCAACGTGAATATGATCCAGCTACTCATGAGCAACGCAGTAGGTCTGAGTTTGGCAGTCGTTCGTGTTAAATTTCCTTTAATACCGATTGCATTGCCAGGGGTTGTGTGAAAGTAATGAAAAGTTAACTTCAGATAGTTACCATGGGATCTTTAAAATATCATTTCACTTACGGATCATTTTTCACCAGTTCGTTCCATTTAAAAATTTTTAAAAAGTAATTAGGGAGATAGGAAATCTTACGCTCCTTTCAACGATATAACCAGATTTGAGTTTTGACTGAAAATTTAGGGAGCCATGAGAGTTTTAGTGACAAAAAGTCCAAAACGCGAAAAAAATCTTGAAAGTGAAAAAAGTGGTCTTTAGCGAGAGTTAAAAAATATTTGTTATAGTACAAAAAAGTCACAAATTAGTAGTAAAATCTTATAGACATCATGTCAAAAAATGAAATTAGCGCTGCATGAATTTTTGTCCTGCTAGTTTTGTGATCTGAAACATCGTGCGGCAGCACAGGGGTGGTCCTGAGATCGTCCTCTACTAGTCACTCAACTCCAACAACTGATACTTCCTCGTAATTCTGATCAACCATCACAACTCTGAACGATCTCCAAAACCAACTCCCATATCACCTCTCGAAGAGCATCACCTCACTTTGTTGACCAAACAACCGACACTCGGCTCGACTGGAAGCGAAAAAGTTAGTCTTACTGGGGACGGACCGCCAGCGATAAATACTAAATATACATTAACTAACACCGACCGTAATCATCACGTCTCCCTCCATTTGCCATGGACTATATAATTGGCTCTCGATCTGGGCCGATCATCTAGCATATTCCAGAACTCATTTATTCCAAAACCAAACCTGTAAAACAACGGTGTCGTGCTAAAGCGGAGGGATATCCTTCCATAAATACTTCTCCAACAGTTCTTTCAGCAATTTAGGAAAGGACAATTAAAAAACAAAAGTCTTGAATCACCGTTGGGACCTTGAGAGATGTTTACGAAAATACCTAAATATGAAGGGACTCCAGATCGCCTGCAGTGTTCTGGAAGGTCGCGAAGGGTATTCAAACATGAACTTTTCAAACAATCGGAGAAAGGTGATTGGATGGCAGCGTCCATTATACCATTGGAAGCTGTGGAAAACATTTAATATCCACTTCGAAATATTTTCACTCGCATACCTCACATCTCCAAAGATTATGAGGTGAGTTAGAATCATTTTTTTCTACCATTATACCTCTCTACTACATTAAATGTTCGCAGTATTTGAAGACCCGTGCTCGAGAATTGAAATAAGGTTTTTTAATGCATTTGGTGATATTTGGTAAAAATTCCATCACCTTGAATATCGTAGACTCAATATTTGTTCGAAAAATTTGTGACCGTTTGCGACTGACGATTTCATTTTCAATTATAGTTAAGATTACGCGTCTCAAATTTCATTTGCAAACCCTTTCTCCAATCACATATAAGTAGGTAATTCTCTATATGTGTGCAGTTCGCTAACTTAACTCGGTAACTTCGTTAAGTTCGCTTGAAAGCTGGCTTCGTTGCATATAAAGACAGTTGGACCACAAAAAATCTCCCTTTCACCATGGAAAAACATGTTGCGCACAGTATAAAAAAATATGGCAAAATAAGATGGTTTTCTGTTTCAATTCAACTCAGATTTCAAAACGAATGCGAACCGGTATTATATTTTTTGAAATGAATACCTAATTAGTAGGGTAAACCTGTACACTCACATTCGAACGCTCATTAAAATTGACGTCATCATCCTGGACCTGTTTTTTCACATAAAAACGCACGAAAATAACTGAGATATGGTTGATTTTAAGCTCCGAACCGGCCTATCCTGAAGCTGTTTTGCTTGGAATCGCACACACAACAGTAAAATTACTGTGAAAAAGTGATATATGTGCAAGTGTCACGTGCACTAAAGTACTTTATGTGCTAACGGGGAACCATGAAAGTGTCATTTATCAATTTCGTACATGCATAAATATAAACCGTACGGCTTTCAGGTGGTTTGAGATCAGCTTACGAATGATGTATTCAAAAGACGGAAAATATAGCTCGGTGGTTTCCTTCGAGACATTCTAATATTTGCAATTTGAAACCATGAACGAATAATTCCGCCAATTTTCGATGCTGTAATGATGTCCGATAATACGGAATATATTTCCACCATGTTTGAATCAGGGGGATTCCTCCAGAGTCTATAGCAGTTCAAGTACCTTGTTTCACCCATTCATTCAAGAAACACAGCCTGTCAGCAGGTATACCGAATAGTCTATCAAGTCTTAAATCTAACATATTCACCTTCCTGTAGCTTCCCTTCTTCACCCACTGTGTGTTGTTGAGACAGTCGTGGTGTGGGGGGGGGGGGGGGGGAGGAACTCTTGATGTAGTTAGTTCATACTTCTGGCACTGCATTATTCAAGCGCCACCCGCCTCTTAACGATTTTTGTGCACACAAAGTGCTCAAATTTCTTTAAAATTGATCATAACTCGAACTTTTTCCATTGAATTCCGTTTTCTACATTCTAAATGTAGACATTCAGTTCAAATCTGCAAACGACCACTGTAAACGGACATCTGTAAACTATTTCCTTGTTCTGCGACAACCAGAACTAGTGGAAGCTCAATCTGCATGTCACCAAGACCGAAGAATGAATTATACAATGAGAATATCACAGTAAAGGTGTATTATAAAAAATAAAATTGCCAACAACAGCTCGAAAGCCTGGTGTACGGAGAACTGTAAACAGCGTGAACTTAATTGAAAGAAGAGGCCGCGTTTACTCGCGGGGGTCGAGGCGGAGCGAATGGAGACGGTTTCACAAGATGAAGGGGACCCCAATTAAAAATCGTGGAGTGGCAGCAGAGGGAGACACGAACTGTAGAGGTGGTCCCAAGTGTTGAAAGCCCGTGAGTGTCCTCCAGAGAACTCAACCAATTTAACCTCCAAGCCTCCCCGTCTTCTTTATTCTTCACAAATCCCAGGGCCCTCCTCAACTAATACACCTACTTGTAATAAACTGACTTATTATTCGTAACAACTAACAGAACATACGGTTTGGTTGTGTGCGTTAATTTTACGTTACTTTCACAACGGCTTTGATGCTCAAAGGTAAACCCCCTTGTCATTAAAACTACTGAAACGAAGTTAATCTTTCCATCAAAGGTTTGCTTTTGATTTGAATAATTCCACTCTTCATGGTCCTAGAGCACAGGGGCAAAATTACTGTCATTTTCAAAATTTTCCTCAATAGAATGTGCGTTGTTTAGCGAAAGAGTTGAATGTACCAGAAATAGTGTGGCTCACGTCAACACACGTTTTTTATCAGCATTCGAATGTTAGCGAATGTTCTTGCTTCTCTCAAAAAGCTGATCGCCTCCTCCCCGTTGACCTTTTCTTAATATATTTTATTGTTGGCAGTGTTGTTTGCCGGAACTGTTATTTTCCATACCTTAATTTACCTGGTTTCACTTGTTGTTGATTTCCTCATTATATTCTGAATTATTATTTTAGTATTGTGTTCTGTATTGTATTTCTTGTATGTTCTTTGGTTTTTTGTTTCTATGTGTTTACGGCTTGCCCGTAAATAAATAAATAATAAAAAATAAATGAATAAATAATCACGCACGGTTTTCGAGCTTGGGCTATTCGGTCTTTCTCACGCTGTCGTACAAGAAATAGGGGTATTTATCTGAAATGGATGATCCCAAGCAAGGTATGAACAACTAATAAAATTCAATTTTTTTTATTTTTCATTAAAATATTTTCTTCAAATCGTCTTCAAACAAAACATACATCGTTTTATAATATCGTTTTATACTATATGAATTTTATAATAACGTTTATAGTATACGATTAGCGACGTGTAACGCTATGATCGTTAAGTGGTTTTAAAGAAAATTTAATTTAGTTTTCAAGTATGACCTCATTTTTTTCCAAAACTGACCGGCTCAGTGTTTTGTTCCTATTTTGTGTGAAAATTCGTAGGCTAGGAAAATATGTGCCACATCCAACGAATGTGAAAACCTTGTAACAAGCTTAATTTCCACAGTTTTCATCTGATTTTGATGACATTTTCAGATATTTTGCAGGTTAGGATAGCAGACCGCCCTAATTCGTAGGATTTTATGAAACTCCTGCCATACTGATCTTACCATTCTTGTTTGGGAGGTCCGAAACGCAAAATGCACAGAACATACCTAACATACATAATAGCTACTCTTGTCAGCTGCCAGCCATCTAGGTTATCCAGTACCAGTACGACCGCTCGGTCGTGCAGAATGGTATAACCAATGCGCCGCACTTCACGGCGCGGCAGTAACTCTGTCTCTACTAACTTATCAATTCAAATCCCCCATCGCAAATCACAGCACAGTGATGATCTTAGTTTACAATAACTCAAGTCTGTTTAGAGAGAAAAGAAAAAGTTTTAGTTTAGCTCTGGATACTTGCCAGCAGAATTATTTCTTGTAATAGCTTTTAGGTTTTTTGAGCCATATTTCAGCACCAACCATTATCATATTTTTTTCGTCAGCCTCAACTGCAATCAACATTTACTTTGTGATGACTTTTATTTCATACTCCATGACCGTGTCCTGAATTTTGACACCATAGAGCATCCTCCAGCCCTGATGGTGGTTTTAGCGAATTTTCGTAAGAAATGAAGCAAGTGCAACGGCACTCAAAATTTAAAAATCAACATTTTTGAAAACATTCTGGCATTCTGAAACGAATCCTAGAGTTTCACACATTTTCATATATATATATATATATATATATATATATATATATATATATATATATATATATATATATATATGAAATTTTCATATATATACATACATATATATTTTTTTAAATTTATTTTTTTGTCATTCCAGACGATAGCTCTCCTTAGGATTGAGAAAAAAATCCCGTTCTTAGGCCGAGAAATCAAGCTTTCTAAACAAAATGATGAGTTCGTTGGCCAGAACTGTTTCAGCACATTAAATTGGTCTACTTTTACCAAATTTAGATTTTAAAAAATCACTAAAAATAGCTAAAAACGGCTAAAAATCGTTAAATTTATATTTCTTGGTAAAATATTGCTCAAATAAAGTTTATTATCCATAATATAGAACCTTCAAAAATTCATTTACAAAATTTAGCTGAAAATCTATTAAAATGCATTAAAATTTGCTTAAAAACTGTAAAAATGGCTAAAAATTCAAAACCTTTATTTGAATAGGAGATTATTATTCAGAAGACGTTTTTTGCCATAAAATTAATAGTTATCAATTTCCTTGCACACAGAAAGCTCAAATTTCAAAATAATTTATCCCCCCAAGTGCCCAAATATCAAAACTATTCAAGATAAATAGGACATAAAAATTTCGAACATTCACTATTACGAACATGCTACATGGCAGAAACCTTTATTACACAAAATTAACAGAACAAATAGCGTCAATAAGCGGTGTGTGAGTCTCAACTCGTGGGTTAGATTTTTCCAAAACTCATCGATTGTATATCTTCCCGTTGACCCTTCGGGTAGGAACAAATGTAAAAACACATATTTTATAATCACAACTTTTTTATAATATAGATATGAATTATCTAATTATCCGATAACCAATTGGCATCATCAAATTTCAATGTACCACTCCGTTCCCATTTCGACGTTGTTAGCCTCGAAAAAAGTGATACAGCATATGAAGCAGTATCCATATAGTAATTTTCACTTACTGTTTCGAGGAAGAGTGCGAATTTCAGATTCGACCAATAAAATGGGGAAGATGGGTTTTCGATTTTGAAAACTCAATCACCGACGGGGTAAAAGCGCAAAAGAAATTATGGGTTCCATCATGAAACGAACGGGAGGGAACTGAACGACCCCCTAGTGCTGGACCAGAGGGCTTTAATCAATGGGACAAAAGCCGTCCAAATACGAACAGTTGAGCGGATCGTAAGCTTCCCCTTTGCATTAAGCGTTTCATCGATCCGGTTGAATGAAATACTCCGAAAACCTGTTTCCACACAGAATGAAAAATATCGCAAGTGAAATTGAAATACAGAACAAACAGACAAAACCAGAAGTACATACATATATCTCAAATCGTAATTTTACTTAAAAATGATTGAAAGGAGCAATCAAGTTTAGTTTTCAAAAAAGAAAAAAAAAAAACTTTCCAGTCATGCAATAAGATCGTATGAGTGAGCTTTCATAAATTTTTGTATACATTGATTTTGAACTGTTTAAAAATTAGTGTACTTCAAGTGTATTAAAATTGTTAGCTATCAGTTTTATAGGAAAAAACGTGATCTAATATTTCGAAATAATATGGAAATGAAATGAAATATATTCCCACAGAAAATAAATAACTTGAACGAAAATTACATCAAAATGCAATTGCATTCTTCACTTCAAACAAAGATTTTGGATTTTTAGCATTTTTAGCTATTTTCGTCAACTTTTCAGAACATATTGATAAAATTTGAGTACTTTTTCAGCATATAAATGAAGCATAAGTGCATATTCGGCATATTTTGTGCATAAATAATTAAAATGTGAATTTAGAAATACTAAGCCGTTTTTTGTTATTTTTAGTGATTTTTTCCTCACTTTTTTAAAATCTGACCAACTATTTGTGCTTAAAAAGTGCTATCCAACAAACTCATTCTTTCGTTGGAAATGCTTCTTTATTGGAGAAAGAAGGATCTTTTATCTGAATCCTAAAGAGCGCTTGTGAGAAAGTTCCAGTTATGAAGCCTGATCGTATGAGCAAATTTCCGTAAATTATTTTATTATATAATGTTACGTGGATTTGAAATTTTAGTATTTTAGCAGAAACTCAAACTTTTGCTCATAGCAAAAACTCATTCGAAATAATAATCTGCCATACAAAGAAGAATTAGGATTATTGGGTTTTTGGGCAGTTTCTATCGATTTTTTAAAAAACATTAATACAATTTTGGTACTTTTTCCGCATAGTTTTGTGCATTTTTTTTTTTTTTTTTTTTTTTTTTTTTTTTTTTTTTAATGTTCTAGTTTTTTGTTAATGATTTTGGTCTATTATCTCCAATAATAAGCCTATGTGATCGTATAGCAAAAAATTTTATAACCCCCCTCAAACTTTGTCACTTTACGTTTCAAGGTGCGTAGAATCCAAATTTGAAATGTCCATCCGCCGTCCGCCGCCCGGGACATAAAACGCCTAAGAATTGACTTAAATAACCGGTTCCTTCGCACATAGACTCCATTTGGGGTCTAGTTGGTCCTAACGTTTAACCATCTCGATCGCTTTACTCGCATTGATGCTATGGGCCAAAAACGGGCGAAAAAGTGTCTTTTTCGAGACTTTGAGTGTTAGACTGACGTGTTAAAACTCCAACCTGCTCAACCACAACTGCGCAAGCTAATATTCCACGGTTAGGATAACAATGGGCAGTAGGACTTCGCAACAGAACACTTTAGGACCAGATCATGCACGACCACAAATGCACGAAATAATAATTATTATTCTCATGTTAGGACAAAATTCACTCATCTCAAAATGCACAACTTTCAAATGAATGTTGATGGAAAAATATGAGTGATATGATAGTGTAAGCGTAATAGGGCGGTGAACCTCCGGTTTTGAGGTAACGAGACCTAGGGAGTACCTCCAAGGTGGCGTGGAAAACTTCCTACACTTCTATTGCATTGGAATTTCATGTTCCTTCGAGGCATGAATATACGTTTTTTTCTAGGTCATATTTGTGTGTTAATACCAATGCTTCACCTACGCATATTTAATAACAAATCCTCTCGACTTTTCGTACGTACTTAGATAATGATATTATTAAGGCAATGATTATTTGAATAGATAGGAGCTCAAATCGAGAAATATAAACATACGTATAGGTATACGGTAGGTAACCTATACATAAGTATAGGTTGTGGCAACTCGAAATAGGACACGCCGAGGAGTCTGGACGGGCCTCATGACGTACGCAAGCCAACTAAATCTACGATCATACTCAATTGAAAAAATAATAAACCTTTGTGGAATAATTTGCAGCGTTTTTTTAACTAAAATTTGGCTGAAAATGTCAATTTTAATATCTAATAGCGTGCAGAGTGTGATGAAGCGTAGTGAATTTAAGTGAATATTTTTATTTGCAAAAAGTACAACTCACGAGCATGGACGTTTTTCCAACAATTAACTAATCAAATGAATAATATGAAAATAACACATTAACCAATAGCAACAATCCCACAACTGGAGTTTCAACTTCAACAAATTTTACGATTTTTAGCAATTTTTTTAAAAGTTATTTTGCTTAGCACATTTTTTGAAATTGTACTAATTCAAAGTGCTCAAAAGTATTGGCCAACAAACACATCCTTTCGTTCGAAAAGCTTGATTTTTTGGCTCAAGAACGGAATTTTTATCTCAATCATAAGGAGGAATGGCACGTATATAACATCATCAACATCGAACTTTTCCAACTTTGTTTAGAGCTTCACCGTAGATATTTTGACAATACTCGAGTTGTATGGGGCCCTTTACAGTTTTTTTTTTTTTTTTTTTTTTTTTTTTTTTTTTTTTTTTTTTTTTTATGGCTGGAAGAGGGAAGCTTTCAGTTCTTCGTACTAATACAGAGAGTTACTCATGCAGCAGGGATTTTAAATATCATCGGAGTAATTTAAAAGAAAATTTTAAAAAACTACTCAAGGTCACTAGTCCACCTATCAAATAATTTTTCTTCTTTTCACCCATGAATAATGTCATCTTTGTTTAAGGGATTAGTTGTTGAAAATCCCATCTGTGTTTGTTGGTGGTGTGGGGAGGGGGGGTCATTTTTTTTAGTTAGTTACGGGCAGCGTTCTTAATTTCCCAAAGATTTTCTGATGTTCTCAGAGTTCAAACCCATGTACTGGAGGGAACGCAAAACATAAACGTTGAAAGGCCGATTACATAACTTCCTCGTTAGCAATTTTGGGCTTAGGGGAATCGATTATAAAGCTTCTACGATATCCTTTGTTTAGTATATCGTCAATGAGAGGTTAGAAATTGATTGCCTCGATTCAGCAAAAAGCTAAAAAATCCGAAATATTTGTTTTGTTTAACAAAATATTTATTATTATTGAGGACGAGTTTTTTCTCGTATAACTGATACATAGTTAAAAAGTTATTTTAACTCAAAGTCCTTAATGTAATGTTTACGTGCTCACGAATTGAGCTGAACAAATTAATAGGGCTTGAAAAAAAATTAAATTGGCATATTTTTTCCCAATATTCACCGTAGAAACTGGGCTTTATCACTCGGATGACCTTTAAACAGGCTTGAGACCCATTTCAATCAATTCAGTGTCTAAAATTACATGTATTATATCCCACATGCGAAAATGCAAATGTAAAAATGTATGCATTTTTAGCTACGCGATCACGAGGTTTATAGTTCAGAGATAATAAACCAAAACGAAAATCGAATAATATTTCCACTGTTTTCATCCTGAAAAATGGGAGTTTCGTTTCTTGAGTGCTAATTTTGCCCACAATGGTGAATTTTAAGCTTCAAAATCGAGGTTTCCTTGTACTTTGTTTGAGGAATTTCGGATGGATGCAAGTTTTTTTTATTTATTTTTTTTTTTTTACAGTTTCTGTATTGGCGATGGGGTCAACCAACTAGCTGTAATAACTCCAAAAAGCCATCAAGAGCTTTTTTTTAGCTTGGTTTTCAGGGGTTAGATTGAATCGGTGCGGGACCATTTTTTTTGTTGGATCCGTCGTGTATGGCCAGCTTTAGAGTTTTCAATCCGCTAGCATATAACTTGATAGGAAAAGCTTGAGGTTAATTTCAGTGTCGTTGATGTAGTACGTGCGTTTGACAGTATGAGAATTGATTTCACTTACAAAGCCTGAGAGCGATATGGTGGTATATTGGTCGAGCCTTTATAGTCAGTAATACCAGTTGACATCAAGTAGGTTATACTCCGACCGGAGTGGAGATCCTCTCAGCTGAGTTTGAGAACAAAGCTCCGTATTTATTAGTAAGATGTGAAGTCCTTCCTACTGTACGGATCTGAGTCCTGGCAGCAGACATTAACAGCAAGATTTCGTTAACAGATGCTTTTGCATGATAATTGGAGTCTGATGACCTGGAAACTAGATTTCAAATCTTGAATTGCAATGAAGATGTTACCAAACCCCATTTCTGAAACCTTCTGTGGAAGAAAGAGGAGATAGGTAGGATACACTCTTTGGAAAAAAGCAAATGAAATTCCCAAAGATGCACTTAACAGGAACCCACAGGGAAGCAGGTGAATGAGTCTGATAAGAGAACAGCTACAAACCGGAGCCGGTGGAAGGCTTTCATATCAGCACTATCCACCTACAATTCGTTTCGATAGCAACATCAACAAACTAACCATATCAAGAAGGTACGTACTAGACGGTCCCTATTTCTTCAAATGAGAATAGTGTTTGGAGTTAGTTACTATGGCTAATCGATGCAATTTCGATGACCTGAAAGTAATTATAACACAAAACTTCCTATATTGAAGCTCCTGAAGGACAATCTATAACTACCGATACGCGCAAAACAAAACTCGGTACTTCAAGAACTAGTGAAGGCTGCTCAGCATCTTTCAGTCATCTCAAACAATATTCTCAAAATTTGATCGATCACGAAATTGTTGATAAAAGAATAACGTTCCATTTTAATATCAAAATGTTTATATGAGTATATTGCAATGAAAAATGCTGATATGAGAAGAGGAACCCGCAAAAGTTATGCTGAGTAATATTAAGTATAAACACCTGCTAAGTTTGGTTGGCAGTATAGCTTCATCACGTATTTTAACATGAACGTATACAATTAGTTGAAGAACAAAGTACTACTCGAAATGATTGAATGCAAAGTAGGGCAGTATCTAATGCATGCGTACACATGCCAGAATGCAAAATAAAGCATTTAACCCACACAATAGTTGAAAATTTCAAAAAATCAAAAGCGATCCATCATTCTCAGAGTGTCAACCAATATTAGTTCTGCGTATGCGAAACAGTTACCTATCTTTCAACCAAATGCGATAAAATACGAAAGGCATCATCCTAGTGCCAACAGCCACTCGAGTTTGAACGAAATCGGACCAATACATGATAAGAAACTGACTTTATAGGAAATTAACGTTTGCGCATGCGCAAATACTACTGTTCATCCAACGGCTACGAAATATATATGGTACCGTCTTGGATCTAATCCCTGACAATACCATAAAATCAATCTATTAGTCTCGGAGTTTTGCCTGTATCAATCAAATTTCAGTTTTGCGCTTGCGGTACGGTTATTATTCCACTTATCGCGATATAACTCATAGGGGATTGTCCTGAAACGAATATCCAACTACTCCCTGAGTTTGAACGGAATCGGACCAATGGATGATGAGAAATCGACGTTATGAGAAATTCACGTTCACAGATGCGTACAGGCTACGCATGAAAATGATAAGGAACCGTCTAGGAGATAACCCGCACAATATCTGAAAATGTAATCAAAATATGACTGCAACTGGATATAGTTTTGGGCTTGACAAGGATTTACCACAAATAGATATATATCAGACACACATTTGGACAGACACGGAACCAAAATTGATCAGCAAGCTTTGAAACTCAAAATTCAAGTGGAAATTTTGATTTCGGAGGGTAATTTTTTCCAACTTCTTCCACGAACACAAAGCTTCCCTAGCTCCCTGAAGGATTCCAAAATTAAGGATTCCAGTTAAACGGTTTCATGCCATAGTATTAGACATCTTAGTAAATAACAAACCCTGATTGTTCCCGGCATGAATTCGGTACCATAAACGTCCAGTCGTCATTGAAGGAAATCTTGATACCATCAAAGCAGCAGAAGAATGGGATGACACCGACTTGAAGGCACGAGCGGACATCATTTTAGCAATATCACCTTCGGAGATTAAACAAGTAAAAGATTGTATAACATCTAGAGAATTATGGTTGAAATTAGAAAGTATTTACCAATCCAAAGGTCCTGCTAGGAAAGCCACCTTATTGAAGCAATTAATTTTATATCGAATGAAAGAGGATGGCAACGTTAGGGATCATCTTGCAAAGTTTTTTGACGCAGTAGATAAATTAAAAATGATGGAAGTTACAATACACCCTGATATGCTATCTGTAATACTTCTTTATAGCCTCCCAGATAGTTATAACAACTTCAGATGCGCCATTGAATCGCGAGATGAACTGCCAGATCCTGAAATATTGAAAATAAAAATAATAGAACAAGGGGATGCTAGAATAGATAATAGTTGGAATTTAGAGGCAATGACAGCGAGGGGTAATAATAATTATAGAATACATTCTTCTAAAGGTAAAGAAAACTATCAAAATAGATTACATACGGAAAAACGACAAAACCACGAAAAACAAAACTATCAGAATAGGGAATGGACTGCTTATAGGCCGCAAATCGAAAACCGAAATTGCCCGTACTGTACTAGGCGAGGTCATAAACCATCTTCCTGCTATTACAGACCAAAGGCAAGAAAGGTAGAAGAAAGGGACAACAGCTTATTCACTGAAGAATTTGCTTTGAAAACCAACTCCAGAGTATGGTGCTTGGACAGTGGATGCAGCTCCCACATGTGCAACGAGGATGAAGCGTTCACGTCTCGAGAACCCATTTCTGATGGAAAAGTAAACCTCGCAAATAATGAATCGACAAAAATTCAAGGTAAAGGTACAGTTAAAATAGCTATAACTAGAGATGAAAACGTAAAAATTATGACACTAAATAATACACTACATGTACCTGACTTACGTACAAACCTCATGTCAGTGAGTAAAATAACTGATAAAGGGCATGCCGTAGTATTTACGAAAAACGAAGCTGTAGTTCAAAATGATGAAGGCAGAATAATACTGACCGCAAAACGTAAAAATAATTTATATTATGTTGAAGAACGAGGTATCGAGAATTGCCGTGTAATTTCACAAAAAAGAAACATTAATAATATCGAAGAATGGCATCAACGTTTAGGTCACCTGAATGAAGGAAGTATGAGAGAAATCGTAAATCACCGTAGGGCACTAGGAGTTGAATTTAGTGGACAACTATCTACCTGCAAAGTATGTGCCATGGGGAAAATGGCACAGAAGCCATTTCCAACAAAATCTATTAGAACTTCTAAAATTCTGGAAATCATTCATACAGACATTTGTGGACCTATGCGAACATCATCCAAGAAAGGTTCAAATTATTTTTTAACATTTATTGATGACCACACACGTTGGTGTGAAGTAAGATTTGTGAAAAACAAAAGTGACGTTCTAAATGAATTTATAAAATATAAAAATTTAGTTGAAAATCAAAAAGGGGGTCGTATAAAATTTTTACAATCAGATAATGGAAGCGAATATAGAAATAAAGCATTTGATGAATTTCTAGACAAAGCAGGAATAGGCAGAAGATTGACTGTGACACACACTCCAGAACAAAACGGTATAGCAGAACGAAAAAACCGGTCGCTTGTTGAAACTGCGAGATGTATGCTGATCCAGTCAGGACTGCCACCATCATTCTGGGCAGAAGCCATTTTTACTGCAAATCACGTTCGGAACAGGTGTCCTTCAAGAAGTTTGGATGGAAAAACACCATTTGAAATGTGGACAGGTAAACCCCCTATTCTAACCCATTTTAGAACATTTGGTTGCAAGGGCGTTGCTCTTGATAAATCACCAACCAAAGGAAAATTTCAGCCACGAGGGAAATCGTGTATTTTTCTTGGTTATTCGGAAAGATGTAAAGCGTACAGAATATTTTTGGAAGAAGAAAGAAGAATAACTGAAACAAGAGATGTAAGGTTCCTGGATGAATTTCAGAAAGAAAATCAATATGAAGAATTCGAAACGAAATTGAAGAAAGAAGCAACTGAAAGTAAATCAATTACAATACCACTGAAGAAGACAAATTCAAGAAACGGACAAGAAGGAGATAATCTACAACAAAATTTAGAAGACGCTGATGAATATGACACAGCTGACGAAGAACCTGGCCCGATAACATCCACTACCAACGATGAGCAGCCAGTAGTTTCCAGCCGAGGGAGGGGAAGGCCTCGGATCATTCGGTCTGGAAATCCTGGTAGACCACGGAAATTTTATAAGCCAGTTCAACCGCAGAATTGTACATTGGCGGATGAGGATGTGGACATTGAGAATCGTTTTCAAATAAATGCAAAAAGTTGCGGACAAATCCGTGACAGATGCAATGAACAGCCCAGAAGCAAACTATCTAACCAAGAATCAGACACAGCATTTGGACACGAAACACAACAACATCCCTTATCAATTCCTAAGACAATGTTCATATCACACAATGCACCTTCATTATCTGTCAACCGAATCCATGATTGCTGATGTGTTGACAAAAGGGTTGCCTGGAGCAAAACATCATTTTTTCACAAGTGAACTTGGAGTTGCCAGTTTGAGGGGACGTGTTGTTTATACAAACTGACACTCCAATATAAATTTATTTAGTTAAATGTGTTATATTCACATGTTGATTATTATGTTGTGTTGTCAACAAATAAAATCACTTCGCCTCTAAAATCTATCAAAGATAGTTGTGCTAATTTCACTTATAAAAATAACTAACTCTGCTAAAGTAAAATTCACTAAAAATCACATATTTACAAGAACCATCCGCCACACAAACTTGAAGCGATCTTTTAGGTAACTGAGATGAATGGAAAAAATTAATTTGAACCTGAAACTCTAAACTATAGAAGATCAAACTCTCACATTTAACACACACAAAATTATTCGTCTTGAATTTTCAAGTGCTTATTGAATACTTAATATCTCGTGAAATCTACAACTAGGTTTGAAAACCTCTCAGTGTCGGTTACTGAATATAAAATGTCTGGATTCAACTGGGAGAAGTAGAGAGAAAAGTGGTGCGAGAATTTTCTCGTCCTTTCAACCTTACAGTAGAATGTTTTGTTCTTCTGTACAATAGAGGGAATAAGTGACGAATATTTCCTAATTCATTCATTCATTGAGAGTGATGTTACGGATCCCTGGTAACTATAGATGATGGCTCCTGTTTGGCTACCTTGATCAAGACTTGAATATGGAAAGATCATTTGGCACGCTTACACTAGCGACCAAGTTGCGAAACAAGATGGAGAGGTTGTGAAACCCACTCAAGGGAATGGAGGTAGGGCCTTGGGATCTTATGCAAACTTCAGTACTTCCCACATTTTTCCCCCTGCTTCTCCTTTCTTTTACCATCCCTATCGGCCGGTGGGATGGAACTCTGTATTATCGGACTTTTTCGCCAAAGGGGAAAACGTACCACAGCTCTAGTCCCCGTTGTGACAAAACTTGTTTACTTCGTGGGTTGTTCAACTTCTCTAAAGTGTAGCTGTGATGCTCGCTCCACTTTCATGCTGAGCTAACAACAAGCGGGTGACCGACCGAACGAACCACCGCTCGTGGTACTATGATAACAGACCCAACTATTTTTTCCCGAATGCAAAAGCTAGCAATATTCAAAATATTCTCCATTCAAAAATGACCCTTTAAAAAAATGTTTTGAAAGGTCGGAAGAAAAAAACAGAGAAATATGCAACAGAAGAGAAAGGCTCTGAAATAGTGGAGAATAAGTTTCTTCTCAACAAACACAAATAATTTTATAAGATTCTACCTAAACCTAAAAATTGCCAAAAGCGTGATTTTACAGACTATTATTGAAAAAAAAATATAATATCAAGCCATTTTCAACCCAAAAATTGATGGATTGGCATACGAACGTATGGAATGACACCAGAAGTTTATCAGACTCACATGGCATCCTGGCAACAGCAGTGAGTTCGCCGGACCCACTAGGTTCCGGGTGATTGCCTCTGACTAAGACATGCGAAATTTGACAGGGATGAGAACAGCTGGAGCAACTACCAAAAACGACTGGACGAATTTACGAAGGCACAATCTTAGCCTAGTGTCACTCAATGTTGCCAAACTCACACTCTGAAAATTCCCTGTGGGTGTCCCATACTTAGGTGTCGCGTTATGGATTAAAAAAGGAATACTAATAAATAAAAAAGGAACCCATAAAAACAAGTTTTTAATGTAAATCTTTCTTTTTCTCATGTTCTCGGTTAATTTTATTGCTGTTTCAATATTTGGTAGTTTCTTGGCAACAGTAAATTGAAACAAAATCACATTGTTTCAAAATCACATTGATAATAACTTAAATTAAATTGACAAGGAAAATCATTTACTATTTTATTGACCCTGGATTCGTTGTCATTTTATGCAGACGTTCAATAGTATATAGTATATTTAGTGGAATATATATATTATATATATATATATATATATATATATATATATATATATATATATTTTTTTTTTTTTTTTTTTTTTTTTTTTTTTTTTCAACACTTGTAAGGTTTCCCATATTAAATTTCAAATTTTCGAAAATTTATAGTATAACTAACTTTTTCTTCGCGAAAATTTGATAAATTAAAATGTACGCCAGCATGAACTCGTTTGCAAAATTTCAGATCGATTGGATATCGGGATGTGGGTTAAAAATCGATCTGAAATTTTGTCTCAAGAAAGAGAGCAAGAGCTCAAGAAGAGAATCGAAGTTAAAAGAAAGAGTTAAACAAAATTTATACATAAATAAATGCGGATGAGAGAAACGAAAATTTCACGAATCATCCGAATTTCTCCCTCCATTTACCCCTGCGGTAAATGACGGTAAACTTCCAAGGTTTGTTTCATAACTGGACTGAAATCTATATCGAACTAAAAACTCCTGACATATGTTCTCAAACTAGACCGAACTCCTAATTGCACAAAAAAGAAAGAACTGCAGCTTGAGCGACGCTTCGATGAATCGGTAGTTATCCCTTCCACCCACCATCTCGTCAGCAAATCCTTAATTCCCATGTTTTGTTTCACTACTGTCAAAAATTGAAAGAGCGAACTAAATAGGAACCACGATGATCGGCTGAGAATTGTAGCCTGGGTAGTGTCGACAAAATTTGTTAAAAATCGACACGTTGTTCGGCTTTACCCCCTCTATCCTCATTATTCCGTCATGAAATTCAAGGCGGAGCGGGACACACGATTAAATAACAAAAATAAATGGAAAAGTGGGAAGGAAGCCCAGATTTACCCGACGCCGGGCTTAGGGATGAAGGAAGTTGAAGAAAGAGGAGGAGGAGGGAAACAGGGCTGAAAGGATGTGCCCCTATAGAATTACCATCAGTTGAGGGAAGAGCCCTGAGGATGGGGGTGGTGGTACCACGGAGAACTACTGCCATGATGACCAACTCGAGAAACTCCGTGGCACTTTTCTTGCACTAAACGGTCGCAGTCATGACCTTGGTGTTATATTGTTACTTGGTGTTATCTGTGTTACAAAGACACAGATGGTTTTTTTCACGGGTATGGTCTTACAATGGGCAGAAACGTATTTGTATTTCCCCCAACCCTCATGCTTGGGTTGCCCCACACTCCCTGGATCAATGGTAATAGGTCATCCTCCATAAATTATAGCATTTTCCGATCAAATTAAACCTCTTACCGACCAAATAAAACCTCTTACCGACCAAATGAAACCTCTTACCGACCAAATAAATCCTCTTACTAATCAAATGAAACGTCTTTTATTTTATTTAAATTTTGGTTTTTGACGTATGTGTGCTTAATAAGTTGGAAACAAGCAAAACGAAGAAATGCAAAGCATTGTCTTTCATAACACATAGTAGAAAAAACACAGGATAGTGACTTCTATTAAGTAACACACCTCTGTGATGAACGATATTGACTACGTCAAGTTTCATTTGATCGGAAAGAGGTTTCTTTTGGTTGGTAAGAGGTTTCATTTGATCGGAAAAAGGTTTTATTCGATCGGAAAGGGGATTCATTTGACCGGAGAGCGTTTTCATTTGATCTTAAAATGCTATATACGAAGCCTTGCCCGTATGACCTAGCTGCAGAGGGACGTCCTGAAAAGAGTGACCAGTAAGCGTTATCATGTGGGTGACAAAGCTACACAGTTATCGACGTCGATGGCGTGAATGAGTCACAGTGACCGTGTATTTCTCATCTTTTTTTCAGTTCCCAAGTATTGAAAGAGTTTCAGAAACAATTTTCCGACCAATTACATAACTTCCCTTCAGCCCATTGTGGGAAAGTGGTTGGGAGCTTCAGCCCCTGACTGCGTCAATACAACCTCGAACACACGTTGCTAATCTGGTAAATCCCGTTTCTCTGCGGAGCACGAACTACATCTGCCGCCCTACTCGAAATTTGAAGTGATCCTTCGCTCGTTTCGGGCGAATACCGAAACTAAGCTAAAACTGGGCGCAAATTTTGTAAGCAGTTCCCCTCTATCACATTAATCGAAAGAATTCAGTAATTCTTATATTTCGACTGTTTTTTCATGTTTGGTGTAACTAAGCACTGTGAATCGGGGGTTTCGAAATTAACTTTAGGGTAAGAATTCTCAATCGATTTGAGTAATTTTTTTAGCGAACTTTCTTAGAAAATGAAGCTATTGCAATGGCTCGGAAAATTCTAAAAATAAATTTTCCGAAATTTTCTTTTGGAAACTCGCTTTAAGGCATTCTGAAACGATTTATGGATTATATATATAGCCTTCTTTTAAAATTTATTAACCTATTTATTTATTTATATTTATATGTGAGTGTCATTCCAGGCGATAAGTCTCCGTATGAATGGGATGAGAAATCCATTCTTTCGCTAAAAAATCAAGCAAGAAAGGTTGTGTCCGTTGGGTAGCTCTTTTTGAGCACAAATGGCAAGAAACTGCCAAAAATAAGGACTTATATATAAAGGGCTTGTGTGTGTCTGTCATTCATAACAATAAATATAATCTTGGTATTGAGCTAAAAGAATCCGTTATTTCATCCAACTACTAAGTATCATAAAATTAGTATACATTTATAGAAATGGACTTTTGTACTCCGATTTTCATTTTAAGAAATTTGATTTCAAAAAGTTCCATTCGTTCCATGCCAGTCGTTCCATTTATTCGAATTTTCATAATTGTTCACATTTTATTCATGAAAGCTAGCGGATATGAAAAAAATGAATCGATTGCAGTGGGTTCGAAAATCTTGAAAATACAATGTTCTACGTATTCTTCTTTGAAAACCGTTTAGAAGCATTAGATATACTATTCCAGACGATACCACGCCTTAGAATTACGACAAAAATTCTTCCATTCTCCGAAAACTCCAGCAATCCAATTGAGAGAATGAGTTCGCTGCACAACACGTATGAAGCGCAACAAAAAACTTAGATTAAAAATAAAATTACGAAAACAAATTGGTTAGTTGCTTGTATTACAAAGTCCTTATGCCTGGTTGGGAATATAAATTACCCTCGCTTTGCCCTTGCATTCAATGGTTTCAACTGGAAGCATCATAACCCCCCCTCCCCCTCAAATCGCAAAACTCGGTTGAGAATAGTTTGGATCTTACAGCTGATTTACCCTCCCGTCAGTCCTCCTCACCGCCAGTCCTTCATCAGAATAAAATCCCCAATTTTTCGCGTAACTATACCAAAAAATATCAAAGAAACAAAAATGTTTGGACAGATGGGAGAAACGAGAATACCATATTTGATTTGTTTTGGGCATATTTCTGGGCACACATATGCTCAATTTTCAAAATATTTTGAAAATATGATGAGAAAAACTACAAAAATTCGCTCAAATGGTCATGTTCTTTAAGTGCTTTTCTATTTTTACAAATAAAATACTCTTATAAGCAATAAAATTATGTTTCGTATCGTGTCTGATTGTACAAGACGGAGAAAACTGAGAAACCCTTCCAACCTATATTCACAATTTGTCAAACCTTACGAGAGAGTGAACTTTCTGTGTATGGCAGGGTCGGGGTTTGGCTTACCGGTTAAACGTGGTAACATCCTTTTTATTCCCTCAAGAGCTATTGCGACCTGCCTTTCCCCGGTATGAGGGCCGTGAGAAATTGATTTGGTTCGGTGAGTAAGAGGTCCCTAGTGGCTCCTATATGTTCCTTGTGACTAGGTACTACCACATCGGCGTATATACTGTATACCGTAACGATTCCCCTTTCCTGAAAAGATAATGCCTCTCAACTCTAACAAAAATGTTAGCGACATTGGATGAAACAAGAGGCTTTTGGCCCTACCGTTACCGAGTTGAAATTAATTATTGATTGGAAACTAAAATTCGCCAATGCACATAATGAGTTTCTACGATATATCTTATTAAAGTATTAGGTAGGTATCAACACATATCCACAATGAGCAATATGATTTGAAATTTAATCATATTTAGGGTGTGAAGTAAAAGTAAAAGTAAAGTAAAGTAAACAACCATTCCAGGTTGGGGCTTTTTGTCCGACACCAATTATCGTCAGGCGCAAGTATGGAAAGTGTTCGCCACACCTATTTCGTTGCAATATAATAAGAGTCTAGCGTCAACTAGGGATATGAATCTGGCACCATTTGAAAGAGCAGGTTGTAGGCTTCCAATTCCCGCAAAAATCAATTCAGCATTGCAACGGTTTTGCCGGTCATCAGAGTACCCGACACCTGCTCTCCACTGCAGGTGTAGCGTAAGAAGTGTGTAGCTTTCTAGCCCTTGTTTTTCACATTTCTTTTGATATGACCCTTGTTATGGACCCGTCTGCCATCGTGCCTTGAGAATACTTAGCATTTTTGATCGCGAGTAGAACCGCCGTGACAAAAAATTTCGTTCAATGATTACATCCATCGCTCACCAGTCAACTAATTCCGATTTTCCTTATCCCATGGCTCTCCGATGTTATCGCGCTGAAGATAAGTGCCCAAAAACATTGCTCACCTTTGCCCTAGGTCATTGCGATTTCAACAACCTTTCACTTCCCATTTGCCCAAAGTCATTTTCCTCGAGAATTCGATCTAATGATTTCGCTTGAAGTTTACTCATTGCCTCGCCCCCTTGAGTGGAGAGGGGTTCCCGTACAGAAACGTGAAAATTACTTGGACGTCTGAGCCTAACCTACGGTCACCCATCCAAGTATTTAGGGTGAGAAGGTGTATAATAGTACAACACCTTACTGGTAAACGATTTCGGACGAAATTATCAAATGAACTAACGATGTAAGTCTCTACTTTGACTCAACCTTTTTTTTTTTTTTTTTTTTTTTTTCAAATTATCAAGCAAACATCAAGGTGATGGCCATTGCCACGGCGCGCGGGAGAAGTGCTGTGCATTTCCACCCGCGTCCTTCTCTTACCTGAACTTGTGGTCATTTTATTTATGCACTTCCTTTCATCCCTCTCTCCTTCCTCCTCCTTCCACAACATCGTTGATCTCAAGGGCGATTAAGCGGGCGATGCGCGGTGACGGGTAAGCCTAGGCGTCCACCCCACTTTTTAGGATGTCCCTCTGAAGTTATGTCTTATAGGCAAGGCTTCGTCAATGAGAGGGACGCCTATTGCAATCGATCCAGGGGGGTGGGGGACAACCCAAGCATGAGGAAAAAATGACCGCCGAAAAATCATAGCTTTTGTGTGTGTGTGTGTGTGTGTTGTGTGTGTGTGTGTGTGTGTGTGTGTGTGTGTGTGTGTGTGTGTGTGTGTGTGTGTGTAACACAAATTTTGTCGACGCTGCCGAGGCCACAATTCTCAACCGATTTTCAAGATTCTTTCTTTGTTCGATCCCAATTTTGTATCTATTTTTTCAAGCGCTGCCCAATCTACTAATCTTGACCGATTTTCGTGATTCTTATTTTGTTCCAATACGAGTTTGATATAGTTCTGGAACGTATATCAAGGGTTTTACATTTCACCTTGAGAGGGGGTGAATGGTTTTCTCTCTCTCTTATTTTAATTCTCACCAAACTTATATACAATCCGTTCGTAGGGACGTCCCTGTAATGAATGTATTACTTACCAATATGTTTAATAAAAGTTTTTTTTCTTATTTAATTCTTTAAAAAACTAAAATGAAATATTAAGGCCGCTTAAAAGTTTCTATGAAGACTCCTTATTTATCTGGAATATGTTTTTGGATAGTTTTTGGTGCCGATCCAATCCAGCAATCGTCAAAGATCCCGGACTACAAATCTCAAAAATGAGTATTATTAGTAGTTTTCGATGTTTTTTTGGGATGCTGAATCGGATGGGTCAACCCTGTTCCAAGCTCAATCTATCATTATTACCCAAAATATTGGATAGTTTCTCTGGATAGTTTTTGGTGCCGATCCAAACCAACAATCTTCGACGATCCCGGGCTATAAATCTCAAAAATGCGTGTTAATTGTAGTTTTTGACGTCTTTTTGGGATGCTGAATCGAATGTATCAACCCTGTTCTAAGCTCAATCTATCATTATTACCCGAAAAATTTATAAAGTATCAATGTTTGGTTCGCAAATAATACATTCACTTGGTTACTTCTTACAACATCTGATTTAAAATGGAGAATGTACTTGTGAGGAGCCTGTTCAGCTGGCCTGCTAGTATAAATATAACGAATACATCAACATTTCCCTTCACAAGACTTTAGCAATATAATTATGCAGTACTTGGTATTTTGTTGTTACCTTTCCAGAAATCCAAATCAATCAGAATACTCGAGCATTCACACTAAAATAATACCCAATTAAAAGCGACTTTCGCAGATTAGCTAGAAATGCGAAATACTCAACATTATCAAATCGTGAATATTAAGCTGCTACAACAATAACAGCCTTTGAGAATTACCTGTCATCATCCCAAATACGCGATGTTGAAGCGGAATTTCTCAGAAGTTAGCAACACTGATTTATTTGGTTCAAAAACATAACACACGGAAAACAGCAGAAATTGAGGATTTTCTTGGAGGTGATTAGTTCCTTACCGCTACTGCTTAAGCACGCCCTGAAAGATGAATTGAATTCTGGCAATCCTTGTACAGAATACGTTCTTCTTACGACCATCAATAATATGTGCGAAGGAATTATTGTATTTCGTGAAATGTAAGACCTTCATAACTTGGCTCTCAACTTCTTTACTTACTAGCGTCGTTTTGAAATATAATTATAACTCTATAGGTTTATAACTTTTATTATTGTGAACATGAGATGAAATTGAACCTGAAGCTTTAAAAATATTGAAATCACTTTGATTGGTAAAAATGGGCTAAAATGGGGTTTTTTACGTTTCTATTGCTTTAATTTGACGATTCCCAGTTCGTAGAGTATGTAACGGACTTAACATTTGACTGGCGTTTGGCATGCATTTATTACAAAAGAAAACCATTCCAACAAAATATCTTAATCCATCTCGGTTATATGGACTGGGAGGATTTTTAATTTATTCGAGTATTTAGCGATTTTTCGTTTAAAAAAAAAATGAAGCTATTGCAATGGCACCAAAAATTTTAAAATCAAAATTTCTTCAAAAATTGTCTTAATTGAAATCCGTTATGAGGCATTCTGAAGTGTGTGGTGTGTGTGCGTGTGTGTCCTCCCAGACGATAACCCTCCTTAGGACTGAGGTACAAATTCCGTGCTTGCGCCAAATAATCCAGCTTGCCAATCGAAAAAACGAGTATGTTAGCCAGCATTTTTTCAGCACTTTAAATCGGTTAAATTTCAAAAAAATTGCTGAAAAATCACTAAAAATAGCAAAAACGACTGAAAATTGTTAAATTTATGCTAAGCAGAATAATTCTAAAATAAGGTTTATTAACTGTACAACAGAAATACAAAATTTCTTTTACATTTTGCTTAAAAATGTACTTAGGTAAATTTTATTAAAATGTACTAAAAAAAATCGTTGAAACGGAAAAAAAGTTGAAAATTCAAAATCTCTTTTAAGAAGCAGATTATTATTTAGAACGAGTTTTTCCATGAAGTTGGTAATTAGGTATTTCGTTTCACTCAACGTCCTCAATTTTTGAAACAATGTAACAAATATAGTACGATAATTTAAGAAACTTCGCTCATAAGATGCAAATCACTGTGCAAACCATCTCGATCAATAATTTGGCCCCAGATATTCAATTGAATCCTGGAGGAAACGGCATTTATTTTACTTTAATTTGAATCCACTACCGTGCAAAATTTTCAAAACCCCAGTCAACCGAGCGTCATGCCCGTCTGTAGCTCTACCTCCAACAAACACATAATCTTGAAAACATACAACTACTTAAAAGAAAACCCAATAGTTTCTAGATAACTTAGCAGCATCACTGTACCTACACATCTGTAGCTACATCACATAGCTCGTAAGTTTTTCTCCCTAATTTTTTTAAATGTTCGTATCTTGAGACGAAAATAAATTGAATTCAATGAGTTGGCGGTAAATGATGAAAATAATATATACACTCACCTCATTGTTGACCGATTATTGTTTTTATATAGTTTTCTTAATATACCACTTTACGTTAATTACCAGTGCATTAAAACGTCAATAACAGTTTTATATTTGGAAACTATCAACTCCCAATGGCACGCTTTTGAATTCAATTCAATGTTGCTATAAATGTAGTGAGAAGTCTTGCGCCGATTGTATTTTTAAGGCACTCAAAACTTAAACTTCCCTATAATTTGTATAGAAAGTTAACAAAGCAAGCCTTTTACTCGGGTCAACCTCAACCAACTAGTGAAGACCCCCCAAAGCTGTTCCCACCAATTCGAGAGGTCCCAACAACCCTCGTCAAGTCGTTTGACTCCACAATCAAAACTCGATCTTTCAGATTGAAACACCTCTCTCGACTGTAATTTCCCTTGGCCTGTTCTCCCTCTTGAACATCCGTTCTGGAGGGTTGCATGACATCGCTGGGCCAAGCAAACATCTTCGATCTTTTATTGTTCTGTGGTTGGCCCTAGGAAGTTCTTTTCATCATCCCTCATCGTTATGAAAGATCAGCGTTGAAGTGTCAGAGGGAACAGATGAAGACATAAAAAGCCGTGTTAAGAAAGCAAACGGTACTTTCGTTCAGTTGTACCCCATTTGGAAAAACAACATTTACCTGAAGACGAAATTGCACCTATTTAATAGAAATGTCAAATCTGTTCTTTTCCATGGATCCGGAATGTGGTAAGTGATTTAAGTTCAGACAAATAAGCTGCAATCCTCCATGTACCTGGATTGTCAACTTATTAAGGAACGACGACGGGTTTGTGGAAAGGCAGGTAGTGGATTGGAACCCTCAACACTTCCGTTGGAGAGGTCCACCTCGAAAGACGTAGCAGGAGGTAATGGTGCTGGCAACGAACAGAGTAAGATGGCGCATCATTGTGGAGACTCTATTCAAGGAGAAATGATCGGTCGCTTTATGAAGGAGCTTCCATATTATTTGGTGATGACCCCATTGCATCGATACCAGCATTGTTCGTTGTTGACTTTCATTTGATTAACAACACTGATGAAACCAAGAAAATGTTCGTTGCTTCGTTGGTATTCGCCTCGTTAATTAACCAGTATATAACGCTTTGTTCACGAGCTTTCATATTATTGTTTGTACAACCCCCTCAATCTGACTCTACCTACAATGTTCGTTGAAAAACATTTGTTCAAATGTTACGATGAAACCAGGAGAAAATATCCGTTATTTAGTCCAACGTATTTGGATTTCCTTGTTACGAAATACCGACACAAATGATATCGCAATCTATTTCAATGCAAAAAAAGTTCATGAAAACTTCAGTGAAGAAAGCGGAAATGGATGAACACTTGATAGTAATAAATCTGATGAATGTTTGTATAAGCAAATCCATCAATATATTTCACAATTAACAAGTTCGGTTCGGGCTTTTAATTACGCCATCATACTGTTGATATTGGTTTGAGAATCCCTCTTTTAGTTTATTCGCTGCCGATTTTGCATTCTCTCTCTCTCTCTCTCTCTCTCTCTCTCTCTCTCTCTCTCTCTCTCTCTCTCTCTCTCTCTCTCTCTCTCTCTCTCTCTCTCTCTCTCTCTCTCTCTCTCTCTCTCTCTCTCTCTCTCTAAAAAAAAAAAAAAATGTGTGTGTGTGTGTTTGTGAGTGTTAGTGTGTTTTTGTGTATCTTCGAGGTGTATCTTCCGTTAAGGTTTGATTACAACAAAATTAGGTACCTCATTTACCCCGCACGTCAACAATTTTTGTTCAAGTCCAACTGCATCATAATCTTGAATTTGCCAATTTAAAATTGAATCGTAAACTTTTTTCCTTCAATAGAAATATACAAACGTACTCCATTTAAAAAATATATAAATAGATAGAAAAATTCACTTTTACATGCTGCACAGATGTTAGTTTTACTTTCTTCATCGCCCACCTTATTGATGTAACCAGAGCTTAAGGTCTATTTCACTGATGGGATGTTGTACTGTACTGACCTGAAAAAGAGAAGATTAGGTAAGCAATAGAAGAAAATACCGAATACAAACACGTTTTCAAATGCATAGGTTATCATGTTATTATTACGCACACAATAAATTTTTAAAACAACCTCAGATTTACTGTAGTCACCTTTCTAGGGTGCAACAGAAAGAGGCAAGAATGTTGTACTGGTGTTTTCATGGTTGTATTCAGTAGCACCTATGAATGTTGTGTTGTATACAGTTTTGAAAAGTAGCGTGTGTGTGTGTGTGTGTGTCTTCGTGCGTGCGTGTGTGTGTGTGTGTGTGTGTGTGTGTGTGTGTGTGTGTGTGTGTGTGTGTGTGTGTGTGTGTGTGTGTGTGTGTGTGTGTGTGTGTGTGTGTGTGTGTGTATGTGTGTGTGTGTGTGTGTGTGTGTGTGTGTGTGTGTGTGTAAATTCTGTCTTTGGCCCAAAAAAATCGAGATTTCTAAATGAAAGGATTATTTCGTTGACCAGTCCTTTTGAGCACATTAAATTGCTCATATATCAGATAATATGCCTAAAAAATCACCAATTAAGGCTAATATTCAATATATTTATGATTTTAAACAAAATTATAGAGTAAAAAAGTTTATCGACGACGATACATTAAAAAATTTATACACAAAATCATGCAGAAAAATGTACTTAAATTTTATTAATATCTGCTAACATCTATAAAAACTGCAAGAAAACTAGAAATCCTTAATTTACTTTGAATCGCAGAATATTATTTAGAATAAGTTCTTTTACCATAGAATTGGTAGTTGAAATTTTGACAAAGTGCTCAAACTTAAAAAAAAGTAATATAAACAATAATTTACTAACATAACTTTAATAAGATTGTGCTGCATGACTGGAATGTTTTACTACAAAATACTTAGACCACTAGATCCAGGACTTGCTGGAAGTGCACCTGAAAATCAATACTTGTTTTCAGATCAAGGGAAGAAGCGGTTTTAATCAGATGCACTCCTGACATCAGTTTATCGCTTCGATGGAGGGTAGTAAAGTGTTATATAAGGTCGTAAAGTGTTATGTCTTCCCAGTTTTGCTTTTATGGCCTCGAGTCCTGATGTACACTCAAGGTGAGCTACATGATTCTACTCGAGGCCTTTGTAATGCACCTTATCCGTCGAATGCTGCGAATTTCCTGAACCGAGTGCACACATAAATATATATAAATAAATCTGAAAATACTGTCGTGAACTTTTACTTCATATGTGGTTTTCTGAATAAATACCGACTTCAACCGGAGACTGACCTCATTTCGCAGGTAGTGAATGCAAAACCTGCGAGTTATAAAAGTGAAGAAGAAGAAGACAAAAGAAGATTTTCTGGGAATATTTATAGTCATTTTGGTGAACATTTCTTGTTTTTTAATATATTCGTTTCATTTTCGGTTCCTTTGGCTTAGTTTTACTCCATTTCGTTTGTCTTCATCATAGTAATATGCCGATTTCAACCACATATGTTTTTTAAAAAGTCGGATTGTGATAAATAACCCCCATTTCTAAAGGTGTTTATCAACCGAACTCATAGCAAATGATTTTACTCCAATATGGTGCACGCTAGAAAACTAAAGCGAGCTCATTTGAAAATCGCTATAAAACCCAGTGAGTATTGAAAATAACGATTTTCATATATCAAACGACGCAGAATTGAGTTTACCTTGTTTTCGAGAAAAAATAATGATAATTTCTATGAAATTTCCATGTCGATCCACAGTCTGTTTAACGTTGAATAATTGACTGCTTACCCGCAGATTCAGTATTCGAAAGTTCTGACGTACAATGAGAGTACAGTTTTCGTTGAAGCAGATCATTCTCGGCATGTCAGAGCTCGAGTTGGTCAAACACTCACCCAGCATGAATAAAGAGCGAGGTATACTAAACTGAAGTCGACCGTATACACGCCGGTATCTGAAAATTCTCCATAACATTTCCTCAAACTACTATACTCGTATTCATGTTAGGTTGAAACATCATGAAACTCTACTCCTTCTTGACGTCTTACTTCTGCTTTCGAAACTTCGGGGTTTCGCATAAACTTAATAACTGACTCTCGAGGGCCAATGTACTCCACATAATGTTTGCTTAGGATGTGGATCGAAGAAGCAAGAACTATTTTCTTCTGTCCTATACCACGGGAACACCACTGGAACCTTTTGCAACCCCTATGACGGTACAAATTCAAAATATAGTTTTTTGAGAAACCTCTAGGACCCAAATACTGATTTTTCCAATTACAGTGACTCACAGTTGATCCTTGATGCATAATCATCAATTTTATTTTCGTAACCATCAGCTTTGAACAGTGGGTTGAACTGCTACTTAAAGCCGGATTTCAAGTCAATTTCCCAAGTGCCCGATGACGTTTTGTGGCACCGAGTTTTGTACCTTACGTAAAAAAAGAGGCCGAAAATTCTAAATTTGAAAATTTGTAAGAATGGCACCATCAATTTTACTTTTACTTTGCTAATTAGGGGAGAAAATTGTGTTGTGTTTCTTTCCCCCCTATGAAATCAAGGGTTTTCTTGTAAATTCGTCATTTATAAAAATACGAGTTTTGGGGTCGATTTCTGCGTAAATTTTCACACTGAATTGAATGAAACACTTGTAGATCTCTCCAACTACGTTATAACCCAATTTTACACATCACCTAACTAGTATACTCCTAATGACTCATAAAATTGAGCATTACATATAAGCTCCAAATTTGTGAGCTAAAGTGTTAAAAATATTGGTTTGGTATTAGGGAGATTGGAAATTTACCGTTTTCCAACGATGTCTTTATTTTTTATTTCGCAGTGACCCTAATGACATTGATGAACGTAAATGTCCTAAAGTACAAAACACGAAAAAAGCTTAATAATCTAATTAGGTTATCGAAAACAAAGCGTTTAAAAAATCTCGTATTTCCGATCAGAGGACTTCCGATCTAGCTGTGGGAAGCCCTGTATAGATAAAGCGTTAAACTCTAGGATCCTTTTCAGAATGTCTCAAAATGGATTTCAATTACTGAAATGATTGAAAATTTGTATTTCTAAATTTTTTGAGCCATTGAAATAGCTACATTTTGTACAAGAAATTGCTTATGGTCCAGCAAGATAATGACCCATAACCCTTCTTGCAAAATCCTTTCCATTTTCAAAAGATTTTAGTGACTTTTGTTGCCAAAGCTTCTTGCACCAATCATACAATTCAGTTTTCTGTCCTCGCACTCATGTCAACGACAACTGCAAAATGTATTGGAAGAAATCCTCGAATAAGAATCAGGAAGTTAAAGAAACCACATTTTCGGCTCATTATCCTTTTAATTTTGTTCGCTCTAAGCATTGCCTACTACCGCAAGAGAATAATAGCAGTTCAAAGAAGAAGAGCGCTGCGGATTGCATGTGCCTACAGAAATGAGTCAGAACCAGCCATTCTAAGGAGCATACCAATACAACTGATGGCTACAGAGCGAAAAAGAATCTTTGATAGGAGAGAGGAGGGGGAAAGAACTCGTTTAGCTAATGAAGAGCGAGAACGTACTATGGCAAGATGGCAGGAAATATGGACTGAAGAGCAGAGAGGGAGATGGACGGTACGCTTGATACCCCAAATCAAGGTTTGGGCAGGCAGAAAACTGGGCATGAGCTGTTATACGCCTACCATAAAATGGAGAAAGTAGACGCCCCAATATGTCCAAACTGTCAGGAAACAGATGATGATGTGTTTCACACTTTCTTCGTATGAAAGAGATGGGCTACGGAAAGAAGAAGGCTGCAGAATTCTCTGGAAGTGCCACCTCAAGATCAGAGTTGAAAGTACTTATGTACTCAAGTATATAAGTACTTACTTCAATTACTATCGTTAGAACTTGAATTGTCCACTTCATAGGCATATTAATGGAAGGCGCAGAATGGAATTAGAGATTCAACAGCTTAAAGTACTTGCCAAGTGTCAACTCGTAAATCGACAATTCACAGTTGACAATAGACAATGCCCGAGACGAGTATAAGCCGACGTCCTTCTCTAAGTTCTCTGACCCAATTCACACAAACACGACTGCGCTGATATCAGCGGATTATGAGACATGGCGTGACGTTGAAAAGAGGCTAAATTCCCCCACTCGCACCCTGGAAAGGGGTAAGGAGAATCGTTGACCGCTCTGTAACTTACGTCACGAAAACTTGTACCCAATGAACGGAAGGAACAATTAGAAGGAACGACTTGGAGGAAATTGCTAGGCGATGATTGGGCCCACCAAAAGCAGACACGCCCTGGACGAGTGAATAAAACTGTTTGACGAGCATCAGCTCGGGGTCTTGTTTCTGAAATTGTGTACCCGTCCGGAGGCGGAATTTTGTCCGTTGAGGGAGCAATGGAAGACGGACCGGTCGCGGGTCTCCACTCTTCGGCGCCCGTGTACCTATGACGCCAAGAAGAATCGACAGCCGAAGATCAGCAAGTCTCCCTAGCCAAGAGATACAAATGCTGAGGAGGGTTCAAGATCAACAGAGAGCCGTTCAGCCAACGGTAAGCAAACACCCCCCTTTTTCCATCGACTGCCAAAAAACTCTCTCCGGCACCCACTTAAGTACACCCAGACACTTCAAGAAAACGTCCCGCGGTTTCCCTCGGTCGCGCCATGCCCGATAAACCTGCGCGAGACGGAGTAGTGAATTTTGGAGGCTTAGGTAGGTGTGTATAGGAGTGTAAAGGACTGTAGGTAGTCTCTCTAGCGCTAACAAACATATGTCATAACCTAGTCATACAAGTGTATTTGGAGAACAAACAAATGTCTGAATATTCATAATAAATACGAGTTGACCAATTCAAAATTTACATCATACTTGTCATCAAAATTGTCATCATTATTAACCATTTCACTTATCATTTGTCATTCTTCCTAAAACAGCGCGGAGACAGGGGAAGTATACTCTCTGGTTATGATCAAGTGTCTCACGAGCCTGACGGTGCGTATTGAGACGAAAACGGGAACTTTTTAATCTCGTCAAAACTAAGGGATAAAGAGACAAACAAATCTTACCCTTACACCAAGTACGAGTATAATTTCTTTGCCTGTTTCGACTTCAAGTCTCACAAGTACAAGTACCTGCTCGTAATTACAAGGACAAGTACAAGTGCACGTACTTGTATCCGTCGGGGTCATGTTTCAATTGCGATTACTTGCGCTAGTACAATTACAAGTACTTGTAATTGTAATTCAAGTACAGCAAGTACATTGCAATTTTTGTTGAAAATCAATAATATTCCGCTTCGGAACGTCTTTCCGTTTCCAAATTTAATCTATCGGATCCTTACCTTTTCTTAAAATTAAAGTGCAACCCACGAGAAAGCTCCCTGAAGTAAAATTTTGAAGCATTGAAATAGCTCATCTTTCCCTTCACAAATGCAATGATTACCACCGACTAGCTCATCGTCAGAAATTCAGTGATTACTGACAGATTTTCAAGATTTGAGAGGGAAAGGGGTAGTACTTGCGTTGCTCAAAGAACAAGTACAATTACAAGTACTCGGGTACTTGTACTTGACCTGAAGAAGTTGGCAAGTACTTTTACTGGTACTTGTCTTGGCTATTCAATTGCAAAGTACTTGTAATTGTACTCGCCACTCCGATTTTGAGTACAAGTACTTTTGACGACTTGTACTTGCAATTACTTTGCAATTACTTGTACTTTGTACTTGAAAGTACGATTTGGTCAACTCTGCTCAAGATGTGACACCGGAGTTGGTGGTATCCAAAATGATTGAACAGGAGCAACATTGGACCTCTGTAGCTGTATACGTTGAAGAAATCCTCCAGAAAAAGATCATCTAGGAACGGGAGAGACAGAGAAGGGAGAACATGGACCGAGAGGACTGAAGATATTTCTCAAGGACTCGGCCTGAATTAATGTGTTAAACAGTTCCAGGCTGAGTTCCAACATGGGAAAAGGAAGGTGAGGTTTTAGTGGCGTTTGAATTCTACATAAACCGGAGTGGGGTCCCTTATTACGGGTGCCTTACGAGATCCAATTACCATCTTAGGATAAAGGTTTCCTCACCAGCAAAAAAAAAAAAAAAATCCTTCATAATCAACAGATCGTTTCACGACAAGTGCAAATATGATGACTAGCCTTCCGAATTATTGTGCAAAATTATTTTACAATATTTGAGTTTTCAATGTTCCGTACTGTTCATCGCTTTGTATTTTGAGAGGAGCCCTCACAAGTCAACCTTCCTCCTCCGTGTTGCATAGTACTTCAGTACATATAATTTGATTAACCAGCGGAAATTTTAAGTAACCTATATTAGTAAAATTTGAATATTTGTTCAAAAAGATGAATAGAACATGTGTTCCATGTTATTCAATTCATTTATAAACGCAGTTATTTTACCATAATTTTTATCTGGTTATACATTTTTTTATAGGCATATGCTATGCCTGAATGATAAATTAATTACAAAAACTCATTCACTTTCCTCTCTGAGGTTTAGGATAAGCAAATGTGGAGTACGCGAATTATTTCATTGAATTGTGGTATTGAATTTCAATTGAATTAATTAACATGATGTTCCGGGAATGAAAAGGTAATAAACATTCAACTTTAGACATCTCCATTTCACGTTGAAAAATGACGACATAAAACAAATGAAAATTTTCGACTGAAAATATCTACTTTTTATGAATTCGCGGAGGTATTTTTTAATTGTTCTGTTCCGTACGAGCAATATCGTATGACGATCGTAGCATTTCAAAAGTTAGCGAGCTTTTACCAAGTTGATACAGCTCTGTCATCGGCTCAGTTAATTTAATTTTATTCCGCACACAAATAGACAGGATCATATTCTCTAAACATGTATCATGTTTTAGCCCTGGGGTCCTAGCAAATTTTGCGAGTCAATTTTTTTCCGCGCACGAAATTAATTACAGTGATTTCCGCCTACAACCGAGTCGTTGCTAGGGAAATGGTACTTCGTCGTTTTTTCATCCCACAAAATTCGTTGACCATTCGTTCGAAAGCTCTCGATTTATCCAACAAAATATTATGTTAACTACTGCGAAGTGCGTGTCCAACAAACTGAGTTATGAGCATGGTTATATAAATAATTGTTTACACACAGGTGATCATTCTCAATAATTGATATTGTGAACATGATTGCAACCGCTTGTTAATTTTTGATGTTTTCATAGAATTTCGAATCAATATCGAGGAGAAAACATGATACATGGTTGAAATTTTTGGTTCTAGAACAGATTTTTTACCTGTATCCTTCAGAAAAATTATTGTGTAACATTTTCCCAACATAAAACACTGTAAATTATCACAAAATGGCCATCATTTTTCTGAGGAGTTCAAATTTCTAATTCAACAGTACCTCGAGATTTTATTACCATACATAAATTCTAACAGAAACCTGGTTTGTCTCATTCGATTCATCCAAACTGGAACTACAAAACAACAAAATAGCAACTTCATTATTGAGCGTATTGAAATACTGGTTTTATGACTACTTCAAACCCAAATTTTGGTCAGAACGACGGACGGTTTTCAATTTTGGTACAGTTGGTAATAAAAAAAATCATCGGACACATATAGACAATTCCTTTTTTTTTTTTTTTTTAATGTGGAAACAGTATTACAGAAGTGAAACGTTTGCGATTGTGGAAAAGCTACCATCAATGGGGAATCAATGCAGTCCGTAGAAATACTGCACTATACAGAAATAATTTTAAATTTGCGCATAAGCATAGCCTAACTTTGATCTCGGAATAATTTTGAATTCATTGAGGAAAATTCAGGCATCAACCCCCAAAATCTCTAAAAACTTCATCAGAATTAGAGGAAAACTGTTGATGACTCACAAAACTATTTTCCGCTTACAAATGCGTAGATCTGATTCGTTGATGCGGCGATGATTCGCTTCACAGGGGAACCATCTAGGCACGAACCAGCACAATATCCAAGAATTTCATCGGAATCTGACGATTACTTCATCCATACCAAATATACGTATAGTATAAGATACACATGATTACTATGTAAGTCCCCCACTAAGGACGTGTAGCGGTGGTTGCAATATGCATATATATATATATATATGTATATATATATATATATATATATATATATATATATATATATATATATATATATATATATATATATATATATATATAATATATATATATATATATATAATAATATATATATATATATATATATATAAATTGCTATGCAATTCTTAGGCCGACCCCCAATAATTTTTTTAAAATGTCCCAAACTTTTTTTATCATGATTTTCACGTACAACCGTTGCTATCGTCTGTGACGGGAAGCGCGAGTTCGTGGGTTTTAATCCCAGCCAGGCTTGAAATTTTTTTTATATCCAAATTTTTTATATCAATTTTTTTCGCATCGTGGGTTCGAATCCCAGCCAGGCTTGAGCATTTTTTTATATACAAATTTTTTCAGGCTAAGAATTGCATAGCAAATTATCCTCGTTTTCTACGCAGTAGAAAAGAGAAAAGATCCGGCGAGGCGCGAAGCGCCGAGTATAGATTAGGGGGGTCCAGGGCGCGAAGGGGCGAGTTTTATATATATGGGTCATTTCACGCGAACGGCCAAACTTTTTTTTTCGATATTTTTTATAAAGTCCTGATTTTCTAGTATACTGTACCCATTGGTAATACAAGCTAGGAGCCAAATTTTCAGACCCCTTCTTCGCCCAGCCTTTTCTTCTACAACTGTCGAAGAATTTTAGGGGTGGTGCGCCAAACACTAACTTTTGTTTTCATTGCTCAACCGTTTTTGTGCCCAAAAAAATAAGTAAGGTGGCCAATTCTTATGGTAAATCGTCTGCTCTTTCTGTTAGTCATGTCTAAATTTACAAAAAACTTAAGCTTCCTCATGAAAACTCAAAATAAAAACTTGTTTTTCACATTTCATCAATTTGGCATTTTTTGAAAAAAAATTTTTTGATCTTAAATCATACCTACCAGTATGTAGAATACGAGGCTAGGAGGACGTAATGGGCCGACAAACGGTTTGTCGCCAGTGGTACTTAATGTACGGCCTGAACTCCCAAAAAACGTAAGCTTCCCCATGAAAACTCCACATTTCATCAATTTCGCATTTTTCGAAAAAAAAATTTCTGATCTTAAATCATAGCTACTAGTATGTAGAATACGAGGTTAAGAGGACGTAATGGGCCGACAAACGGTTTGTCGCCAGTGGTACTTAATGTACGGCCTGAACTCCCAAAAAACGTAAGCTTCCCCATGAAAACTCCACATTTCATCAATTTCACATTTTTTGAAAAAACATTTTTTGATCTTAAATTATACCTACTAGTAAGTAGAATACGAGGTTAAGAGGACGTAATGGGCCGACAAACGGTTTGTCGCCAGTGGTAACTACTTAATGTACGGCCTGAACTCTCAAAAAACGTAAGCTTTAACATGAAAACTCCACATTTCATCAATTTCGCATTTTTCGAAAAAAAATTTTTTGATCTTAAATTATACCTACTAGTAAGTAGAATACGAGGTTAAGAGGACGTGATGGGCCGACCAACGGTTTGTCGCCAGTGGTAACTACTTAATGTACGGCCTGAACTCACGAAAAACGTAAGCTTTAACATGAAAACTCCACATTTCATCAATTTCGCATTTTTCGAAAAAAAAATTTTTGATCTTAAATTATACCTACTAGTATGTAGAATACGAGGTTAAGAGGACGTAATGGGCCGACAAACGGTTTGTCGCCAGTGGTACTTAATGTACGGCCTGTACTCCCAAAAAACGTAAGCTTCCCCATGAAAACTCAAAATAAAAATTTCGTTTTCACATTTCATCAATTTCGCATTTTTTGATCTTAAATCATACCTACTAGTATGTAGAATACGAAGTTAAGAGGAAGTAATGGGCCGACAAACGGTTTTGTCGCCAGAAGTACTTAATGTACGGCCCGTACTCCCAAAAAACGTAAGCTTCTCCACGAAAACTCAAAATAAAAATTTATTTTTCACGTTTCATCAATTTCGCATCTTTTGAAAAAAAAATGTTTTGATCCTAAATCATACCTATCAGTATGTAGAATACGAGGTTAAGAGGACGTAGTGGGCCGACAAACCGTTTGACGCCATCAGTACATAATGTAAGGCCTGTACTGCTTAAATAAAATAAAAATTGAGTTTTCATTATAAAATCCCAGTTTATCAAATTTGCTTAGAACCAACTCCACATTTGACGGCACATCAGATAGGTGCAAATTTTATCATGAAAATTCAATTTTTCTTTTATTTTGGTAGTACAGGCCGTACATTAAGTACCGCAGGCGTCGAACCCTTTTGCCGGTCCATTACGTCCTCTTACCCTCGTATTCTATATACTAGTAGGTATGATTTAAGATCAAACAATTTTTTTTTTCAAAAAAATCCGAAATTGATGAAATGTGGAGTTTTCATGGGGAAGCTTACGTTTTTTGAGAGTTCAGGCCGTACATTAAGTAGTTACCACTGGCGACAAACCGTTTGTCGGCCCATTACGTCCTCTTAACCTCGTATTCTACATACTAGTAGGTATGATTTAAGATCAAAAATTTTTTTTTCGAAAAATGCGAAATTGATGAAATGTGGAGATTTTATGGGGAAGCTTACGTTTTTTGGGAGTTCAGGCCGTACATTAAGTACTACTGGCGACAAACCGTTTGTCGGCCCATTACGTCCTCTTAACCTCGTATTCTACATACTAGTAGCTATGATTTAAGATCAAAAAATTTTTTTTCGAAAAATGCGAAATTGATGAAATGTAGAGTTTTCATGGGTAAGCTTACGTTTTTTGGCAGTACAGGCCGTACATTTAGTACCACTGGCGACAAACCGTTGTCGGCCCATTACGTCCTCTTAACCTCGTATTCTACATGCTGGTAGGTATGATTTAAGATCAAAAACTTTTTTTCAAAAAAAGCGAAATTGATGAAATGTGAAAAAGAAGTTTTTATTTTGAGTTTTCATGAGGAAGCTTAAGTTTTTTGTAAATTTGGACATGACTACCAGAAAGAGCAGACGAATTACCATAAGAAATTGGCCACCTTACGTATTTTTCTGGGCACAATAACGGTTGAGCAATTAAAACAAAAGTTAGTGTTTGGCGCACACCCTAAACTTCGGACAGTTGTAGAGAAAAGGCTGGGCGAAGAAGGGGTCTGAAAATTTGGCTTCTAGCTTGTATTACCAATGGGTACAGTATACTAGAAAATCAGGACTTTTAAAAAATATCGAAAAAAAAAGTTTGGCTGTTCGCGTGAAATGACCCATATATATATATATATATATATTTATATATAATATATATATATATATAATACATATATATATATATATATATATATATATATATATTTATATATATATATTCTATATATATATATATATATATATATATATATATTATATATATATATATTATATCTATATATATATA